>VWZI01011650.1:360133-589272 GCA_013396835.1 Psilopogon haemacephalus
GTCTTTATTTTAAAGCCATTGTGGTTTCAGAACTTTTTGCACTACTGGTTAGTCTGCTCAGTTTCCTTATATTTCTAGTCTGGATGGAAGACTCCTCATCGGTGCCAATTTAGGACTCAGCATGAAGGGGCTCTGCTACCTTGTTGCATTTAGGTAGGTAATTTACACACGGCAATATCCAGGGCTGAGCCTTGGCTAGCAGAGATCACCACAGCCCAGCTGATTCTGGTCAGTACTTACTGCAGTGGCCATATTTTTGACCATTTATACAAATGCTGGGCAACTCTTAATGACCCCACATTATCCAATTCCCTCAAATTAACTAGTAAGAAATGTGAAAGCTCAACGCTACTTAACTAGAACCAGAAAGATTAACAAATTCAGTCAAAGCAGCCCACAGATACTTAACTCACAGAAGGGCAAGAAGTCAGAGTTAAGAGCTATAAAATCCTCTTTGGCTACACTCCATTGTGAAATGGAAGTATCAATATTAAACATAGTTGGTCTGTTCCTGAATGCTGGAAGACTTCTCCAAACTAAAGCACATCGGAAAGAGCTGAAAAGAAGGCTGCTCAGCCCACTCCACTTGCCTGAGAGTCTCTCTGGAGAGTCTTTCACCTAGGTATGAACACCAGCAACAACCCACTCCTTTCCCCCATCTCAATCTCTTGTAGCGTTCCTGTGGGAAGTCATTAATTCCTTGCAGCTGGTGGGTCTCTGCAGTCCTGACAGGCAGCTGTGTTACTACATCCTCCCCTGTCCCCTCAAGGGTGAATTAACACTTTCCCAACAGCCCCTTAGCCAAATTGAAGTGCAGTTTATACATCCCCTCACTTTGTTCCGATGTATTATATCCCAGATATGAAACAAGCAGAAGAAAGCACATCAGAGTAGAACAAATTCTCCATACTCTGCTCAACAAACCCTCTCTGCAACTGTCTTCCAACTGAGGGACTTCAAGGTCAAAAACCCAGGAACTTCCTAAATGTCTGTGGTTTTCCTGTTGAATGTGTGCATCAGTCTTTGTGAGTCTGATTAACAAGGCACCTATCACACATCCATCTCCCTTGGGATTTGAAACTGAGCTGTTCCTTTCATTGCTTTCCCTAAAATCCAGTAGGTTGTCTCAGGGCGTGCCTGCGGTACTACAGTGGCAGGTACTTTCCAGTACCTTCCATTAAAAAGAAAGGCAGAACAGTTCCCTTTATCCAACTGCTTAGTGGTTAACATGGTTGGGACGTAGATGCAGTGTCCTTCTTCACTTGGAGGGATTCAAACCCACTTCCCCAACCATCTCCCCCACTTTGGGGTGAGGATCCTCACCACAGGGCTACGGCAGAAAAGAAACTATGCCCTGATCCCCATGACATGGAAAAGGACAGCACAAGTCCTGCTTTATTATAAGGGAGGTGGGGGAAAGAGGACTGGAGTACTTACCTTTAAAGGACTTCTCCAGACAGCTAATCCCACATGGAAAGCAGAATGAGCCACTAGCACTGAGCAAAGAGCTTAGAGAGGGGCACAGCTGAAAGCAGACCCTTCTCCTTAGCAGTGTCTGCTTTAAACAGCTTCCTCCCAGCATGATGAATTTCTGGCTGCCATTGTGTGGTTCCTTACTCAAATCTGTGGATCCCACTAAGGGGGGAAGGCATCTAAAACTCAGCATTTTGGCATCTACATAATATTCTCGGTCTTGGTCTGAGGTGAGCTTAGTGTTCCCTGGCAGAGGTTCCTTTGATCTCTTGCTGCTATTAGAATAGCATCATCTTAGGCTTTGCTGGAGAAATTGTGAAATCAAGTGAATGTGAAATTCCTTCTGCTGTGAAAACAGCAACTGCTTCACAGCTGAAGCTTCTTAGCTAGAGTAAAACATTATTTTTTCAGCAAGCCATAAGATTTAATTTTTGTATAATTATGTGTAATTAATATGGTTAGAATCCAGTATCTACAGCCTCCCAAAAATGCAGCGCAAGCATCAACTACTCCATGACACAGCTTGTGATCTTATTTTGGAATACTGAGAGTTTGGTCTAGAAAGAGTTGTTTTAATTTAAGAATTTAAACATAACAATATCTAAAACTCAGCCAGAATTATGGACTTGCTTCTGTTTAATAGATAAATTAATTTTTTTTTTCTAGAATGAACTTTCATAAATCTGCCACTAGCCAGGTTTTAAAATAAAAACATAATTTTAACATAATGGGAAATCACTGTCTTGTTAAAGAGTATTCAGTCTCCCATTCTTACTTTCTTTGTGCATCACAGAACTGCTTGCAAGGCTGGTAGCAGGGCACTGTGAAATGCAAGAGTGAAGATAGATCACAAGTCCAAATCTGAGCTGCAGTAAAGGCAAGAGCTGCTTCATAATATATGTTTGTACAGTTGCTTGGCTGATGTTTTAATGCTAACCTGGCAGTTAGGTTAGCTGCTTACCCAGGGAAAACTACCAATGTAAACAATTCTTATTTTCTAGACAAACAGTAAATTCAACTTAAATTTGGTAAAGTTTCAGATTAAAAAAAAGAAAAAAGTTTTTTTTTTTTTTCAAAATGTCAAACCACTTCACATTGACATTTTTTATCTCTAATGTTTATTTCAGAAATGCCAAAAAGTTTCATTTTGACATTTTCCCAACTGATTTTTTTTTTTTAATTCAAATTGGCATTTTTCATGTAAAAGTTCAGGTAATGTTTGAAAAATGAACCTTCTTTAAGACAAGCTAAATAGCTCAAAATCAAGTATTCTACTTCAGGTCAAATACAATATTTCCCATTGATCAAACACAACTTTAGTTTTTCACCGATCACTTTTGTTTGAACTCACAACAGTTTTAAAAAATCTGTTTATTCATACAAGAACAGAGATGTTTCCTCTAAATTTATGAGCACCAGGTTAATGGTTAATAGACTTCTTTTGGGTTTTGTAAATCTTATGGTCAAGTTCACAAACAGTTTCTTGCATCTAAATCAATCATTGTGGTTCTGAATGGTTTTAGATAACCAGGTGCATCCTTGAGTCCATCATAAGCATGAGATAAAACATGTAACTTATGCTTTGTTAGCTCATGTTTAGGCTAATAGGATTTATTTTGTATTTGCTATGGGCTAGAGCTTCTGTTAAAGATCATTTGCCACTGGAACATTCAATTCACACATATATTTGGGACCTGGGGAATAACCATGATTTTCTGTTTATGAAGCTGCATTAAAAGGAAAAGGAAAAGGAAAAGAGCCTAAACGTAAGTTAGAGATCTGGAAATGGATTAGATCAATTAGTAGATGGGACAAAAGTTTAATCTCTTAATGCTGAGATCTTGCTGCTACAGCAAGTTACAGACCAGTTAAATGTTTCATATGCATTGTGTCTGATTTATCTTATGCCAGGGTGTGTTATGAGCTGGGTGAAGCAATCTGAGAGCTGTTAGTAGGTATCATGGAGATATTGCCCTCTATGGAGAGCAGCTCAAGTGGTTTTGGTTTGAAAAAGGTCAATCCTAGCACCTAGTTTTTAAACAGGGGATAGGAGAGCAAGGGGAACCAGGAAGTAAGAGGTCAATCATCTTGAATTGCCAGAAAACTATTGCAATAAACTACCAAATCTGTTTCTATAAGCATCTAAGTAAAACAAGAAGAGGAGTTGTAAATTTAACCCAGTCCAGGGATTTGCCTACATCACAGGTCTTACCTTTTTCTCCCTTCTCTGCTTTCCCATTGCTTGCTCTATAGCTCACCAGACATGTAAAAAAGGGGTAAATTCTACATTCATTGACATGACTAACTTCACTGTTTCATAAGGTATCTCAAAAGTAAAAGATACTGGTATGTGGAATGAACAAACTCATTAAATCAGGAGAGGTGTGAGGTTCTACAGGTAGGCAAGACCAGCTAATAACACAGAGAGAAGACTGAACAGGAGACCAAACAAGTAACAAGGTATTCCCATAGATCATGAGTATAGCAAGACTTGATAACATCCTACAAATTTTCAAAAGTGGCATCACTTCTGGGACATGGGAGGCAATCTTTCAGGTTTACTGATCATTGGAAAGGCCTCACCTTGAGCCCTGCATTCACTGTGGCACTTCCAGAAGGCTGTGAACACTGGGACAGAATATAGAGAAGTGCCATGAAAAGAATCAGAAATTCAAGTGCATGAGGAAACCTTGATGGAATGGAGCTTGCTTAGAGTATAGAAGGAGTGACAGGAGGAAGATGCAATGCAGTCTGCACAAAGGTAGATCACTAGAAGATAAACTGTTCTTTATGTCTATGTTTAGCAGACAAGAAGTAAATTGCAGTAAGGAATGTGTCACATGGATGCAAACTATTATTAATTAATTGTCATTACTAATTTATTAGTACTATACAGTGTGTCTGCCAACATTCTGCTAAACATTGCCAAGCTGTGGGTACTTATGGTTAGTTACCACTCATAAAGTTCTCCCCAGAGACCAATTCTGGACATCAGCCAGCTGGTGTAGTCTTTCTTTAATTTAAAAGTTGTCCCACTTGCCCAGACCTATGAAGGAAGGCATTCTACATCTTTAATGTTGGACTAGTGGGCTTATGCCCCTTTGGCTGTTTATTTACTGAAGGAGAAGAAGTGACATGACAGCTGTAAAATTCTCCAGTAGTCTGAATAAATTGTTTGGGCGCATCTTGGCCAAGAGAAGCAGCACTGTGTGGCTCAGGATTTGAGGTCTGCTGCAGCAGTAGAGCAGTGGAAGCACTTTCAAACTGCAACTTGACTGATTATGGCTAACAGATATTCAGATAATTAATGTGAATCTCCATGGAGTTATGTTTTGGTTTTGCAAAGAAAGGTAGTTAAATAAAAATTAGTTATAAATAGCTGACTCAGTGGCACCACTAGAAGATGCTCAAAAGCAGAGAAAGAGAGAAGTAACAAATTTTGTGTCTGTGCAGAAACGCAGTTTGGGGACACAGCATGTCAGAAGCCTAGCTAAGTCTCAGTCCTGAGTTCTAAGGCTCAGGAAAAAGTTGCACCAACACCATAGCACATTACATAACTCACTTATGGCATACTGGACTCAAGAAGGCCAGACGTTAAGAGCCTGTACAGTGTAACAGAGAACTAGTTACATGGATAGCACCAAGACTGTCAGGACAAACATCTGCTAGAAGCATCTACTCCTGAAATCAATTGCACCTTTCTCCCAAGCACCATCTTATCCAGAAGTAAGACACAGAGCAAGGAAACTTTTCTGTGCAAACAAAGAATCCGGGAGGAATGACAGATTAATTTTTAATGACTTTTATTTTAAATAAAACTTATTAATTCAAAAAGGATCATTAACAAATTTCTACATGAAATGCTGCCCTATCTGAGGTCAAGTTTTGTTTCAAAGTTTTAAAATACTGGTTTACAATGCTTTTTCTTTTTTTACAATGCTCAGAGTAGAACATCAAAATGACACTCTGAAAAACTGAAAGCCTAAAGAATTTCATGTGAGTGAAAATTTGAAATAAAAAAAATCAAAATACACATAATTTCATGTCATTCATTTCCCATTCAAAACTAAAACCCATCAGATTTCTGCCATCTCTAAAAATACTGGAGAAGTCTCTGTGGTTGTGATTCATTAAGGCAATACTCACATAGCTGTGGGCAGGACTTGTCTCACCTAGTCTGAAACATACAGCATTGAAATCCCTGTCTGAGCCAGTCATCACAGCTTCCTTTAATGTTAGTGGCAAGATGCTTCTGTGGTGCAACATTATTTTATGGCAGGCATCTAAAATAGGTGCATTTTATATCTCTAGACTGACAATAATCAAATGGAGAACATTGCTTCATTCTGCCTTGTTGATGTCCTATTCTAAGCATTATTGTTTCTGCATAAATGAAGCCATTTTAAACACTAAGACTCAGACTCAAAAGCTGCTGCTAAGCACAATGAAGACAGTATCTAACAAGATGTAATTTGTTGCTGAATGGATCCTCTTCACCACCTACCAAATGTGACCTGGAAGATCTTCTTCGGGGCACTTCCAAGGCCATCTGCTTTCTCTTCTGTTGTGTCTGCTTTTTATTTGTAGCTCAAGGTGGAAATGTGTAGGTGTCTTTGATAGTTTTGCTTTCTGTAGCCACAAGGGCTCCAGCACAGAAATAAGATTTCACTCAGACATTGAAAGGATAGAAAATGTGTGAAAAATCATAAAGATGTTCTCAAGGTTGTTGGATTAACTTCCTGTTGCTGTCACTGACAATGATTTATCCTGGTTGTTTAAATTCTGCTGGCAAACATGATGCAGTGAGGTCAGCCATGCTTTCATTGTGCCAAGACAGTTTTCCAAATCCAAGCATGAATTTCTTACTTTCTCAATGTTCTGTTATCCATGTTTTTAGTGAAACATTGAAGGGAAAACACCCTTGCTACTTGGGCAAATACCTGTAACTTATTGTTCCACCATAGTTTTCTATTATAAGCATTTAAACTCCTTAAACATCACAGTTGGAAGAAATCACCTATTGCATATGAAGTAGTATCTCTGTTTAATAGATGAGAACTAGTGGCATGACTTTGCTTCCACTCTTCTTCACATTATAGCTGGTAATGAACCCATGCCCCAAAAAACAAGCTGTTTGCCCTTAATCCTGATTGGCTATTCAGTTCATGGGTAGCTCAAGAGATGACTTAATGAAGACATCCAAGACAGTCTTATAACTGCCTTCCAATACCTGAAAGGAACCTACAGGAAGACTGGAGAGGGCCTTTCTACAAGAGTGTCTACTGATAGGACAAAGGGAAATGGATTTAAATAGGAGAATAGGTTTCGACTGGATTTTATGAAGGAATTCTGCACTATGATGGTGGCAAGACTATGGAATGGATTGTCCAGAAAGGTTGTAGACGTCTCCTCCCTGGAGATGTTTAAGGCTAGGCTGGATGGAGCCTTGAGTAACATGGTCTAGTTGAGAAGCGTACCTGCCCACGGTCTCTAAGGTTTCTTCCAGCCTAAGTCATTCTATGGTTCTATGATGACATGGAGTAAAAAGAAAGAAGTGGAAATCCTTGTGACAAGAAAGGGGAAAGTCTGTGGTAAACCAAGACTTGTGGTGATGGGAACTAAATCTCCAAGTTTTGGCATGTCCAAGGTCAGAAGAAAGAAGCTCTCTCCTAAACTTTTAGAGCCAAAATCTCTTTGGTGAACTATATATGATGTTTGGCCACCATTTAGAGCACAAGCAAGCTCAATACATACAACCCATCAGCCAAATCTGCCAGTAGTCACATCACACAAATTTGCATTGAAGCTTAGCTGCCTGGGATTTTTTTAATGGTGAGCATAATCAGCTCCCTATATATTCTCATTGTGTAACCATCTATCCATCATCTAGAATATGCACAGCTATAAAAGCACAAACCAGATCGTCATTGTTATTTTTTGAGAAAACATTCCTTTGTTCGAGTGCAAAGCTTTGTCTCCTTCAGTTGTACTGGGTTTTAGTTATTCTAAAATCTGACTTTATAAAAACCTTCTGCAAAAGCAGATAAAATGAAGGCTCTCTCTGTGTAGGAGTGATTAGTATTCTGTAGTGTCGCAGTACATTTTCATACTGATTTTTTGTGTATTTTTCCCCCATCAGAATAGTACACTTGTGGGCTCTACATATCTTAAAATAGATTGAAGATAACATTTTTTAAAATCTACACTTGGGCCCCTTAATTATCCAACTTTTTTGGGGAACTTTTGAAGGAGAATTATTGATTTTAGGATATAAAAATGAGAGCAACTGCACTTCTGGGGCCAAAATCAAACATAACTGGTTGAAAGAAAGGAAGGCTGAAAACACTTGGCTCACATGTACTTTCCTTATTACAGGTGCAGAAGTCCTTGGGAATGTAAACATTGTATGGTTTATTGTTTCTGTAATGAATTTGTGGAAAAGAGATATTTCCTAATTATATAAAATTAACATACTGCCAAGGGCACAGCCTCGCAGCCAGTTTCAGACCTCCTCAGAAGTGCTGGGCTCCCTCTGCCATTCTCACTGCAGTCTGTGGCAGCTGAGGTTGCTCAACAGACTGGAGAACTGGGCTTTAATTGCCTTGCAGTTCATAAAAGTCCACAGAAGATGTATGAGGTTGTTGCCAAGCCTGGGCTTCATATACATCACTGGAGCATTCAAGTGAGATATGGCATCAAGACCTGAGCAAATATTTAAAACAGAAACTGCTCAAAGCAAGTGCACAGTGCAATCAGCGGGATGGTTGAGTTGGTCTGGGCCAAGTGTCAGGGAAATAAATTTGAAAAGAAAAAGGCGCACAAAGCCAAAAAAAAAACCTTGTAATGACTTCACTAGGTTTTAAATTTCACCTCTCTAAAACAGAATCACAGAATTGTCAGGGTTGGAAGGGACATCAAGGATCATCTAGTTCAAGCCCTCTTGCCATAGGCAGGGACACTGTCAGCTAGATCAGGTTGCCCAGAGCCACATCCAGCCTGGCTTTAAGAACTTCCAACAGGCACACAAAAAAACCCCCTTCCAAACAAAAAAACATGTATCTGTTTCTCTTCCCTCCCTGTGTATTTTATTGTACGACTGAAAAGATTTATCTTTTAA
Organism: Psilopogon haemacephalus; assembly: GCA_013396835.1. Taxonomy (NCBI): domain Eukaryota; kingdom Metazoa; phylum Chordata; class Aves; order Piciformes; family Megalaimidae; genus Psilopogon; species Psilopogon haemacephalus. The sequence continues at coordinate 368,724 of VWZI01011650.1, forward strand.
TCCTCGTTGTCCTTGAAGAGTGATTTCCTTTCTTGTTTTTTTTATGGATATTGGATACATAAGCAACTGCCTTCAACCCCAGCATCTTTCCATTGACTTCAGCAATATTAGTAATATGCTTAGTGATAGGCACGTGCTTAATTACCAAGTAGAAAAAAGGCCTTAAATAGTTCCCCGATATAGGAAAGCTGTTTTAGGTTAACTACAAATGTGATTTGCCTTGTGGGAACCTTTGTCTCACTTCCATGATTGAGGGCAAACCATAATGGAGTAATGGACAGATAATACACTTAAGTCCATTTTTTTTTTTAAACAATATTTTATTGATTTAACTGAAAAACTCCAGTCTGTGGATTTGCTCTCTATAATGCCAGACAATAACTGTGTTAAAGCAAAAAGGGGAGGGGGGGTAACCACCAATACTTCACTCTGAATTTTAACCCTTTCAACTCTTTTGCCTTTATAAGGGTCCTTTGTCTCAGAAAATGGTACGGAACAAAGCCAGAAGCTTTTCTTTGGCAGAGCAATCGGAAACACAGAGAAGAAAGGCAAAACAGGGACAGCCCAATTTGTGTCACAGCTCACTACATTAGAGCATGTCTGAGCCCTGAATTTTTTCTCTGTTCATGCCAGCGCTCCTTTGATGATTACTTTATCTGAAAAAGATAAGACATTATGAATTTGATTACAGCATCACTCCATGTGGTTTGACAGGGCCTCAAGCACATTGGCAAATTGCTGTCTGAGCAGTTCCATTATTATTACATAGCATGGCTCACAGCTAAGGACTAAGCTGGAATAAATATAGAATTAAAAAAAATTAGAACAGTCACTCTTAGCCTGTAAAGAAATTACTCTTTTAAAGTTACAGTGTCTTAATGTTATTTGCAATGCCATCCAGTTAAACATTAATAATTGCTGGCCTCTGTGTTACCTGAAAACTCAACACCAGTGCCCAGCTCTACAATGCTGAAATATCATTTTTTATAATTTTGTAGAATTAAATCAGTACTTAAGCTGTACAGGACTGGCAAGCACTGTTGACAGCAGTTGCTTTGAGACTGATCATATAATTTTCAAACCGAATTTTATGACTCTGCAGTATTTTAGGCAGAACAGTACAGCAACTGTAAATTTAACAAGAAGAGCACTTTATGGAGCTTTTTTCCATACACTAGTTTGGAGTTCTATGCACTTAATAGTCTCTTAGTTTAAGGACCTCATTCTTGGTACAAAGAAAACCAGTACACGCTACAAGTCAGTGTCATCTGAAGAGCAAGCTTATACATCCCTTCATTGTCACTATAAGGTCAGAAAATCAATGATGTGTTGTTACTATGCCTTAGAAAAGCAGGATTGGAGTCAGAGGGAAGTCTAAGGGATTCTGAAGTGGGGCCATTGAATTTCGCTGGGAATTCTTAGAGATACAAGAATTGCACGTGGGGGAGAAGGTTTTGTGGAAAATCTTACATGTTACATGGAAGACATTCCACTGGAAGAGGAGAGCTGGTTGTGGATACGGTTAATTTTGTCTTGTATGTATGCAGTAGTCTATCTGAAAAGGAATGGTTCCTAGCCCTACAGCTAGCATGTGTTCACCAGAAGAGCTGGGGGTTTATCAGCTACATCTGGTGAAAAGCAACTTTCATTGGACAAAGGATATAACAGGGGCAGAAAGGGGTGAAGAATATGTAAGTAGGACTAAAACTAATATTTTTTAATATATAGTCCTTAGTAAGAGATTTAGTGCCTGATCATCCTTCAACCATGATTGTTGCAAGTCATGGTAGGAATCTAATACTAGATTGGATCAAAACTAGCAGATGTGCTTGGTAGAGCAGAAATTGTAGCGTTATCATTGGAAAAAGAAACTTGCATCCATAAGGACCAGAAGCCCATGGAGTGAGGATGCAGGGAAAGAGTGACTGCCCCCTCCTATGCCATAAGACACTTATATGTAAAAGTGTATAATCCAAAGGCTAAATCCTTCTTTAACATGCAAACAATGTCCTAATTTTGCTTGATTAAAGACAAAGCAGAAAACTCCAAAGGTGCCTTGAAAGGTATGAAAACACTGGTTATATCTCAGATAGACTGGTGCTCATAGCACAGGTGTTTGGGAAACACTTCAGAAGTAAAGGACAATGAGGGAGTAAGAGCAGATACACAGAAGAGGTTAGAATTACAGGGGTACCAAAACATCTATATGTTTATCTGTGTGTGAACACATGTATGTGTGCACGTATGTTTTTTCTTTTCTCAGGACCTAAACCTACTTAATTTTCCTGAGAAAGTCCACCATGATTTACCCAGCTGCAAAGCAAGTTACAAGTGATAGTTAAAAGTGATAGCAGGTCTTGGTCCACTTCTATTTCCCAAGGCTTAAAGTGCGTTTTGCAGATCAAAGGTATTGCAGCAGGCTCCTTGTAGGGTCCAGTTCTCCAAAGCCTTCCTCCTAGAAACAGTTCACAACTGTGCAAGCTCCCTGGGACTGCTGTTGTGTGTCAGCTTTGCATAGGCTCAAGCTAGTCTTGCTTCCTCTTCAGCTGACATGGTGTGCATTAAGCCAAAGCAGAGGCCCCCCCTGCTTTGATGTGCCTCACTAGAATCCAAGGAAAGTGTATAGAGAGTATTTTAATAATTAAGAATTATGGATTTGAAAGCAAAGCTGCTAGCATTGCCAAGCTCCACCAAAGTCTTTGAAAAGAACTCTGTCAAAATGCATTTCTAAGAAGAAATTATGTTATAAATTATTTTTATGGAATGTTCCAATGTTAAATGAATATTTAGGTTGCAGTTCATGAAAACCTCCCTCTTTTGAAAAAAATGTTTTCATTTTTTAGATTTCTCTTTGTCAGCATTTCTAACAGTAAAAATGACAAACTTTCATGGGTAGGTGCCAATGGAGACAGCTGTATTTTATTATTGAATACTTCTGGTGCTTAGTTTGGCACCAGACCTGTTTATATTGCTAGTAAGATTTCATGCAAGCCTTTGCAAGGTCTTGTGTTTAAACTTAAATGTCTGATATGGTTTGTAATTGATTCCACCCAGTTCCTTCCCTCCTCCTTCTCAGTTCAGTGTGTAAAAGAGAATTTATCACTGTGTGAGGAACAGAAACCTTTCAGTGCTGCAAATTCAAAGACAATTACATTGCAAGATCCTAGAAACCTCTCATTCTATTATGAGCCTTTTCAACTGCTAGGAGAATGTACTCATCCTTTATGTTCCTGCCCTTGGATTCTTATTTTTGTGTGCGTTTTGATTAATTGACTTTGCTCAGGGTTAAATCAAACCAACCTATGTGCTTCCCACCTTAGAGCAAAAACCTAGCGATTGGCTTTGCCTGCCAGTTCTCTGCTTTTCACTTTGTTTGTGCCATGACCTTTATGCTCACTACAGATACACCAGGCAGTTTGCTCCATGCTTGCATGAGAGTCAGTGAATATCAAAAAGCAGCTTCACAATAATACCCCTCAAACAGGAAGATGGATTTGCTCTGGTGCCTTTCTGCAAAACACTGAATGGGTGAACCTCACTAATGTCAGGGTTCACATTACATGAACACAAAGTCACTAAGATCAGGGGATTTATTTTATATGAGTGAGCTTCAGAAGGCAACAGAGGAAAAGTTTTTTTAAACCATTCCACTGGAGCTCCATAATGACAAACCAGGCAGATCCATCTGCCTTGGTCAGGTCTATACAGAGCCAAATATAAACCAAGAATAAAATACCCACTGGCCAATTTAGCATGTAATGAGCTACTCTTAATGGAGATCAGTGAACTGCAGTTGGCCTTGAGAATCACTTGTTGTTGCCAAGACCTCTGTGATAGCCAGTCCTGATCACACCTCTTTTGTCACTGCCATGTCTTGTAGCAGATACTGCTGGGCCTGAGATGCTCTCTTTCGCATTTGTCACTAAAGTCAGTATTATAACATCCACATCTTTGGCTGGGGTCTCAGGGTTACTGCAGTACAAGGACTGAGCGTGCACCATATTTTTCAGCCTTCTGATCTTGTCCTATTAGATCTTGCACAAAGTTTCACAATGTTTAGTATTCGGTTTTGCTTTTGTCTTGTTTAATATCATCAAAACTCATTCCTTATGTGCTGCTGATAAATATTATGCAGAAAGATAAAATGGGTTATTCACAATCGACTCTGCTTCCCATGTTACTCTGTTCTCTGGTGGGCCCCTGTTAAAACTGTAAACATTCTCCTTACCTCATTACTTTAAATTTTGTTACAGTGATCTGCATGTGCAGCTTATCTTACCATAACAAATTTCTCTATAGCCATAGCTGGAATGACAATGTGTTTCTGTAGAGAAAGAAAAACTATATGGGGCTTTAAAAGTCAATGTTTCTCTCCCACCCACCATAACAAAATGTCTGGAAACTTCCTGCAGCCATAAAACAATGAAGATAGTTGCACAGGGCTTGATTGTCCTTCAAGGGAAATGAGAGAATGCTATATGGATTTCAATATGGAAAGAAGGCTGTAATTGCATGTTATGCAGATATCATTCATGACAGAATTACAACAAATATCATATGGCAGTAACTCAGACGAAGAGCTGTCATGTTTAGCTAATCCTTCTCTCATGGGGTGAACAGAAGATGGTGCATCAGTAAATTGGCACCAGAGTCTAATTAGCACTCTCATTCAGCCTAAGTAGGAAGAGATGGCAGAAGAAGTAGGTAATATTCAAGAAGCAGAGAGGCAGGCAGGCAGATCTGGATTAATACAAATTGCAGACTGAAAGATCTCTAGAGAGTACAAAACACAAGCTAAAATTTTATCCAGCTTAATCACACTAGAATGCAAAACAGAAGTCTCGTAACTTCTTTTGTCACAATGGATATAAAGCCAAATGAACCCATGTTTCCTCTCTTTATTTCACCTTCTACTCTTCAGGAAGGCAGTAGGCATAGGGTAATAACTTATCCTGAAACATTTTTGGATCTAAAGGTCAGGTAGAGTTCCAGGAGAAGCAAATTCCACAGGACTGCAAATCTGAGTAAGAATTCCCATGTCCAGCTCCCACTCCCATCCTGATGGGGATGATTAGATGAAGTTTCCTGATGAATGTAGGTGTTTGTGACAAGTCAGGGAGAGAGAAGTGATAGATTGAGTCATTTAGCCTAGTCTAGCACTACGGTGTGGATAGATCAACACTTCAGATTTGACACAGGACTCTTAGGCATAACGAAGTTCTCTTCCACTTGGAAGGTGGACAGCTTGCTACAATTCAGCATTTATCAAAGTGCTGGACAGTATTCAAGATTCTTCTCTGGTATGAAAGCTTCACCACAGGCCTGGCTAGAAGCAGATAAGCTTTTTTATTTTAATGTCTGAGGATAAGAAAAACATGTCAATTCTTGACTAAGGGCAGATAAAACAACAATTTTGCTGAAACAGGATAATATTTCAGGCTCTTGGACTGAAGGTGCATCTGGTAGGACCTTGACACGATACACATTTTGACAAGAGGCAGGTTTATTGATTGAATACTACTCAGGTAAATAGAATTTGCTGACAATTGCCTCTGGTAAACAGAGCTTGTTCAAGTGCCAGGGAACCTTGTGTTATAATGAATTTGATTTTATGATAATTATAATCTGCATTAGACTTAGCATCCATTTAAGATTAATTTCAATTATGATTTAGAACTTTCTATTCAAGGGAAAAGTTGCAAGAACTTTTTGCAAAATCATAATGCACTGAGATAGAGAGCACTAGTTGGAGAAATGCTACAAAAATCACACTTTTCCTTGCCCACAGAAAGTGCAAACTTTTTCTTCATCACCCTATTAACAGAATCTTATTGACAGGATCCTGCAGCAGAAGAGACAAAAGGTATTATTTGCTAACAGCTTTTCAAAAAGTGGGGGGGGGAGGGGGGGGCTGAGGAGGATGCTACTTTACCAAAGCTATTTCTTTACTTTAAAGTGAGTACAAAATATTGAACTTTTGCCTTTGACTCCCATAGAGGTTTGCCTCATGGAATGGAAACTCACACTGTTTATATGCAAGTGTAAATTGACTGCAGAAGAGAGGGCACAGATGCACAGACAACTATTACAGTTCCCTGGGCCTGACCAGACTCATGCTCCAACCCTGAGCCAGAGTTCCCACCTCAACTACCAGAGCCTCCCGTCAATGTTATCCATGTACTTCAAGCTCTGGAAATTCAATAGTCAATCAAAAGAAGCTGCTGATGTATTATTTAAAGAAATGCATTCTCTCTTCCCAACCATGTTAAAGGAAATAGGTCACAAAGTTCTAGAGTGAACCTAGAGAGACCTAATGGGTAATCTAAAGTCTTAAGAAGTATAAAACACAATTAAACCTGTGACTTTCAACAGCAGACCTTTAAGGAAGGCAGACCTTTAACGAAAGAGATCCTTTCTTCTAGAAAGCATGAATCCTTATGAAGTGATGGTGCTGATAGTTAATAATGAAGCCATAGCATATCTATGTACATGGAGGAGAATTAACTTCACATCACCTTTCCAGTCCAGATTGTAATGAGAAACTATGTCAAAAGGCAACTCTGTAAACTCTGGATTAAAGCTTGAGCGCGCTGCTGACAAGACTGGAGTGGTGTGATATTTGGGGGTCTGAATGGCAAAGTTTTAGTTACCAATCAACTTCAACTTACTTGGTCTGGCAGAGGTGTTTTTCATTAGGTTTGATAAAATATGAATTAAAAAATAATAGATTTTTGATAGCCAATATCTGAAGTCTAGGTTGGATTAGGAAACTGGAGCTTTCCGTTTAGAAGCAAAAAATAAGTATTAGTATAAAAGCCTAAATCTCAATCCCACTTGAATTTGAGCATGTGGACCTACATAAGCAACCCAAATCTGGTTCAGCCTAGAAACTGAAACACAGAATTCAAGGCACCTCTGCTTCTTGTTTATTGTNNNGTTCAGTTTCACTCTCAATCCAGCTTTTATGAGTAAAATTGAAAAATCAGGTTTCTGATGAAAGTTTGTGTAATGACACCTTTAGGCCAGACTGAAAAAAAAAAAAAAAATCAGAATTGCACATTTCAGCAGNTGTCACACTACAAAATGTAAGAGGTGCCATCCTTCGGCCCCTTTGTTTAAGAAAAGGAATGAAAGAAGAAAAAGAACATCAGCATTAAATCTCCCAAAGGGAATACTCAGTGTGCAGGAATATAATAGGTCTGTCCCTTTTTTGTTCCAATAGGAAACTAAAGCAGCAGCCTTTCTCTTGGTCCTAAGGCAAGCATATAACTTTTAAGAGTTACTAGAGTAACATGGCTTCAGAAGAACAAGGCAAAACCTCTCTTTGAATTGTTTGGGACTTCAGCAGTTTGAAAAGATTCCCAAATTGTCCATTTTTGTTCAATTGTTTATCACTAATTTATGCAATTCCCCACCAAGATGGTTTCTTACAGCTTTCTTTTGGGCAGATGTGACAGAACACTTCACCTTTCCTGGTATTTTCCTTATTGTCTCCTTTTGCTTCTGAGAGATTTACTGCTCTACTGACAAGTTTTCACAATCCACGGAACACAGCATGAAAGCTGTAAGGGATCTTAATTCATTTGGCAAAACCCATTAAGATTTGTGAGTGCTGAAGAAGTTTAACAACCTTCCCAAGGGAGGCGTTCAGCAGGAGTGATGACTCAGAGGACAACAAACTGCCACGCACCAGTTTGTTGTTAAAGATGAATGCTGTTCCTTGCTGCATTGAAGCTCCTAAAAAACCTGTGTCAGACTGGTTTGATTCTTGACTTTGCCACACACTTTCTATGTGACCTTGAGCATGACATGCAGGTTGCTTCTGAGATTCAATGAGACTGAGGGTGGCACTCGAAAGATCAGAATTACAACTGCCTGTGGCCTCATCGTTCACAAATATATAGAACATAATTTATCCACTTCAAAACCAAAAGCTGATCTAGCTCTGATGCAGTGAGTCTACTCTGAGAGAAAAGCACTGATGTGAATGCAAACTCTAGGCTTAATTCAGCAACAACACTCCATAAAAAATCAAATTCCTGGGTCTGAGTCCAAGAAACAACCAAAACCCATCCCAGTTGCAGAACTCTCTCAACCCTGTGAACAAGGCACTTCTATTTATATCATAGGCCAGGCATAGATGTTTAGTTCAGCTGTTACTCAAACCAGTTTACTTTGGAAACCTGCATAATTCCTATAAAGAATCCCTAAAAATATTCTGTGCATTCATCAGTAGAAATTAATGGTGATATTTTGCTTCCAGCTGCACAAGAAAGATTACAGGTCCTGAGAAACTTGGGACAATAAATATTTTCTCATCATATCTCCATTCAATTTAATCTGCTTGGATTCCTTAAACTTTCTAAGAAGGAGAAACAGCATAAAATTGAACATTAATGCCAGGGCTTGATGCAAGATATAAACAGTTTCCCTTGCTTGCTGATAGAAAGTTCAATTTGATGCCCAAATTAAGACCAGCAAAATATTCCTTGGTTTTTAAAACTGTATTAATTAAGATAGTGCCTGATTTCACTTCTGTGAGTAGGTTCAAAATGACAGATTTGAAGGAAAAGCTTTATCACATTGTGGTTCTAACTGAAAACTGATGATTGAAATTATATGTTAACTCTCACACTGCCAACCCAGAACGTGAATGCCCACAGCACAGATACCAATATAGAAAGGAATCAGCAGTGTTCCAGCTGTGTGCAGCAAACTTAGATGACCAACGATCTCAGTTCTTGCAAAATTTTCAGGCCCTGATGACAGGTATGGATTTAAAGATTCTACCAAAGTATGGAACAACTTTGTCCTGAACTTGCAAGAGAAGCAAGCATTCATTGCAGCTTTATAAAGATAGGCAATGTCCTATCCACTTCTGAAAATTCTCCTGAATAAAGGTTGTACTTTAAAAGATCTCTGTTTCCTGATCACAAGCTCCACGGTCAGATCTGTGTAGTTACTTCTTTCAACTGCAATTGTGGATTTGGAAGTATCAGAAGTGGTTCCTAGGCATGCTATTCAGAGGGTTCTCAGCTTCATCACTGCACATGGGTCTTCTTGCTACGTGCTGGGCACGATCTATTCCAACACCACCATCCTTCTTTCTCCCACTTTCAGTTACGGAGACTGGCCAATGAGAGCAAACACACAAGGGACCACACAGGGCAAGGCTGAGAAAGCATACATTACACATCTCATGTGCAGTGACCCATGAGAGGTCCCTTGCAATAAATATTTGCGCTAAGACCTCAAACATCCTCTGTGGATTGAGAGGAGATACATACAGGACAGAAACAGCTTGTTCAGCTGGTCCAGAAAGAGCAAGAAACTGACAGTGTGAAGGTTACACTTTACCATAGATGATGCTACCTTAATTCTTTTCTTGAAGTTAGAGAACCCTGTAAATCTGTAACAAAAGATGTTCAGTGTGGCTACCTGCAGGATAGCATACAGAAAAAAAAAAAAAAAAAAAGTATTCCAAATAATAAAGTATTGTGCAAGTGAGAGAGAAATTGAAGTCATCCTTGTCCCCCCAGTCATATATTTTTCTGAATCAGTAGATTAAAAAAACCCAAAAAAACCCCAACAAAACAAAAACAAAAGCATAACAAAACCCAGACATCAGTGTACTAAATGTTTACAAAAGAATTAGTAACTATCTACTGGAAAGTTCACCAGACAGAATCCTTTAGTTAAATATATGATGTGGTTTCTACCTACTAGACAGAAGCCCACAACACATTTCATTCTGAATAATCCTGCCATTAGAACAGCAATTCTTTTTACAGAGTAGCGATGGAGACTGTTTGCCAATGAGACATCCCTCTAACAGATGGCTCCTCAAAGTCACCTACAGGACAGAGGAATGAGTGTACTTTGAGGCTTTGTGTCTGAGAAACGTACTGTCAGCACTGAAAAGGAAAGCCCACGAGTCAACAGAAAATTTGGGATCTCACTGTTGCCAGTTCTTTAGACTCTGCAAATGCAAATATTCACTGCAGGAGAGAAACACATGAAAGAAAGATACTGTGGGCTGCCTGGAGTTGTTGATTCCGTGCCACCCACTACCCTAACCCTTAAAAACAGGACCGCATTAAAGCAATCCCTACACATTTCCTTTACGTAATGGTGGTTGAACACTGGTACCCAACTGCCCATCCCTCTCCCACAGCGTTCAGTTTTAAATTATAGCCACCTGATATTAATTTTCAGCACTAGTAATTACTGAATAATTTCTGCATTTTATAGAAGGTGTAACAAGAATATTTCTTTTGGGGTAAATCAATAGCAGGTTACACCACGAGAGAGAATATTTTACAAGAGATAGCTACTTGTTCTCTTTTTTTTTTCCCCTGCCTCATAGAGAGTCATTAATTCCGTGGGTGATTCTAATATTAAGTGTACATGCATGTGGTATGTGGGTGGCAAAGACAGTTATTGATTATTATGTGGACATAATCTGCCAGAGCTCATACTAATGTAATTAGAAATCCATTGCAGTGAATAGTGAACTGTGCACATAGTTTAACAGCAATCTTTGGAATAGTTCTTTATGAGGAGTGTGGCAGAAAAGATGACCATAGAGAATGAAGATCTCTGCTTACAGTGGGCAGAGGTGTGGAATAACCTGTGGCAGGGCAGTCCAGTGCGGTTTAGTTGCTATTTGTTAACACATAGGTGTTTATTTAGACAAAACTGCTACAAAGATTCCTAGAGGGTTGAATGCATATCATTCAAAATCTTCTCCTTTAGGAATAATGGTCTAAAAAGATAACAGAGTTTCTCCATTTTCATTCAGGATGAACGATCTGTTGAATTTAGAAGAAAGGGCTTCAGTGCACTGAATATTATAGTCTGGCCCAGAGATATTTTTCTGACATTACAGCTCTAGGCTATGTCTGGTTAGAAGTTGTCTGTTTAGGTACAAGTTTCCAACCCTGCCCATTCTTTTTGTTAATGGAAATGATTTATAAATTTCATTGCTGCAACAGTGGGATTAGAGAAATGCCATCAAAAAGCTCAGGAAGGAATTGTTTTTTACCATTCCCAAACTACATCAGTGTGCTTTCCCACCTGCACTTTATATTCATGCCAATTCCAAAAGCTGAGATTAAAACGTACGTATTGAACATTCTTTGGATGATAAATAGTCTTGAAAAGCCGCTTGGATTATGGTAGCTCTGCAAATCATGGAATGGGTTGGAAGGGACCTAATCCAACTCACCTGAAGTAAGCAGGGACATCACCAACTATATCAGGTTGTTCAGAGACCTATCAAGCTTGACCTTGAATGTCTTCAGGGATGGGGCCTCCACCACTTACCTGTGCAACCTGTTCCAGTGTTCCATCACCCTCAGAATAAAGAGCTTCTTCTTAAGGTCCAATCTAAATCCTAAATCTGTCCTTCTCTAGTTTAAAACTATTGCCTCTTGTCCTACATGCCTTTGTAAAAGGTTTCTCCTCAGATTTCCTGTAGGCCCCCTTCAGGTACTGGAAGGCTGCTATAAGTTCTCCCCAGATCCTAATATCTCTCCATTACAGGGTGAAAATTAATCTAAACTGTCTGTTTCTAAAAAAATTGGAAGTGTTCTTTATGAAATAGATATTTTCTACAGAAACTTCTCTTTTACAGAAATCCTGGACCTTGCTAAAACCTTCTGAGAACCACTAATCAACTCCAGTTTCTACTGCTTTTGGCAGATGTTCAGAGTGCTCAACATCTCACACTGATTTTACCTTGAATCTCACTAGAATGGAGCATCTCATTTAAGCAAAACAAAGCTAATTTAATGTGTTGCAGTCTGCAGGAGCAGCCATCTCATGAGAGAGAATCAAATCTCTAGAAAGCTATGAATGCAGAACCTTGTATCTTCAGGGCACATCAGCATGACCAAAGAGGAACACAAAAAAGCAAAATTTGAAAATAAAAATGCTGTTACTAGTAAATATCTAGGTATATGCGGTAACCAGGAACTTCATATCTGACACTGGAATTAACTCCAAATAGGATTCCGAGCAATTGCCTCAATGTTGTTGAAGAAAGGCTTGACAAAAGGCTACAGTTGGCTGCACAAGGAGATTTGTACTGGAGGAAAGCTGGCAACCATGACATAGAATTCTTTAATATCCACCAGTGGGTAACTATGTAAAAATTCAGTGAACCTCTGTAAGCACAAGTTTTAAATGCTCTGCAAAATGTACTTGCTGAAACTTTAGCAGTCACATTTTAAAACAGTAAATTCCACTCATCTCTGTCACTTGTAAAGTGGATGCTATTACCCAACACAAAACATTACTGTGCAGCTCTAATACCTGGTCAATCTTCTTGCACTCAGAACACCTTTGTATGGAGAACTGATCTTCCATGCTGTTTTTTTGGGGAAACCTGTCCATTGGATTTTCATTTAAAATCACTCAGAGGGAGGCAGTGAAATTTAAAAGTAGCAAATGTTTCTACTTTCTGCAATAGAGCTTTTAATTTTAAACAGAGAAACTATATTTTCATCGCGTTACATGTAGTATAGTTTCACTGAAGGAATATAAGTTGTCTTGAAATTATGTGCAGAAAAATCTAGCTCATGTGTTTGCAAAATATTCTGAAAAAGCAACAGAGTCTTCTTCCCAGTATGAGACACAGAGAAGGCCTTGAGCTTGAACCAGGGCAGGAATACCTAGCAGAGAATCACAAGTGGCTACACATGCAACTGTAATTAATGAACTGATGACTTGATGACACAGTATTCAGGAAACATCAGCTAGTAAAACGCTGTACAACAAAATGAGGCTAAGCAACTGGAAAATTACAACCAGCACAGTGCCTTTTTGTGACATCCAAACTAAAGAATCATAGAATGGTTTAGGCTGGAAGGGACCTCAAAGGTCATCCAGTTCCAACCCCCTGCCATAGGCAGGGACACCTCCCACTAGAACAGGTCACTCAAGGCCTCATCCAGTCTGGCCTTGAACACATCTAAGGGAGGGAGCAGCCACAACCTCCCTGAGCAACCTGTGCCAGTGTCTCACCACCCTCACTGTAAAGAACTTCCTCGTAACATTCAGTTTAAATCTCCCCTCGGCACAGAATAATTCAGTTTAAACCCATTACTCCTCATCCTGTCATTACAAGGCCTTGTCAGCAGTCCCTCCCCAGCCTTCCTGTAGGCCCCTTTCAGATATTGGAAGGCTACTATGAGGTCTCCTGGAAGCCTTCTCTTCTCCAGGCTGAAGACCCCCAACTCTCGTAGCTAAAGAAATCCAGCTACTTTGAAAGCAAATGCTTTTTGGAAAAAGCACAATAGAAACATCATTGCTATCAGTAATTCTCTTGTAGGAAATATTCTTTTACTACTGCACCAAATTTAACTACATTAGTAACAGTGCAAGAAACATCTTCAAAGCACTAAAAAACAAGTTAAGGCTGATCAAACTCTTTACAGAGAAGAAAAGTCAGCCTGAAAAGACCAGAGTTCATTCTGTGTCTACACTGATATGAAAACGTGGCCTGCCCTAGTCTTTCATTTTTACACTCAGATACTGTTATTTCCAAGTAGATCAATTTTAAATGAGTGCAACGTATGAAACTTAAAAGCAGAGTTTAAATTATTAAAATAACTTCTATTAGCTTCAACCACCATGGCTCCATTTAAGCAAATGAATTAAGCACATGCTTAAGTGTATTTCTATTGAGTTAAGCTGTTCAGCAAATGCTTTCCCTTCAGGCCTACTGAGGCCAAAAGCATGTAAGTGTATGCAAAGTTTGGGGATATAGTTAACTGCATGCTTTGAATAGAGGTGAGACACTGAATTTGAGATTAATCTTGGACACAGGATTCCATTTTGTATGAATGAGAAAATTCAATGCTTTGTTTTGGTTTTGCCATTACACAGCAAAAATACAGTTGGTAAAGAAAAAAATAATTAACAATCTTGTCCAAGTATTTATGGAAAAGTAAATTCCAGGGATGATTAATGAGGTGGTACCAGAGGCAAATAGACTCCAAAGCAGGGGAGAAAAAAAAAAAAAAAAAAAAAAATCCTCTGTCAGGGCAAAAAAAACATTGTGGTCATCCAGCCTGTAATTCACCAGATTCAATATTAGGTAATTTAAGAATCCCTGTGTGACACAAATAGAAAAATGAGTTAGCAGCAGAAATATAACGATTCATTTTACATGTAGCAAAGAGATCCACATGCCTGTTCAACTTCTTGGGAGCCCTTTGACAGCAGGTTTTTTATTTGATTTTTAAAAAATTATTTTCAGTCTACAATTGGCACAGTGTTTCTGATGTCTTGAAATGAGGTTGTCAGGGGGAATGAGTATCACTTACGAGGAGGTTTCACTGTCAATGGGCATTAAACCAGCAGCAACACTGTCCTGCAGAAATTAATGGAATCAGTAGCTCCCTTTGTATTGGTATAGGGCAGTATGTATAAATAAAAAGGCTAGCACAAAGCTGAATGATCATTTATAGCAGCACAAAGACTGCTCTAGTCCCAGCATCTGCATATTTATTAGTTGCTGTGATACAGCCAAATGCTAGAACTTAAATTACAATGAGATTTCACCACAGCTGAGAACAGGGAGGCTGGATTCAACAAACATGATGCTGGTTGTTCCCCTTGAGCTGGAAGAATGATAGTCTGGTGCACCGATTTCAATAAGTATGCAGGGATGATACTATTAGGAATTGGAATAGTTGTCAAGTCAGAGGAGTAATTATCAGCTTTATGACTGATAAGTGAAAGAAAATGTTACATAACTTACTGAACTGCTTTATGTAACCACACAATTCCAATGAATATTTGCAGGGAACAGCAGCAATAGGCTCACAATCATGAGAAAATCCCCACAGGCTGCCCTGCTGAAGACAATAAACAAAGGGCCACCAAGACATGGCAGCACAGTGCTGCAGATAGCTTCACTGAGACTTTCAGGTAGGCTGTCCCCTATTAACTGCCACACATATTTTAAAACCAAACCATCAGTTTAGGCACAGAATAATTACACAATAATTTAAATTGTAATGTCATTGTTCAACAGAGGAGGAGCTTCTAATAGCATTTTGTAACTCAAGGTGGTGAACTGCCTGGTCTGTGACTGCAGTTTTATTTTGCAGGAAAAAAAACATATGGAATAGCAGAAAGCTACACTGCACCAGGGAAACCATTCTCTGAGGTGCTGTGTAGGCTGCCCTCACATTACACACTGTTGTTTAATCAGTCTGCTTGTTGTCATTTCAACCCATGACAGATTACTCATTGTTGAGCTGGGTATGTTGCTTTGGTTTGGTTGTTTTTTTAATGCTGATGTGCTTCCTTTGGTTTGGACTTAAGCAGTTAGTGGAACTTTAAAGCAGATTGCTATTTTTGAAAAGTTACCTTCTCTAAGTGTAGTATCTCCATGCCTTCAAGAACAGTTGAGATGTACAGGGCCAAGAAGAAGAAACAGGCACCCACATAAAAGGAAAAGAACCTGGAGGATGTAAGACCACCTGGGCATAGAGAAAACAATGACAGCAAAAGGAGAGAGTTTATGCTGGGCATCCCTGAATCCTAAGTAGGAACTCCTGGCAAGTGTGGAAGAAAGAGCTATGAAGGATTTTATCAACAGATCAAACCAACCCCTGAATTCCTTTCTTACAAAGTTTATTCTCATGAAAGCACCTTGGAAATTAACTTGGTAAAGAAGGGCTGGAATTCAGATCCTCAACCAAAAAGAGTCTAGACTCATCTGTATTACTTATTTCACTGAAGTGCTAAATAATACAGTTTAAAACTGGCTGAAGTAACTCTAAAGAACAGGCTCCTCAGTAACAAAATTTATACTCCATAGTAGTACAGGTATTTTCTCCAGGTGCATGTAATATTTACAGAATTTTATCCACTTTACAGTGGTTCTGTGAAGTTCTTCAGAGCTTGTCAATGCAGGTGTAGGAAGCCAATGAAAAACCTCTGTCCAGAGAAGATGAACGCTACACGCTGCAGAGGCTGGACAATGAACTGTCTGGCAAGCTTATAGGGGAACAGGCTGTAAAACAAATAACAGGAAAAGGCCCAAACAAAAATGGTCTGGAGAATTTTATTATATCTTTCTAATGGATATGGATACTTTCCTGCCTTTTGCTTTCCCTACCTCAGCAAAATCTTCTCAACGGTCAAACTGACTTAATTGAAGGTTTCAGTCTGGAACTGAGATTCTGGATGGTCACCAAAACTAAAACTCTGGAATAGAGTTGTTCAGAGTAACAGTGCTTTCTGTCTTCTGTTCTAGGAGAGCTGTTAGACATGGATGATATTAGCTACAGAAAACTTGGTGGCCTTGACCTCCCAAATAAAGATAACAGTATGCTTGTGTGATCTGTACTGAAGGTCAAAAGAAAGGGAAAGTTCTGTAGGCTATGACATTTCTACAAACTCCTGCTTGTAAAAGCTTCTCAGTATTGAAGAGTTTTAAGTTTCTTTGTCTTGAGGAAGCAATACAATACATACAGCTATTCATACTGCAATTACTGGTACCTCTGCCTATTGTGAGTGGCTCTTGTGCATCCCCATAGGCTTTGGTAGGTGACTATTCCTTCTCTTTAACTTAATATTCTCCTGTTTTGGATTCTGAAAACCTTTTTCCTGTGATGATATCAGGCAGCTATCCATTCAATTTTGTGACATTTATGAAGGTGGAGTCCCTGATTCCAGCTTAAATTTCAGCTTGCTTTTCCAAGGAAGCCCCACATTCCCAGAAGCAGACTTGCTTTAATTTATAATCTTCACTTTGCATTATAAAAATAAATGCCAGGATGATGGAGAGCTGCCTTTCTAGGTCAAACAATTGTAGGAAAGTCAGCAAGAGGCTGGAGGGGAAATGCCTGTTCAATCAAGAAAGTTCACTAATGATTTCTAAAATGTCTTAATTGCTTCTGCACAGTCTAGAGGCATCTCTTTCATGCCTCAGACAGGACAAATAACTCTGTCTAATATTTCAGAATTAGCAACTTGCTGAAGTAACCAGACTATAATCTTCCTAGTCATGGGTTAGAATTTTTGAGGTCTCATCAGCACACCACAGCTTCTTTCTTTAAGTGTTTTGTGTAACTGCAGGCTTATCTTCAAAGAGCAGATGCATGAACTATCATTTTTGATTAAAGCCATCCAGTCGGAATAAAAAAAATAAAAATCATCTGTTCGCTGCAGTTAGAATCATCTATTTTAAATACATTTACATATTGCCTTAGCTGTCCAACTATTTTTTTCCCCTGACTTTCTCTTCTTTTTGCAGCTTGGAATCCTGCCACATTTATATTTTGTACTAACTACTCAGGGTCCTAATTAGCAGAAATGGGATGTCAGCAGGGTACCAGCCAGCAAGGGAGGCTTTTTGCTTCATTGGGAAGATGTGCAGCATGTGGCATGGATCAAAATCTCTGCATCCCATGCAGAGAACAGCATGATGTGAATTGCAGAGCAAGGTAAACGGGAAAATTTGGGTATCTTGGAAATGTGCGACTTGGCAAAAGGTGTCAATTCACACATTTTAGCTATAGGCAAAATGAAGGGGGGGTTGCCAGCAATAAGGCAAATTAATCCAAAATTTGATATTTAAGCATGTGACACACTCAAAAACAACCCACAGTTCTTGATTCCGAATCCACAGCTGTTCTGCATAGCCTAGTCTCATTGACATCTAGGCATAGATGGAAACTGGAGATCTGGATGTGACAACAGATACCACAAAGTCTCACCTTAACTGCTTGGCCCCCACAAGAACTCCAGAGTCCTCCAGAACATATAGATTGCCTAGAGAGCACAGCAGAAGACAAATGCCTCAGGTAAGGTTCAAAATGAACAAGAAAGAAGCTGACTTGGCAGTAGAATTAGCAAATAGCAAGGAAGGAAATGTACCTCACATCACACCCTCTTCAAAGACTGTGTCACTTACTCGGTGCTGACCCATGCCTCCACCACTTAGAAACCACATCTCATTAAAGGATGGGAGGAAGATTGATATTCTTTGATTTGGATGCCTGTGGAAGAGAATTGGGTGTCAATGTCATTAATAGCAAGAAATAGACATAGAATGCAAAACAGACCATAGAATAGAAAATATCTGTTCTTATGTCTATTTCTCACCATTTTCCAGAAGGTGTTTCTGCTATCAGACCTGACTAAGGCCTTTCTATTTGTTCAGTGAAATCCTGTTTCCCAAGAAATTTGAGGAATTAGTAAGTAGGACATGGAGAATTCTGCAATATCAACCCCGTGGGTCCTTAGTCAGTCATCTAAACAGAACAAACTTCCTGATCTTATTCTCCTTATTTCAGTAGGACTTGGGAGTTTTCCTGGGGCGTGGATATTAGGAAGAGAAGGAATGGCATAGAGTGTTCTCTAGAAAAGGTGGCTGAAATTGATAATTATCACAAGATGTGAATTCAGTGAGATCTCACTTGCACGGAGAAGATTCAGTGATCCACTGAAAGAACTTTCACCCTCAGAATTCCTCAGTAAAAAATAAGATGGGTTTGAAGGAGTATGTGGAAGTCCTTCAGCCCAGCCCTCTCCTCAAGGCACAGCTAATTTCAATTATAAATATGGAGCCACTTCTTCAGAGAATGCAATAGGGGACACTTCTAGTCCTCCATCAGATCGTATTGGGACAGTTTCACAGGACTAGAAGCATGATCTTTCTCATTGTGAGGGGGCTGTATCCAACAAGAGTCTGAGATGACATTCATGGAACAAGAAAGACCAGAAGAGAACTGGTATTAGCAAGATACAAAGGCAAGGGAAAAAAAGAGAAAAAAAACCTGAGAGCCAAGCCATAGAGTGCCATGCTTAGAGAAAAGCCAGGAAAGGACAAAAAATATACAGACTAGAGAAACAGTTCTCCATTTCCCCATGCAAAACTTTGGCCTCATTTCTGGCACATTGATTTCAGCAGGCCACATCTACCAAGTCTGCAAAGACAAACAGCAGTGGGTTGTAGGTGGCACAACCATTGATTTGCATGCGTCCACGCATTTCCTGTATTGTTCATTCTTAACCCTGGCACTTGTAGATATATAAAGGAAAGAAAATCAACAGGAAATTACTTACCCTTCATGGGCATAAACCTGCCACTGCAGCACTATGTGTGCTTTGGACTACTTTGCCCCTCTCTGAACAGAAACACAGCAATAACAAAAGAGCCAACCAGGAAGGTAAGCACTGCAAAAAATGTGGGCTGCAAGGTCAGCTTGATCCAAGAAGTGATTCTCGCCTCTGCAGCTCTGCCTCTTTTCAGCAGACACTTGGAACAGCAAGGAGGATTTCAGCTCTGCATTGGACAGGAAATCCTCTTGAAGCAGACATAGTTTTATATATACACAATGAACTGGAAGGGACAATGCCAGGGGCAGGTGTGTTTTTCACAATTTTTAGTGTATATGTAAATACGTAGCTATACATAACTATTAACATTCGCTTGCTTATAACTAGCTTTCTGGTTTAAGTCCATTCTGTTACCAGAATTCATTTCTAACTTCCGCTACCTTGTTATTCTTCTTAGGACGTAACTCTGTTACAGACTTCGCTGTTAAACATGCATGCTATTTGTTCAGGTGACACAAGATACTGGCTTACATCCTGCCCAGTTTCTGAATGTTGCCTCCTTTTGTTGGTGTTCAAGGACAAACGGGATACAATGCCTGAGTCAGACTGCACTGCACAAGCCATAGCACTTCATTAAGTGCTTTCTGAAACAAGTACTGCTTAAGTTCTGCTTTCAGGAGAGACATGGTCTTGCAGCAACAACTTTTAGAGAGAGGTTATGCCAGTGGTTAATTGCCTTTATTGTATATGAGTAGATACTGATGTTCAGAACTGGTCATAGACAGTAAAGAGGTATTTTTTCAATAGTTTAAGTGGAAGATATTTGTCAAAACATCCAGACACAGTGGAAAGTGGAGTGGCTTTCAGTATTGGTCAGAGTGATGGCTTCGGTGCAGTTTGATGTCAAAGGGAAATATGATCCTTGGAATTACAAGTATGGTCCTTTGAAGTTACAAATGTGATGCTGTCAGTGACTTTCCAAAGGAATGTTGTGTATTGCTCACTAACGAAACATGAGTTATGAGAATGGTTGGTAATGATAATTCCTAATATGCTAACTATATGTCTGGTATTAAAATCTTACCTAAGCCCTGGAAGGCACTGAGAGGTGTCAAGATTGCAGGGTTGAGGCTTTAATCTCTGAAGTCTGTTTTTATTAAGGGGGAAAGAAAGAAAGAGAGGGCAGGATTCTGATGACAGTTAATAGTTAAAACTAACAAACAAAAAGTGTGGGTTTTTTGCTTTTTGAGCAGTTCCGGGTTTGCTTCAAACTCTTTCATTTTCACTTTTCTCGTTTCTGCTAACTTCAATGTTTATGAATTGACAAAGGTTTATTTTTATTTTGCTATTAGACAAATACTGGAACTGATTTGAAATGACAAAACACATGACACTCTTCCTTTGTGTTTAGGGACAAAAAATTAGTGAGAGGAAAGAAATCCGAAAACAGAAAAAAATCTTGAGAATTTGAAGAAAGACCTCAAAAATGAAAGATTTCAAGAGGAGACTTTGTAGTTTTGAACATATGGGCCTTTCTCCAGTTTTATTTGAAAAACTGCCACAAATACTATGCCATCTTTGTCTGTCCTTTGCTTCAGAATGACATCAGTTTCCACTCTGCAAAATTATACAGACTGGGGAGAATCAGCTATGTGTGTTAGAACTATGAAAGGAAAAAATTCAAGAACTTGTGGAAGCCACGTGGTTTTATTTAAAAATTCAAAATGCCATTAAGGTCAAGATTTATCTACCTGAAACACAGACATTACTCAGTAGAAAAGATTTATTTGACCCAGTTGTACCAGCTTTGCTTCATTCAGTTCTTTGTGGTAGCAAGATGTTGTTATCCCCATGCAAAAAGCTCCACGTGATAAGTGTGGTGATGTAACATTGCTCTGTATCTGCTATATATACGTTTGGTACCAGCAACCACATTGGTCTGTGAAAATAATAATAGAGGTACATAAAATTATCAGATTCTGTGGTTTCATTATTTTCTTCAGAGTGACCCTGGAACACAGTGAAAAACAGTGGGTTATAAAGATTTCTCTAATTAGAGGCATGAATATTCTGATCAATTCAGAGCTCTTAGGTAGTTGTTTTTATCTGCCTGGAATGTAGATAAATGGAATGCAGCTCACAATACTGAATAATCTCAGCCAGCCTCTCTGTTTTCTGAGCATCTTGTAGGAGGTTAGATACTATTATGCTGTCATTACTCTGCATTACTGCAAAGCTGAAATCTCTTGTGACTTTCTTCATGGAAAAGTTAGACTCTGGAAAGGAAAACATATCTTTGGCAGCGTGGGCTAATCCTATGAATGACGAAAGAGCTAGAAAGTATGAAGACAGACAAAACCAAATAAAGACAGCTTGCAAGTTGCACTCTCCTCTGGGTATTAAAGCTGACCACTAGAAACGTGTCTGGGCCAGTGACAGTAATGGCAACGCTCCTCAGGTTCTGAAAGGCCAGCTACAGCCTGGACGGAGTGGAACTTCTCATAGAAAGTGAAATATTGACCTCAGTACAATAGGTGGGGCTTTGACCAGGAGGTGGGCAAGAATTTGCTATGAATTAGCAACTCCAGCATAAACTGGCTCTCTTAAATAATTCCCCAATGATGACTGTTTCTTTCAGGAAAGAAAAAACAACCACAGGGCTATGCTCTGGGATGACACAAGTCAAAAGCACTGGTACTTTATTTTGGAAGACATTGCCTGGTGCTGTCTCTGAACAAGTAGTTATTTCAGTTAATGTCCTTCAGTAGGCAAACTGCAAAGCTTACCAAGGACAGAAAGGTTTTGCTTGTTGTTGTTTTGTTGTTTTGTTTTTTTTTTTTTAAAGAAGAAGTAAAAATCCATCAACCAAAACCCTGTATGGTGCTTTGCAGCCCTAGCATTGACAAGACCAGAACAAGTCAGATGAACATCTCACAAGAAGTTTTGATCTCTGAAGTGCTGATCTCATCCAACGGCCTCTGTCTCCTGCCCCAGGGTATGAATAACTTTTATCAGCATTGATGTACTTTTGTCTTGCAGCAAGGAGACAGGACCCTGCAGCATCACAAGCTTTGTTATTTGACATGGTACAGCAAGGCCTATGAGATGAAGTAACCAAGGTAAAGGCTGACTCTGGAAGTTGTTCATTCTCCTTATCCACTGCACAAAACTGCTGTACCAATAGGTTATATCCAGAATTATCTGTATACTTTAACTCTGAACCTTAAGGATCTGTCTAATTAGCCCAGCATAATGTTAGCACATTAACCACACTCCAGCAGACTGAGAGTATTTATTACTGAGAGAACTCCTACCAGAAACCTTGGAATTTTTACAATACATTTTTGTCCATACTTTTTGGAGCAATAATAATGTAATACCACAGTCCCTCCCCAAATAGCTGCAGGGTCCCTTTTAATGAATAGGAACAAACAAACTATCCAGCTAAGCCCAGAAACATGACCCCTATCAAAAGCAGAATCAAACAATACCCTGAAACAATCTACATATACAAAGAACAAACTTTTCTTGTTCTTCCAAAGATTAACTCAGCAGGTATTTGGCATTCAAAAAATTCTACAACAGAAATTATTTTGTGTTTGAAGAGTTTTTTTAGCAGTATTGTTGCAATTACTTAAAAAATAAAAAACCCAACCCAAACCCCTAAGTTTTTTTATTATTTTATAAAAGAATTCTGAACTATTAATCTAGGTACATTCTGTACAGCCAGTACTCCTCTGCTCTCATTCAGTGAGTTTTTAAAGTCTGTTATGTTTTTAATGCATATATTTTGTTCAAATATACTAGCCATCTACTACCAGCTCCTGATCAACATTTATTGCTCAGTCAGCAACAGTGGAATTTACCACAATATCTGGTGACACCAGCACTGTATTGGACATGGAAGAAACTTATTCCAAACTTGCACAGGAAAGAACATGGCCATATATAAATGGTGGGCCCAAGTGGAGACACTGAGATGCATATTTGTCCCACACTGAAAATCATGGTTGTGTTACTCT
Source organism: Psilopogon haemacephalus (assembly GCA_013396835.1). Lineage (NCBI taxonomy): Eukaryota > Metazoa > Chordata > Aves > Piciformes > Megalaimidae > Psilopogon > Psilopogon haemacephalus. The sequence continues at coordinate 391,829 of VWZI01011650.1, forward strand.
TCTATCAAATGCAGACAGGGAAGACCTTGGAAAACACCTTTGCCTCCTTTGAGGTCAGGTAGGACCTTTCCACTGCTCCACCTGTTTTATGGGAGCAAAGATGGGAAAGAAAGAAGAGCATGTGACAGGTTATGATCTTCTTCTGCCCCCACCACACTGGCTGCTCTACCCCTTGCCCCACAGACTGTCAGGGTCCAAGTGGCACAGACCAGTGCTGCCCTGGTCATCACACCGCCCAAGGTAACTCAAGGCAGCTGGGGACAGGCAACTCTCCCATGCTTTGCATCTTTAAAGCATTTCCAGCAGAAGCCTGTGAAAGCAAGCAAGCAATCTCTCTGGGCTGCACTTCTCTCTCAGCAAACTTGAAACTCTCTATTTAGAGTATCAGTGCCCTTTGGCAGGGATTGTCTGACATTAGTGTGTAGCACAAGGTGCCCTGATGTTCTTCAGTATATCACTGTAGTCCTGCAAGTCAAGAAATGCCACATGTGCATGGCAGACTTTATGGATCCCAGGGCTGCTTTGGTGATTATGACCTTTAGGTTTACTAGCATATTTATCTCTGTGTACTGGATACCTCTGTGTGAAAAAGTCAATTCTCCTGGCCATCTCTATTTTAAAGCTCACATTCAGAAGCATTAAAGCTAGTGGAAGCAGAGGCCAGCTGCTCACAGCTCTATGTTAGGAGACTGGAAGTATACAAAGAAATCAACACTGAACCTTGAAAGTAATACAGTCTGTGTGGGTTGTCAGTGATGGTGTCTCTTAAGTGCTCCTGTTATGAAAAGTAAAATTCCTTTAGTCGGTCTTATGGGATGAAATGGGAAAGCAAGGAAAATATTAAATGCTCAGGTCAGAGATGGAGCTTCAAAGCTTCCACATCAGAATTTTCCAACAGAAAGATTTGATACTGCTTTTTCTTTTCCCACTTATTTTCAATAACAAACCTGGCATGACTGCTCATGCCAGCTCTGACCCAAATGATCCCAGCATTTCCTCTGAGTGACCTTTTCTCCCTGAGTGGAGTCTGTCATGAAGCAACTTTTCCTTCACCATTGTGATCCATCAGACCTTGAGGTTTTTCATTTTGTTGTGAAGCCTATATTGGTCATGGGTGCTCCAAAAAGAGAAAGAGTAGTGGGATGAGTGTGTTCTGGGCTTCAGTTGAGGGGCGTGTTCTAGAGAGGATTTATCAATTTGGAATAAGCCAAATATGAGTCACTGCAGAACGTTACACAGAGACTCTTACTTGCAATCTTGTGATGTGCTGAGGGCCCATAAGCGTTGCAAACACAGCTGGAGTAAGTTCACTCTGCACAGTTCTGATGAGAAATCATTTGAGGTTTTTACAGATGTTGAGGGCACATGGCCAGAAGAGGTTCAGCAGAAGAGGATGGCAGTGACCCGAGCAAGGGGCAGGAGGCAGCGTGGGCAGGGGAGCACTGCCGCCTCCTGACCGCTCTGCTCACTGCACAGGCCTGCCTGGGATCAAGGCTGGCTGTGCAAGGCTGGAAGAGTGTGTGACATAGCAATGGGGGAAAGCTCTAATTCAAGGTCATCCTTAGACTGTAGAGATAACTGAAGAGTGGTAATAAGAGTTAGTCACTCAAACTGAATGTCTTTGTTGTTTACTCCCAGCCTGCATATTCAGAAAAATGCTTAGTCACTGGGTTTACTGCTTGGGATTGCCTCAGCACAGGAGTAACCTGTGTGCTGGGACCCACACACACTCCTGTGCACCACTGCCTGAGGACCAGAAGGTGACAAGGTGCTGAATACCATGGTGAACAGGGCAATACAAGATTCTACATGGACAAGACTAAGCTGTCCTTCAGTCACACAGAAGATAGTTCTGCTCTCATCTATGGGCACCAGAGAAAGAGAGGTGGCTTTAAATTAATTAATTAATTGAACTATTGAACTAATTACTTTGAGCCCTGGTTTGCCTTCTCTATGCTTCATCAGCCTGTGTGCATCGTTTAGCTCTATGACTCCAAGTATATTGTCCAAATCCTGTGTCTGAACATTGCTTCAGGGAGGCAGAACAGAGCAGGATGGCTTTTCTCTGGCTTGAGGCTGATTATTGAAACATAGATGCCTGCAGTTCAGTTTTGGGCTCCTCACTACAAGAAAGACACTGAGATGCTGGAGCAAGTCCAGAGAAGGGCAATGAATCTGATGAAGGTGTAGACAACAGGTCTTGTGAGGAGCAAATGAGGGAACTGGGATTGTTTAGTCTGGAGGAGGCTGAGGGGAGACTTCATTGCTCTCTACAAGTACCAGAAAGGAGATATGAGTGAGGTGGGGGTTGGTTTCTTCACCCTAGAATCAAGTGACAGAACAAGAGGAAATAGCCTAAAGTGGTGTTGGGGAGGTTTAGACTGGATATTAGAAAACAATTATTTACTGAAAGAGTAGTCAGGCATTGGAATGGAGTGCCCAGGGAGACAGTGGAGCCACCACCTATGGAGGTGGTTGAAAAAAGGTGGACTCAGTTGGACTCATTGATTGTAGAGGTTTTTTCCTATCCAAAATGATTCTATGGTTTTATCATTGTAAGACATTGTAAGAAGGTGAGAGAGTAATTTTTCCTAGCTGATTTTCCTTCCCTTTCCAGCCTCCTGATTATTTCTCTGCCTTTGTTGCTCTTAGGCTCTAATGCATTAGGTTATTGGAAAGAGCAGCTATGGCAAAGAATTGCCACAGTATTACATAGACAGATGTTACTTTACAGACAGATGCAAAGACTGTTCTGATGTTGAAAAGATTCAACATCTGATTCAGCTTTGGAAGGACAGAGTTTCTCTTTTGTTGTGCATTTTGTTTTGGGTTGGTTGGGGTTTTGTTTTGTTTCTTTTGGGGGGTGGAGGGGGTTGTTGTTTGTGAGGCTTCTGCTTGGTTTCAAGGTTTTTCGTCATTGTTGTCTTGGTTTGATGGAGGTTTTTTTCTTAGTTATCAGGGCAGGCTACTAAAGATATGTCTTTTTCTTACTAACATGAGGAGCTTTTGTGTTAGTTCCAGTGCCAACTGTCCAGTGTGATTAGAACTGCCAAAAACAATAACCCAGGAAATTTCATTTTCCACAACATTTTAACACTGGATGACTTAGTGGAATCCCAGCAGTGAGCTGTGAGCAATGATATATGAAGTGAAAAATGTTTTCCCTCCCTTCCAAGCCTCTCTACACACTGCATAGACTTCCTGCTCACAATCCACACTGAGGTCATGAGTTGTGCTGTCAGACTGAGCTCCAAAGTAGATGCTCTCCGCGTGTTTGCCAGGTGCTTTTGATACCACTGTGGCCAGATAGATAGCAAATTACCATCTCAGAACAAGTTCTCCCTACTGCCAGTATTACTTTCAGATCAGAGCCTCCCATGAGATGATAGAAAAGATTGGCTTGAGGCCTAGGATAACTTGCCTTAAATGTGTGTTTGCTTAGTTCATGTTATAAGGAAATAGTTGCATATCTAGTCACAGCGTATTATGTACAGCAACCCTGCAAATAGCCTCAAATGTCATATTCCAAGGGAAGTGGATGGACTATGATAAAGTTTGTCTGGCTGTTGGAAAGTTTGTGAGTAATGAGAAAGTGTGCTTGGAACAGCAAATATGCAGTTTACTGTAGCATAGATATGTACAAAGTGGTCCTTCCGAAAGCTGTTCATGTGGAAAGAATGAAAAACTACAGCAAGGCAAGGAGGGTTCATAATAAGCCCTAGTAGGCTTTCATCAATGACTTCTACAGCTTTTCGCTGCTCAGATGCCATTTCTGCATTTAGAGGTTAGGATATAATGGGATGTGCAGATGCATAGATATTTTCCCGTCTTTTCACTGACCAATTTGAAGAATAGGAACCACAGGCTCTATGCCACAAATGGGAAAGGCAATTCTTCAAGCTTTCATGAGAAGTTGCTTAAAATATTAGTTCCAGCAGTAAAATGTTGGCTATGTTTATGTTTACAGAAGAAAAAGTTGGGTATAAACTTTCCAACAGCTATACAGACTCTGAAAAGTTTTCCTGTTTTCCACTCCCTCTCTCCGGCATGGCTATAATATCTGCTAAGTATGCAGTGAGTTTATTTTTTGCTCTTAAAATTGTGCAAGAAGGTCATCAATTATGCTATTCTTCCCATATGGAATTAAATAGAAGCAGGTTAGTAGTTAAAGTAGAGATTCTCATGGGGTCCTTTCCAGATCTTTACATTTTATTGCATTAATATTTGAAGTCTACTCTGTGTATCCAGTTTAGCTGAAAAGTCACAAATCTAAGAGTGTTTTCAAATTTGTCTGTGCTTTTTTATTTCACTTCTTTTAGGACACCACAATCCTGTTTATTCAAAGGGCACTGTACTGAAAGCAATATCTGCAGATAACAAAAAATACTGAAGACAGTCACAGAGGGTAGAAAAATATGAGTTCTCTAACCCTTCACCTCTTTTCCTTTTTCGTCTGTCCATTGGTTTTACAGATGAAAACAAAGGAAATTCTATTGTCTTGAGTTTGCCTGTGCAAAATAAATCAAATTTAATTCCTGGTTCCCTCTCCCTCTCAAAAGAATACACTAGGTTCTGAGCAGCAAAAAGGCTTTGGTTATGTTAACCCTTCATGTATACTCAGTGATCTCAGTCTCCGTCCATCATACACAATTTCCAACGCTGACACACTGTAAATGAAAGCCAGTTACCACAATGGGTAGGAGGAAATCTCTTCCAATGGTTTTCTAAAGAAGTAAATTTATACCCTTTTGATTAGACCATAATTCAAATTAAGATTTCTGTCTAAGAAAACTGCTGATCTGTTAAAAAAAAACTCCTCCAAGATATGTTCTTCTATGGCAAACACTGAACCCTTGCGTACGTGGTTGGAAAGGGAAACCTGAGTCTCCAGAGCCACAGCTTCTGATCCTCAAGGTAACACCTCATGACATTACTATACTTGGCCACATACATTAGCCAGTATGATCAGTCTGTAAGAATCACCTCCTTTTTAGAGAAGTAGCAGAATAATGGCCGGGTGGCTGCTAGCCACCGACATGGCTGCCATGTAAACAAGCATCACTGAAACAAAATAAGTCAATAGCAATCAAGATGACTGTCAACATCACACGACCTTTGTGATTTCTCTCTGACCCTTAGAAAAGTTTCAAGAACAGGGCAAATAAGGTGGCTATACCAGCCACACAGGCTTGCTGTGAAGGTTCTATGATCTCTCTTGGGTTCATGTACCTCTCCACAGTTGTGCATATATAGATTCAGATATAAACATGCTATACATACATATGTGTGCATATCTATGTATATTTGCAACAGTTTTTCTGGGGTTGTTCTCTTTTTACAGTCTGCAAATGTTACGTAATGTTCTTGGATCAGAATCAGACTGAAAATAAACGTCTCCTGTAGAGAAGACTGTCTATCCCTTCACAAAGAGTAATGCGGATTTACAGACTGAGCATACTGGTAAACTTTTTCCATTCATTATACCAACAAAAACGTTTCAAGAGAAATAATTTTTGGGCAAGCACTGAGCTTGGAAAGCAGAACACAGGAAGCTGACATGTGCAGCCAATTCAGCATGCGGAAACTAGACATTAATATTTTAAGACTGGAATCTGGGGCCCACAGCTGATAATGTAGAATTCAATACTCTTGGTAACCTGTAAATTTCCAAGGGAAGCCAAAATCTCATATGTGGAATTTAAGCAGAACATAAGCTGTTCTTCTGACAAGAAACACATGCATATTGATAATAAACAGTATCAGCCTTTTGAGATAGCTTTTTCTTTCGGGTCTGTCTATCCCATCATATTCTTTGAGACCTTTAGACAAGTCAGAATTCCCTTTGAGTCACTTGACATCAGCATCAGACCTTCAGACAGACTCACCCTGCTCACAGAGTGAGCACTGCAAAAGATAGCACACTTTCTCTCTAACCAAGAACTGATCTTAAACAGTACTTTTCCAGACAGGCTCACAAACAAATCCCTAGCACAGACTGATTTTTTCCATTATGCTTTATCAAAGGAGAACAACATTGATTTTCTAGGAAAGACTCTGCTTTCCTTAAACATATTTTGTTATTTCATCACAAAACAAACAAACGAGGTTCGAAAAACTGAATTATTTTGTGTTCTTTGGCAACTTTTCAGACAAAACAAAATGTTTGGTGGTTTCTGACCTCGCAAGAAAAGTCTTGGTTTTCCACATACAGCAAACCCTTTTCCCAAATGTTGCTAAACCCATCAGTTATGCAGCAAATAAATTCAGTTTTAAAATTATGACTAGAGAAAACATGGGACTGAGGCAGGGAACGTGGTGACAAAAGACATGGAAGATACCAAGATACTGACTGCCTTCCTCACCTTTGTCTCTTTACTGGTAAGATTTGTCTCCAGGAATCTCAGGCCTCTAAGGCTAGTTGGAAAATCCTAAGCAAGGATATCACTGAGTGGAGAAAAATCAGGTTAGGGAATATTTAAACAGGCAAGAAGCCTGATGGTGTGCACCCATGAAAGATGAGGGCACTAGCTGACATCACTGCAGGGCCACTGCTGATTATGTTTAAAAAGTGATGGCAATCAGGGAAGATTTCTGAGGAGTGGAAGAAATCAAAATCAAACCTATTTTCAAGAAAGGCAATAAAGAAGATCCTGAGATCTGCAGACCTCATTTTGATCACTGAGAAAATGATGAAGCAAACAATCCTGAAAACTATTTCCAAACAGATGAAGGACAGGGTGATTAAGGGTAGTCAGCAAAGATTTATGAAGGGGAAATCATGCTTGACCAACTAATAACCTTCTGTGATAAGATGACAGGCTTGGTGGATGAGGCCAGAGGAGTGGATGTTATCTCAACTGTAGCAAGACTTTCAGTGCTGCCTCCCATAACACCCTCATAGAAAAAAATAAATACAGGATATATACACACATACAGAAGGTGTATAGAGACACATATTCAAAGGCCATGAGGAAAAAGGATTTGTGCTGTTTACCAGTCCTGATCCCACTCCTTTATTTGGTGGTTGGAAGAAGATAAGAGCACATTGTGAAACACTTTCATGGGATAAGTTACGTGTTGACATGGATGAACCAGAATTAGCACCTCTTGTTTCTTTCATCATTATTACCATCATAAAGAAAGGAATGGGATTGAACATGGTAGTTTTGTAAGGTTTTAGCATGGATGATCATGTAAGAGATTTCAAATTACAAAGGCACACATTCTATCAATACTGACATTAGCCTGCAAGTTCATTAGTGTCTCTTGCCTTTCTGCCTCCAAACAGTAAAACACTTCCTAATCCAGCTACTACGAGGAAGAAGATGCCTGAGAATGGACATGACTTCAAAAGAGGCTGATGTCTATCTACCTGAGTGCAAGAGCAACAGATTGCAAAGAGCAGATGATTTAGGAGTAGTGGACCAGAATCCTGGGATAAGAAGGTCCAAGGCCCTGCCAGGAATGAATATTGACTGCTATAACTCCAGGAGAAGATAAGGCTGATCCCTTCAAAAAGCCATTACATTGCCTTTCAAATCTTGGAATCAGCTTGCCTGAGAGCAGTGAAAAAGAATGTAATTCTTGGTTGGACTGCAGCTGTTGAAGACATCACACAGAATACGTTGCTGCCTTTTATTCCTGTGAAGGGAGTTATTCCTCTCCTAGGCATCTAGTGATTTTTGAGAAAAAATGAGAGCAGTACTCTCTAAACCTTGGCAGCACAGGCAGGTTCCTGACAGTTGCTTCACAGACCACCATAGTACAAAACTCTCTGTGATGCCCCAGGGTCAAGGACGTGCCTAGCAGCCCACAATGTATACTCTCTCTGGATAAAACTCTGAGGCCAAGAACTGAATTGCATAGTAGTGTGCAAATACAGTTTGGGGTGGGCTAAGCACAGAGCTGCAAAGCCAAACAGATGCTAACACTTGAATTAACACTCCCCAGAGCACCCAGGCCTGCAGCTCCAGGGGATCCCCTCCTACACTGCCCTTTGAAAGTGAGGCTCGTAACAGAAGAGTTACAACAGTGTTTCAGCATTAAGAGTTATTAAAAATGAAAAAACCTGTCTACCTAATTATCAAAAATGCCAATTTGAAGGACCTATTTAAGCTCTTTTTTAATGCAAACCTCTACCATTTTTAGCTTGAGACTTACAAGAAGCTTTCTGCAGTTCTGTAAACCTGCCAAAACCCTGCTTCTTTCATTTGTTCTCTCCCTCCCCCTTTCTTCCTATTCTCACCCACACATTATTTACTCAGAATACAACCTAATTACAGTTTGTGCTTATCTGAAGGACCTGAACTCCACTGGTTCACTTCGAATTAGGACAGACAAAAGATCTTGCTAGAGAGAGGGAAAGAGCAATTGTTAGACTCCTTGTAGTTCTGAGCAGAGCCCATCTGAGGAGGTAAGAAAGGCAGTACAGTATCTCTTTGACTCTTGGATCTAAATGGTTGCCATTGCAGGCCTGGAATATGGCTTACTCTTTTAGCCAAAGTTGGTTTCTTCTCTGATAAACCCAGCTGGTTTTCTTCCTGGTCTAATCTTACGCACACTGAAGTAAGTGGTGATTTTGCTGGCAGCAACACTGTGTCCTTTGTTGCTAACCATAATGACAGTGTTTGTTGTGCTTCTAGCCAAAATCCTAAAGAGACTCCAGAGAAATCTTTTTTTCCTCTTTGTAGTCTCACAGAACTGGTTTTACTTTTCTGTTTTTTTTAAGGCACTGTGAAAGAAACAAGCAAAGCATAACACAAGAAAGTGGATGTGGAAAAAAATCCTTTGCCTTTCAAAGAAACCTCTGTGAATCTCTGGCACATAGGAACAAAAGAGAGGAAATAGAAGGCTAAGAAGGACAGAGCATCTGCTCACATTGCGATTGCTGTCTCCTTCCAAACATCAAGATCTAGAAGGCCAGAGCTCTAGTTCTGACTATGTATATCTTGGCTTCTGTCAGATGCTCTTCCTGTACCCATTGGCTGGATTTTTACCATTGACTTCCTTGGAAGTGACATGAAGCATCAAAACCTGCACTGGTTTAATCTTAATGTTTAAAGATCAAAAAAAAATATCCTTACAACCTACTCAAACATATGAACTGAATAAAACATGAGTGTAATGTTCTGGCTATCATCTTTTCCAGCATCTGCCCCACCACAAGAAGCCAAAGGTCTTACCCCTTCACTCAGTAGTCAAGGGCTTCTGCTGTGGTGAGAAATTCTGGCCATCATCAAACCCTACAGCAGCTTGGTCAATTGTCCTCTGGCATCCTGGCAAGGTAGGGAAATAACTGCATTTTCACGAGGGCTTGTTTGTCACATAGGCCAGTCAGATACCGACATGATTAAGCCAACAAGGCTTTCAGCTTGTTGACTGCTCCCCTTGTACAGAATATATATCCCTTCGCACATGCACATCTGAGACAGGGTTATCATTGCATTTGAAATCTTCATCAGTGCAAGAACCTCAAATGCTTTTCACCTTAAGGAAATTTAAGGAAATGTGTTCTGCCCAGAGGAATTTCATTTTGGAGTCCTATGGTGCACAGGGTTGGAAAAAGTTAAAGAACAATTGGAGAGGACACAACTGAAATCCATCCCAGTAAAAAAAATGGCAACAGAGGCCAATGGGAATAAGTGAGGATGTGCAGATTAGCACTGGCAAAATGACAAAGTCTTTCAAACACAATCTGGTAAAAAAGCTCTATTTTTTTCTAGCAAAAGGTAAAAGAGAATGTTTTGTGTGAAAAATCAAGGAGGGGAAAGAAAAATTAGCAAAGACTGTTAAATATTTCCTCCAGAAACACAGAAGACCTTTGTCAGCCTAAGTGGGAGTCACCTAGGGAAGTCTCCAAAGGCAGACTGCAACTTCACTTTGTTTCAGCCTTTCCAGAGGAGGATGACAGGCAGCACTAATGGATTTCCCCTTGGAATGGCAGCAGCAGCACAACTCTGAAATGCAGGGAAACAGTTGCAGAAAGCAAAGACTGGGTTTACCATTAGCCCACCATATCTCTATGAGCCCCAAAGAGGGTAGGAGCAGTCAAGCCTCTTGCTTGACCATCAAAGCTATTCCTAAAGAGATGGGAAACATCTGTGTGGTAGAGATGGTACTTTACAGGGATATCTGCCCAGATGCAACTTGAGACATATTAAATGTTATTTGTCAGGTTTAGTGTGACAGTCTAACCTATTATGTGAGTCAGTATAGCTTTATTGGTGAAAGATGAGTTGGCTGTAGAAATCTGGGGACTTTCAATCTACAGGGCTGCCATGACAAAATGAGAGAAATGCAGTAGACAGAAAATAATAAGGACTCAATTCTGCCTTCGCTTATATTTATGCAGTTGAGCTGAAATCAGCAGGCCACCTTTTGTCTCTCATAATCTATGTTTTTTCCCCCAAAGTAGTGCTTCACCAACCCCAGACAGAGTTACTTCTCTCATACCAACATGAGTGAAAGGAGAATTTTGCTCACTGATTTGTTATGAACACATCAACAAGAGAAGAATTTGGCTGGTAGCTTTTTTGAAGGCATTTTTTAATTACACTTTATTGGAAGGAGTCCAGTGGAGGTGAAGAAAATAATTTTGCTTTAGAGTTAAGTATTTTAGCACACAAGTGTTGTCTAAGAACCGAAATTAGCTGTGTCACAAACCCTTTCTGGCCAAAAGGGAAATCTCCCAGCTATCTTCTGTGCATCAGTTACAGTACTTACACTGATGTTTTATACGCTCTTGAAGTCTGTGGGAAGACCCCACAAACGTCATTGTGTTCTGGATCACTTTCAACAGACATCTTTTACCTTTCCAGCTAGGTAAAATCATGAAAAGGTTTGCATTCCATACATTCCCACAGATGTCACAAAGTAATACTGCAAACCCTGAAATAACCTCATCTGTTGGTCAAGACTGTTGGGGGGGTTGCTACAATTCCCATTGTGAATGGGTTAAATAAGAATATCACATGTGAGATGTTTGCATCTGCTGACACTAGAAGGGCAGATATGGTTAGGAATGAAGACAGAGAAGAACCACAGAGTTGAACAATGAGACAGAAAGTAGAAGGTGCTGCTTTTCTGGGGCAATGATCTAAATAAAAAAAGAGTTTATCAAATTAATTTGCTATACAATATGATGGCCAAGAAAGGAACACTTAGAGGGCTGTAGTACAAAAATCTGAGAAATTAACCAGTATATAGCAGTTATGAAATGAAGAAAGAGGAAGGATGTGAGAAGAATGAGAAAGGAATCAAGGGAATGTTACTGTTGCCATATATGAGGCTCTGATTCACTCTTCTAGAGAATACTAAGTCTCCCTGGCACCACTTCCTTGTACCCAAAAGCTTTCAGTACTATTAACAACTGTAGTTTTTGTTACACTGTGTAGTTGGTTGGTTTTTTGTTTTTGTTTTTTTTTCCAGAAAGTTTATTCCAATTGTATAGAATATGCTACACGAAGCTAAGACAATTCCATGAATTCAGAATACTTGTTGTATGACAAATTGTGGTCATGCAGGTATGAATTTTTCCACTGGATCAGAGGCAGAACTAATTCCAAAGTGATTTCTCAGGACAAAAACTACTGAGGAAATAAAAATAATATATGAAACTGCAAACTCTCACAAAGCTTTTGCTTCTGTTGGCACATCTGAGACTGCATCCTAGAAAAGCGAAGAAGTTTGCAGTAAAATAGAAATGTGAAACTCCCAGCAAGATTTGCTGAAGTTTCCAGTAAGTGTGTTAGTTTATAGCACAGCAGGAATAAATACACCAGCACTGTCAGGAATCCTGCAGTGCTGGGTGGCAGGCAGCAGTGTAAACCACCAGAGCACTGTCCCAGGTTATTTACTCATGGTCATGTCAGCTCCATACTGCAAAACCTGGGGTGTTTCTGCCTGGCTTCTGTGAAGGAGTAACAAGTCACTGTATATTGTTTTGCATTCTGTAATGAATAACCTGCATTTCATATTCATTATTTATAGGAATTCAGATGGTAACAAGGGGGTCTGATGACCACCACAGCACTTGTTTATTTGCACACACAGAGGTACATACAACCTGTAGATAAAACTCCAGCTCTGCATTGATAGTTAGATACATAGAATATAATAATGTAATTATCTATGGATTTGTTGAAAGTTCACAAGGTGATCATGAACAATTGAATTATATCTTTAAGGTCCCTTCCAACCCAAACCATTCTACGATTCTACATTGCTTATTCTAGTAAAAGACCCTCTCTTCATATTTTGTTGTACTGGATCCACTTAGAGCAAAGTTCTCTGATCTGCTGCTTGGTATGTAAAGCCATCCTTTTGCAGAGGGAAGGTACATAAAGCCACAGAGCTTTAAAGAAATCAGATGCACGAATAAAGCAAGAAGTAGAGGAGAGATGCACAATGCCAAAAATTTGTGAGGGAATTTGCAAAGAAGAAAGTTCACAGTGCCAGCCACACATATGCATGTGGGGGGGTGGTGGGGGAGGAAATAAACCCAAACCCAAACTTGCTGAGACTCCTGGAATGTGGGCTTAAGTGGTAAGAGTTTCACTTTGAACACACATGAGTTTTAACACTATAGTCTCCAGTGAGTTAAAGAATTAAATGTTAAAGAGTTAAATGCAGATCTGGAAAGCCCTATTTCCATTATTTCTCAAGCCTTACTAAAAGCAAGATGTCATCTGACAGAAAAAGTCAGTTCCCTGTCTATGCACCTCTTAAACCCTCAAATCAGCACTAAAGTGACACATAGGTTTTGTGCAGGCATTTGCAGCCAGTCTGTCTCTGCATAGTAGTTGGTCCTGAATACCAAACACTCTCCTGAGCAGTAATGGCTCTCCCTAGCAGGATTGCTCAAGCAGATCCTAGATGGATGAGAGCAGAAGTTCGTTCAAGTTGGGATCCTCACGCTCTTTCACAAAAAGAGGGTTTGTTCTCTCTACATAAAAGTACTCAATGTCTGGATACAGCCTCTCTGCAAAGTGAGACAGTCCAGTTAGATGTTTTCTGTGATTTGTTATGTGCCATTTATAGAATACAGAAGCTGGTGGTTAAGGTTCTAGAAACACATGAGATGAATAAACAATTTTCAAAGCAACCATTGTCCTTCCTCTTTTCTTCACCTTAGTTGACAGTGGAGAGATGTTGCAAACAGAAAAGAAAACACAGTGAGCAGTATGACTTTCCTCAGTCTGGGGAAGGAAGCAGAAGGTGCCGAATTAAACAAACATCTGCCCTGGCAAATAGCAAACAATGTGTTTGTCTAGCAGACTAAGCAAACTTGGAAGTCAGAGAGAGGGGAGAACAAGACAGATGAAGCCAAGTTGGCCATTTTGCCAGATGACTTTTTTTCATGCTTCAGCAGTCATTGTTGTAATTACAGTGATCTCTGGGGGACCGAGGATCCTGAATTTCATTGCTTCAGAACATCGCCAATAAGATATAAAAATTGCTAATGCAGTGAAAACATTCATGTGCAGAGGAATTTCTTTGGGTTTTAACCAGCAAAACGTCTATTATGCAAGAGAAAAATCCACTATAGCTGCTTTCATCATGCAAATTTGAAGCTCATCAAAAAGGACCAAATCAAAAATGACAGGAACTGACATCTGGTGTTTATTCAAAGGTGAGGCATAGGCATCAGCAGGGCATGTTTTCCTGCTAACAGGTCTAACTGCAGACACTTTGCCACAGCTGCAATGGATAGATGTAAATATTTTATTTACTACAGGAATTTTCCAGATTAGGAATTTATAATTTTAGATTTTATCCCCATGTGGGATACACAGTTTATGAAATTACACAGACACATACACATAATCTGAAAGGTCTGCCAGGGGCTACATTAATTGTGTTCTCTGCCACCTAGATAAGACAAGAAAACTGCACCAATGTAAAAAGAGATAAGAGTGGACAGAGTAGTCCCTTATTCTCCACACGGAAAGGTTCCTTCTCCCTTGGCCTTTGAGAGATACAGAGGAAGCAGTCAGTTCAGAATAAACTTTCATGCCTTTACATTCATGAGCCTTGTTAGACCTTTACATTGCAGATGTTAGGAAGGGATTGACTATTCAGCAGAACAGGTTCTTCAGCACTGCTAACAAACCAACCTCCTTCAGCCATTTTTTTTTTCTTTTTCAAAGCCACTTCCATGCTGGGTGACAGCTCTTTCTCTTCTGTCTTTGACTTTCATGAGAATTTGTGCTTATTTTGTACTTAAGAGCTTTAAATATGGATGTTCAAATTGAACCTCAGCTCTCAATAAGTGACTTCAAGCACTAAACATATGGCTCCCATGTGCAATGCTTTCTGATCCCTGATGAGCTCCATATAAGGTGTAGTTGGAGACAGCACATTCATTCAGTGGCAGCTAGAAGCAACAACTGACTCCACATAGTCACTGAATGAAGAAAACTAAACTTGGCATTTCTTGTCTTTATTAAATTCCCTCCGCTGCCCCCTTTTTTTCCCCCCTCACAGTTGTTCTTCTATCACTTTTCTATTAGGACAGCATTTATCTCTATGTGAAAAGCAAAGCTCTGTCTACAACCACTGGTCTCGTACTGGCCTTCTTCATCAGACAGGAATGTCTCTATTTTACTGAGACGACAAAAGTAGTTAACTATGAAAAAGTGCATAAGCCTTTCCAAATCCTGTAAATGCTAATCACTGGTGTAACCTTCAGTGGTAATTGGCAATAACTCAACAACTACTTCCTTTGACTTTAATGACTACAATAGCTTTTGTAATCACCTTCTTAGTATGCTCCCATGATTCAAATTTGTGACATGCAGGGGTGTATTTCTTGGTTCCCCTGTTTCAGGCAACTTCTGCAGGCACTGAATGCAGAATTTGCAAACTAGGGGAAACAGCATTGTGAGCTGGTGACTGATTTATGATATTCCAGTCACACAGCCATTGGTAGAGCTTACCCAGTGCATTGCAACAAAAGGAGAATTTAATTTTGTTTTTGAAATGTTGATATTACATTCAGGAAATCTGCAAAGGCACCTTGACAGAAAATGATCAAATATCTGAACTTTCAGTGCAATAACATTTACTTAGTAAATGACATTTTAATGCAGAAAGTCAAATTTGCATACTAATTAAAATTTTTCTTTAAAACATTTAGACTTTTTGGCCTTCCCACCTACTCACAGTGACAGAGATTAAAAGATTTTTTTCATTAAGTCCTGTCAAACAAAACACATTTTTGTGAAGTGCTACAGTACAAAGTAGCACTTTTAACCTATTTTCCAGTCATTCAGAATTTAGGCAGTGGAAGAATTTCCACATGCTTCTTGATCTCAGGAAGGCAGTTGATGGCAGAGAGATAAGAAAGATTGGAGGTTCTCCCTCAGCAAATTTATACATAGTGGGAAAACAGTTTCACATACTGCATGCTGGGTAATAAAATAAAAAGACATCACCCTTGCACAATTGCACTAGATCTTCACTAAGAGATTGATAGAGGTGCTGCAACTTGAGCAACACTTCAGCTGTCTTCACCTTGTTTGACATCCTTGCAGAGCTAGAGGGTGATATGAGTAAACAGGTAATAAATAGTCTAAGAGGGCAGAACAAGAATATTAACATCAGAGTGGAGGAAGAGAATAGTTCAGCAGCCCCAAGAAGCCTGGGGCTTCCAGACCAAGTTAGCTTCTCAGCCCTGCTACATCTGCAACTGTGGACTGTGCCACTTCACTGTCCTGCCAACCTCCACCTCCACACATCTCCAGGCACTGAGCACACGCACGCAGCTCCATCAACACGACAGAGCACTGTGAGTAGAGGGGGGGGAGGGGGGGAAGGCAATCAGTCTGCAGCCTTGGTCTGAGGTTGTTTTTTATAAAAGAATCAGCCACTGAAGAAAAATTCTTCATATAATAGTTTCCTGGCCAAGCAGTTTCTCACTGTGAAATGACCATTTCTGTATCTTTTAGTGAAAACAAAAATATTTCAGGAGGATCAAGACAAACTTGTTACACCATTTTTCCAATCTCCTCTTTGTGCTTGTTACCAGCAATAACTTCCTAAGATGTGGCCTCCCCACAAACCACAAGGATCACTACAAACAGGCAAGCAATTCGCTAAGCTCCAGTTGGTTTTTACTCTTTTGTCAAGCCAAGAACGGGAAGCTTTGCTTCTGTTTTGCTTGACAGGACAACTCTTCAAAGGCTGTTTTCTTTGTGAGAATGTATATTCATTTCTGTGTATGAACAGACTTGTCTATTCTCTGCTATATTGTGTGAGTAGAAGCACGTTTACACCAAGTACTCTGAAATAGCTGGTACAGCCTCATGGCACTACCTTCAGGGTGTTCCACATGAACTTATTAAGCACAGCAGAGAGAGAATCATGCTATGAGCTTACATCAGTCCCATGTCTGGTATCAGTTCCACTGTGAAGACTGGATGTGTCCACTTGGGCTGTTTTAAATGCACAAAGGACTTTTCCTTCCCCACACAGCTAGCAACTTAGGACCATATTCTCATGCCTGTGCAGGATCACAGACTACAGCAGACATAGCTACTGCACTCCAGCTTCACCAGAGTGAGAGAAACTTTAACATCTCATAGGTTCCCTCTGTAGTAAAAGGTGCCGATAATATTTTCCTGTAACAGTTGGGGAATTTTACAACCTCTGATGTAATATTGATAGAACCATTTCAAGGACACTGGAGAGGCAGATCCTACAAATACCAAAAGACTGGAAAAATCCAAGTCAGTGGAATAGTCACCATAACATCACCCAAGACCCAGTCACAGAACTTCTATAACAGCTTTATGTTTCCTGATCTTAAGGATAAAATGATAACCCTGATTGTTCTGTTTCGTTTTGTTTTCCCATGGACACTTGGGCCACCAGATATCTTTAAGTGAAGTTAAACCGCACTTAACCTTAGTGCCATCATAGGGTACAAATACTATCTTGCAGTGGTACAAACAGGGCAGCTCCTGGAATTAATTATGTCATTGTGAAGACCTGAACTAACTAGATATGTACCTCAGTCTGGCCCAGGAGGACAGGGCCATGTTATCAACACTTAAACCCTCTCCATACTGTATCTCACATCTGGGTTATGTGCAGAAGTCAGGGCCATTGTGGACCTGGAATGGAAGTAATTTCTGACAACCACCCCTACCGATGCAGCCTGGCCTCTACATCACAGTCCTCTATGTGCACAAATACCACAAGCGATTGTTCTTAGAAAAAGAGAAAATTCTACACGACACAAGGCACTTTGTAACTTGCCTAAGGACTTCTACAGAGGGAGTTTCAGTGATACAATTACTTTATTGAAAATTATATCTCTAAAGGGAAATTATTCCCACAAAATGTATTAGCGGAGTCCTTAGCTCACAATGTGAACCAGTTTTCTGTTGATGCTGCCTTCTCTGCTGAAGTACCAGCTCTTAGAGAACAGGATGGGGATTTCCCCCCATAACGATGAGTAGTACTCAATTGCTCTCTTTAATATCTTCAGTGAAAAACTATGAATGTTCCACTTAAAGGGACTAATAATCTGCACATCCTGAAAAATGCTCAAATAGCTTCACTTGAAACCCCTACCCTGGCTATTTTTAAATTATTATTACAATTCAGAGCTCCAAAAGGCTATTTCAAACACAAGGACCTGTTTGGTTTTTTTCTTTCCACACAGCTCAGAAGCTCACAAATGTACCTATTCTATGCATTTCCTCCTCCTCTCTCTCTTTCTTAGTTTCTCTCCTCACAAATTTAACAAAGCAATATCCTTTACTCTTTTGGGATAGTTCTCCATCTGCAGGACACTAACATCTCCTTTAATGTAACCCTTTGACCAATAATGCTTTGACATGATTTCCTGATGCATCATCTGGAAGGAGAACAGGCACAACAATGGAATCACACAGAGGAAAACTGGAAACTCCTATTTTCATCTATTTGAAAGAGCTCTGTTTGTCTTTAAAACAGAAAGAGTGGAACTGTGCAAATGTTCTTGATATATTGACACTTTAGGTAATGTTTGTAACTTTGCTGTCTCCGGAGGGGACTTGAACATCAAGATCACAGTGTCTGCTCATGTCAGTCGCAGCCAGGCATATACAACCCTTGGGCCTCAAATCTTAATTATATCTGCTACTGTTTACAGCTTATAATTATTGATGTTAATTTACTGAGTGCTGTTACACTTCTAGCCTCAAGTTATGTTTTTCGCATGTTAATCCATTTGCATGCAGACGTGTATGATTGTACAGGCTGAAATTAAAGGCTATTTTTCACTTTAATTTCATTTGATTTTGCCATGTTCTACATGATTTCAAAAACGTAATTTGACTATTTCTAGCAATGTTATAAATATTGTGGAAATTATGCATGATGCTTTGGCACAATAATGAGAGAAAAATAGTTTGCCCATCTGCACCACATAAAGCCATCGTCGTCATGCATGTTTTGGCAGGCTGCTGAAACCACCAGAGGGCAGAGGATGGAAAGCTCAACAGGTCTCCTGCATGAAACACCTTCCCACCTAAGGCATGGAGCTGGGTGAGTCAGCTTCAGGTGGGAGATGGAGAGCAGAAAAGGTTCACAAATAGCCCAGGAATGTGCACTTGACTGGATTGTGTTTCATTTCAACAGGCTGGATAATGAATGAGCCCTGGTCCTTTTTCATTACTCACAGCCTGCAACAAATACCACCTCACCCTTTGTCATACCTACACCATATGGCAATGGCTGTAGCAGACTCTGCACGTGGCATCTTAATGTCATGCATGTGACTGGTCTGGGCAGTTGTGTGCTTCAGGGTAAGGGCTTGCTTAAGCAAATTCCAAGGGAGGATTTATACTGACATAGCTGCATGAGGCTTTCTAAGGACTGGAGCCATTTCAAGCATTTTTTACACAGAGCTTTTAAGAAATTGCTTTTGACTTAAGGGATTATTGCTGTTGATTACTTACTACTTCTTAATCACTTTGATTTCAGCAAAGACTGCAAAATCATGTGCTCTTTAAGAAGAACAATTAATTTTAACGTTGGAATACCCTGACTCTACAATATCTTTAGCACATATGAACTTCAGCATGTGCTTCCAAGTTCCCATGAGCTTCACACTGCCCAAGAGTAGCAGGATGTCAGTGGCTGTCAAGGACAGCAGAGCAATCTCTTGGTTAAGACAATGTGCAGAAGAAGAGGCGTCTCTGGGCTAATTTTGGAGGCCAGACAACCATGTCATGAGATGTGGGAGTGCCTGATATAGCAACTAACCAGTTGGTTCAAGGAGGTAGTATAAACCCTCCCTCAGCCTTCCTACTTTGGGGGGAAAATCCCAACATCCTACACTTTTAAGACTTGCCTTAAGAGGAATAAGAAGGGAATATCACAGCAGGATACCTATCTACTCTTGACCCTTGTTAGAGCTGTGTCAGGTGGCTTCATCACTGGCAATAGCAGCTCCTACTGCCCTGTCAGAACACAAATCACTCTGAAGTGGCTCACGTACTTGCTGCACAAAGTCCTACATTATAGCAGTGTTTTCTGCAGGCAGTGAGCAATCTCATCCCCAGCACAATCTGACTGACATTACAGTGAAGTTACAGGCACTTTCCATGGGAATTAGGTGTCTACCTGCCATTTATACCTTTCAGAATCTCTCCCTAAGTGTCAAGAAAGAACACTGAATGTGAAATTACCCCCCTTTTAAAGTCAAAATAAAGGAGCAGAGACTTAACAGCAGCTGACCCTGAAAGAAAAAAGTTATTGTACAGCACAGACACAAAGATTTGATCTTCCATTCCTTTTCCTCTCTAGATGCCATCCACAAGCAGCTGAGAAAAACTGAGCTGAGCCACTTAGCCTCTCCATATGCGTATTGACAAAGTTTGATGATCTTAACTGAGAAATATGAAAATATGAACCACAAATAAAGAAAACAATGAAAACATTTTTTAAAAAAATAATGTCCCATGGACGTACAAATTCAATGCATTACCTGAGACAGTAAAATACTCATCAGCTCATTCGTGCAAACATTGGCATTTCCAAATGGCTGAAGGGCCACTATAGTTATAACATCCCAGATTAGAAAGCATCTCCAGCTTGCCAAAGGTCTCAGTGCTGCAGGACCTCAGGCCTCAGTAACTCCCATTTGTTGTTTTTACTATGAATGCACCAAAATTCCTTAATTTCACTGTGAATTCATTCAAGAACTGATTTTTGCAGTGGTGAGTTTCATCAGAACGCACACATAATTTTCTTAGTTGATATACAAGCTCTGACAACATACTTAATAATTATGGAAAAGTTATTTGAGAGAAAATTTTAGCAACAAAAGGAACATATTAAGTTCTATCTCAGGAAGGCCCTAAATCAAGATCACTTCTAAACTCCTATTTGGTCTCCTGTCTCAGGCAGCGATACCTTGGAGATCAGCTCAAGTGAGATGGAGCAATCAGACAGTCAAATGTGTTTGGCTGGAGGCTGCACAAATATGGACTTTAATTTGCCTCTGAAAGTGAAGTTAGAATCATAGAATCATAGATTTGTCAAGGCTGCAAAGGACCTCAAGGATCATCTAGTACCAATCCCCTGCCATGGGCAGGGACACATCACACTAGATTAGGTTGCTCAGAGCCCCATCCAGCCTGGCCTTAAATACCTCCAGGGATGGGGCTTCCACCACCTCCTTTACTAGCATGTCTTTCATAAAGGCTTGAAAAGCAAATATTTAAAAATTTGCAAGATCCTCTGCAAATTCAGTGGGATTACAACCATCTGACAGCAAAACCAAAACACAAAGATAGCATTGCTGAGCTTTATTGTTCAAGAGCTACATCCTGCAAATACTCAGTGTCACATTCGATCCTGAGCACAAGATTTATTTCTCTCAAAATAAACTGGAGCATAAGTTTTAATGGGATTAATATTAAATCTTTGTAGGCCATAGTTTTCTGTTATTGTAGAACATTTTAATGGCTAGGAACTCAGAACAGGAGGAGCCAGAGACACTTTTTTCTCTAATTAAACCAGTCTTAGATTTAATCTTATTCACTGACACAAGCTCCCTTCCTGCTCTGACTCTCTATCCTCTCCAGTCAATAAATGTGTATTAATATCAGGTATTATTAATTTCAGAAGTAATGATTTAAAACCTAAGGTCACCTATACATGTTCTAATTCATGCTTTTTCTGAGATCATGTCCCTAAGCAAGGACAAAGATGGTACAATTTAAATAGTTCTGTTTATAAAAAAAAAAAAAAGAAAAGTAAGACATGCAATAACTTAAAGTATTCGTGCTCTCTGATGTGAAAACTGAGACCTTGAACAAGCAGTCCTACCTTCCTCGCCAAATGCATAACCACAATTTGAGATATACTGACCAAGCAACAACAGTGCTTTAGGACCAGAATTTAATTAATTCATCCTTCTTCACCATCTAGGAGCCAAAACCTTACTCTGTTCCCTGCTCACAACTATGATGATGGGGGAGCTTATGCAGGTATCATACTAGGAAGAAATACTGTTCTAGAAGGAGTTCAAATTTATCAGGTTCTCTGGGAGCTCACGGGGTGTGTGAGCCGCTTCAGCCAGCACTGCACATCTATCCAGGTGAAGAAAAAGATTCCCGATGGCGCTACGCTACCAAACACTCCCATATATAGATCACACCCTTATATCACAGCAATTCTTCTCTATAGTAAAGCAGGCTATTAGGAAGAATGATAATGTTTATAAACCAAGGTATTGAATACAACTCAAAAGAAATACTCCTGCCATATAGAAGTAGTGGAGAGAACACATTCATTGTACACTTCTCTTACCAGCTTATTCTAAGCTGATGTGATAGTAATGCTAGGTACAGGAGAGGGCAGACAGTGATAGGGGAATGTTGGGATTTTTTTATCTTGCCTAGAGGATTAGAGAATCTGAGTGCTAACAGTTGGGTTTTTTAACTGGCAAGACTTAAAAGTGACGACATAAGATATCTCTAGAGCAGTCAAAAAAAAAGCTGTTCTTAAGATTATGGCACTGGGTATGTTCTACCTACTGCTGCAGCAGACAGATGTGTTTCACTAGTGCGCTGACTGTGAGACAAGTCATAAAGAAAAAACTAACTTTAAATCATAGTTATTAGAACAGCAGATTAATTCATTCCATGTTATAGGAACAAGTTGCTATTGGGGAGACTTGGATTGGATGTCAGAAATTTTTTTTTCACCATTTGAACAATTAGACTTTGGAATAAACTCCCAAAGGAGGTGGTGGATTCTCCTCCATCAGGCAGTTTCAAGGGCCAGCTTGACAGGGTGTTAGGCCATCTCATTTAAACTATATCATAGAATCATAGACTCAGTCAAGATTGGAAGGGACCACAAGAATCATGCAGTTCCAACCCCTCTTGCCGTGGACAGGGACATTTCACACTAGAGCAGGCTGTCTAGAGCCTCATCCAGCCTGGCCTTAAACACCTCCAGGAATGAGGCTTCCACGACCTCCTTGGGCAACCCCTTCCAGGCTCTCACCACCCTCATGCTGAAGAACTTCTTCCTAACATACAGTCTGAATCTACCCATTTCTAGTTTTGTTCCATTCTCCCTAGTCTTATCGCTACCTGATATCCTAAAACGCCCCTCCCCAGCTTTCTTGTAGGCCCCCTTAAGATACTGAAAGGCCGCAATAAGGTCACCCCAGAACCTCCTCCTCTCCAGACTGAGCAGCCCCAACTTCCTCAGTCTCTCCTCATAGGAGAGGTGCTCCAGCCCTCTGATCATCCTCGTGGCCCTTCTCTGGATATGTTCCAGCACATCCATATCCCTCCTATGATAAGGGCTCAGTACTGGACACAGTACTTCAGGCGGGGTCTCATCAGTGCAGAGTAGAGGTGGAGGATCACTTCTCTTGACCTGCTGGCCACACTTCTCTTTACCCTGAAAGGTTGGACAAGATGATCCTGGATTTCACTTCCAACCTGATATTCCATAAATCTCTGAATTCTGTATTCCCTTGTTTTGTCTTCATTCTGATAAAGACAATGGCAAAACCACTTGGATGGATCAATATATTCTCTGTGTCTAATTTTTAAAGTCTGCTTTTCTTTGCAGAGGAAATTCTTGGTGGTTGCATTCAGTATCATCCAGAATAACTCCCTAGCATGGAGGCACAGATGGAGGCATATGCCTAGATAGCATCAGCTTCATCTGTATTACTTTTTGCAATACTACGGGAACAGTTTATTCCATAATATATACTTGGCACTGTCATAAGCAGCACTTTTGTCATCCCCAGGTGTTGGTGAACTGTGAAGCCCTCTGAGATGGGCATTTGGTGTATCAGTTAGGTGTAAACCAAGGCATAAAACAGTGCTATGATTTAGTCTGCAGTCATCAGGAAGGATAAGAAGTGCATCCAGGACTTGTAACTGTCATGTTTTAATTTTTCATGCTAGAAATCTTGCCTATGAAAAAGGAGAAGGAAGTGGAGTAATGGAGAAATGCAACCTGCCTGCAAAAATGGTAACAGTGATGGATTTCCATAATGTTCACCACTAGCCCAAGCCTGCTAAGGCAAATGGGACCATTACCACTAACTCCAACTGAAAAGCATTTGGCTCAGTTTTCAGTGATTTTGAAAATGCTGCTCTGACATTTTAGGCCTGAGACCAGACATTTTCCCTGACATTATGAAATATAGCGAGGTAATATTAAAAATAAGTGTAAAAAATAAATCCAGCTTGGAAAACATAAATGACCTTTCAAAGCCTGAAATCATGTAATAACAACTGGCCTGACTCATTGCTGAGGTTTTATTGTTTGAGCTTCACTTAGGTTTTTGCCTCTCTCCCTTGGATAAAGTGAACAGTTTAGGGGATGAAATCCCAGAACAAGTGCATGCCTATTTACCAACAAAATGAAAAATGTCTTTAAATAGTTCCAAATATCTAATTTGCTGTAGGGAAAATCATACAAAGGGAACAAAACCCAAACTCTCTCATCCTACCTCCTCCAGGGTTTCTCTATATTGTTTTCTTCAGACAGCCTGTTTCTAATGAATTCAATAATCAGCTGGAACCTGAACCTCCTCTGCCATCTCTCACTGTTCTTTCAGTTCCAGGAAAACTGAAGCAAATTATATTTTTCTTGTTCAGCATTAAAAAAAGCCATAATAATACTAATGTTTACATCTGATTCCAAACCCAGTTTTGTGCTTCAGTCAAAACACAGGTTAAATGTAAGACAGTCAGGGTTCAAGTTTTTCAGAGCTCATAATGTTTTCTTGGTTGTTTTTCATATTTTTTTTTTCCCCAAGAGATTTTCTGTCCCCTAAACCTGGTACTACTTTACCTAAGATGGGATTATTGGAACAGTACTCCAGTACAGATACTTGGTATTAAGTCAGTATAACATTTAATAGCACCCTAAATGCACTCAGACTAGTACACATGTTGTGGAAGTCTATTGCTAAAAAGGCTCCTACATGATGACTTTTGTTACAGCTCTTATAAAAGTGTGTGGATCAGGGCTCAGGTCTTTGTGAGGAGACAATGACAATGGTGTTCTCTGAAAGCAACATCAATGTTACTTGTTTTGCCAGCTTCTTCATCCTACAGGGATTACGCTGCTAAGAGTATGCTAGCATGGTAGGTGGCATTCTTTGGTGACTGGTTCATGAGAGGAGTTTCTGTTGAGTTATAATCTAGTCCAGAACCTGGTATTTTTAGCAAGAATTTCTGTGAATAACACCAAGGAAGTGCAGTTGGATACTGAGTTGGGTACTCTACTTTCTTCCCCTGCCTTCCCACACTGTATTTCTTCCTACGTCACTAACATCTTGCCCTCCACAGTTAGTTTCCCTAGTCTATTCTCACATTCCCCAGCTGTTTGGATGGAGGAGTGAAGCAGGTATTGTCCTAGGTCAAACTGGTGAGGCATGATATGCCTGCTGAGGCCAGCAGGTCTGGGAATGGTTAGATATTTTTCTGTCTGCTTTTCCCTACATGGAGACACTTTGGGTCTCCTCCTGTCTCAGTTGCCAAGTTCTGATAACTTTGTTGGCATTTTGTACGCTTGAAAATTCTCTATTCTTTGGTCATTTTTCCTTGATAGCAGCAGATTCATATATTAACCGAAGAGAATAGATGCTGACAGACAGAAAGGTAGACAGGCAGACAGTCTCATTTCCTTAGGAAACAAGGCTAAAAAATGAACATACTCCCTAGAGGTTTTGACAGCAACGACTTTGGTACAGTTGCACAGAGCTACCTTTAATTGGATACTGTTGGATTATGTTCCATTTTTTCTCTTGTCCTGACCTGCTCATTGAGTAAATAGAGCCATCTGCCAAAGCAATGGCTCCTGAATTAGAGAAGTGCACCTTCCCCCTGGGAGAGCAAAGTAGGCCAGCAATTCACCAGGGCTTTCTGCAGCTGAAATTATTCAAGTTTCCACACTGTAGAAGCAAGGGATCTGTATCTAGCTGAATAATCTGGCAGGAAATGTAGCTAAGTCAGAAAAACATATTGCCTGAGAACCATGGGTATCTTATATAGAGAGTTTAAAGTGACATTTTGAGACAAAGTTTGTCATTCCCTTTCCCAGCCCAAAACTGTTTTTTTTTTTTTTATTTACCGAATGTACTTCACAGACAGCAGCAAGCTGTTTGCACTGGATCCTTAGCCAAAATAGAGATGCTGAAAGTCCATAGCCAAATGCAGAAAAACTTCATACTGACTGTTGTTTGAACTCTAGACAATCAGAAAAGCTGGGTTTTATCATATGGAGGCTTTTTGCTGTCTTCATTTTTTGTCAATAGGAAATAATTTTTTTTTTGCAAAAAGCCCTACAAACAGGAGAGTTTTGTTTTCTCCACTTGCTGTCTGTATGAAGCAAGTTTGCATTTCCAATGACAAATTTTCTTTTTGAGCAAAATAGAAAACATTTCCTTAGAAAATATCTTTTTGTAGTTAGAAGGTTCTTGTTAAAAGTGTGGGGTTTTTTTCTGTAATCTCAGCTGGCAACTGGTTTGGTATTTTGGTGAGGATACAGGAGGACCAAAGACCATTCAAAGCCTCCAGTTCTTCCTCTGACAATCCAGAGGCCTCGGAGCAGGAAGTAAAACCAATTTTAATCTAACTGGGAAAGCAGAAGATGTTGCACAGTTAGGCAGCCATATCCCATACAGGTTAAAGCCAACAGCAGAAACAAGGCTTCACTGCTCAGTAAATACGAACCTGGGAAGTATGCTAGCTGGAGTGAGAAAATCAACTTCTCCACTCCATTTTATCTCTGAGGTGAACCAGCCCAAATGGATTAAATATTTGGTAAAAAATAAGTTGTAACTAAAATTTTAACTAAAGATTCACTCTGTCAACCTTTCTCACTCTCCTTTTTTCAGTTCTTCTGTTAATTATGTACAAAATAAAGCAAGTAATTTTTTTCCCCTGAGGAAATATTCCTTTGCTGTAACGAGCACCCTGTGTTCTCCTGCAATTGTGTGAGATTGTGGGAGGCACTGGCAAAGGCCTGGCAGTACCCATCTAGTGAAAGGCTCTTAGCAAAACTCCTAGGATTATTTGCTATGCACATGGGCTGGCCCATGCATGCTGAAGTCTGCCCTGTAAGAACAGCATGTCCTTGACGAATGTTATTGATGCTACCACAGGGACCTTCTGGGAACCTTCTCCCCTCACAACGATCTTTCCATACAGGATGCTGTGGGAACATCTGGGAAATTATCCCAACTCCCTTCTCAGATGGACTCTGCCCACATGCATGGGAGGTTCATACCCAGAACATTAAGCTAGAGCTGGAGGTGCTTGCATCATTTGTTATCTCTGGCTTGCACAGAGTGCTTTGAGCAGCTGGGTAAATTCCCCAGCATGGAGACCTACAGGTGGTGCAGCCTTATGGTAACACTAGGAAAAGCTTAGTTACTTGGGTTTGGAATCTAGGACTCATGAAGTCTTAAGTGTAATACTACAACAAACCGGTTCTGCTAAACCAGTAGAAAGGGCTGTGAGAGATGATTAAATTAATTTAAACTTAGATTATATAAATTCAAATTTAATTCATTGGTAACAAATCAAAACCAGCCTAAACCAAGCCTTTGCTAAGCCATAGGAAGAGTGGCTTTCTCTGAACTCCTCTAACTAAGTCTGTTGCAGGTATGGGTCTGACACATGTATTGCAAAAAAAATCTGCTGTGAGAATCACAAAAGCTAATGAGGGCTCACACCAGGACTCTAAAGACAGACACTTTTGGGAGTTAGTTGTGTTCAGACAGGCTTCACATTCTGCATTTAGTTTTCAACCCAGATGCAAAAAGGACCACTTTAAGATTTCCCAGATCAAATGCACCAGGTTCCCACTGTTTCCAAGAGGTTTCTGAAAATGTTGTGCAGTGATTTGTTCCAAGACTCCACAGGCACTTTGATTAAAAATAAAACAAAATACTTAAATAGTAAAGAAGCACTTTACAGATCAGGAACAAAGCAAGGACAAGTAAGCCATGAAGAAAGGAGTCTCTAAAGCAGAATGAGGTATGAGTCACCAAGCCACTGTTTCAAAAGTGAGGGGACTGCCCACCTCTGTGCTCCCACCTGCCCTCAGGATGCTCAGAGAAGTGTATGGAAAACATCAGAGAACAAATCATTTAGGCAGCAAAGTCTGAAGCTGTAATGAACATAAATATTAAAAGTTTCTTGAACACGAGGCTGTTTGTCTTTCCTGCTTGAGTCGGCTAAGTACCTAATGGTGTGTGATAAAAGCAAAGTTAGGCAATTATTTTCCTCTGTTCTGCAATCTGTGTAAGAGCATGTGGGGAAACGTCATGTCTGGTTGCAAGTACCATGTTGTAAGGTCTGGAAATCCACATTCTTAGAGCCCAGACAGACATGAATTGACAAGCACTAGCCATTCCTAGAGCAAACGTCAGATTCAGAGAGCCCTTCTCTTCAGAGAAGTGCTACAGTTTTCCATGCACACACAGAGACCAGGTCTTAATGCTTAACAAGACAGCAAGCAAGTATATATGGAATCTTGAAAGAATTACTTTTGCTCTTTCTGGCTGCTGGACTGGAAGGCCGGTTAAGAAAACTCTCAAAAAACGTCTCAGGAATTAGGTTCTTTGAATCACATATCAGGATCTTAGGTTTCATGACAAGTAAACAAAAAAACCCAGTCCATCATAAATTCAGCCTACAATAATATTGGTACATCTTAGAAGAACAACATACTAAGAGACAAGAGTGCCTTATGTGAGAATGTCAATAGCTTCTTGGGATAATGTCTATTTGTTGAATTTGGGTTTAGTTTGAGCTAAATTGTCAGATTTCATTTCTCATCAATCCAGAATTATAGTCCAGTCCTCTAAGGCAGAGGCAGAGACTCAGTAATAAAGGCAATTCACCATTATACAGTGAGGACTGGGGGGGGAGGGAAAGGATTTTTTCTTATTTCTGTAAAGTTCTTTAACCCATTTTGGTTGGATAAGGAAGTTTAAACCATTCATCATAATGATATACAAATCCAGTATTTTGAAGCATTACTATAGCTAAAGTGAGAGGCTAGGCTATTTGGCTAAGAAGTCACAGTTAACTTTCTCCCTCTTTGGAATCTGTTTTCATTGTACCTTGGACAACCCTATCTCTCTAACTGCACTCAGTGTATGTTATATTATGTTTACCTCATATTAAGCAGGTAATTATCTTACATATTCTTGTTTCTGAAAAATAATAAAATTAAAGTTTTGCTTCCTACTAACCCACCCACTCAGAAGCAGTCTCTTCTCATATTCTGCTTGATAAAGCACATGTGGTCCTTTCAAACAGTCTGATTTGACATCTAGAATAGATTAAAAGTCATATCAGAAATCTATCTGTTGAGTGACAACATAAGTACTTATTTAATAAGTATATTAAATACACATGCATGGCTATATACTGTACATGTGAGGTTTTAAATATATACCCTAGTTAACTGCCATATGGATATGTTGTTGTGGAAAAAAATATTTATAAAATGTTTTTTCCAAATGTTTAATCTACAGCAGATGCGCCTTGCATTCATCTGTTTGGCTTGGCATTCACTACAGGGAGATCTTATTAATCATACAGACCTCCTGTAGGAGAGGAAACAGAGGCTATTATAGGATTCATCTGTTTATGACTAAATAGAAAAAAGGATCTTCATCAAATGAGAGATCCCTTTCTGAAAGCCCTCTGAAACGTAGAAGGTTGTGAGTAAGCCACATGCTGTTTTTCATCTCCCATCTTTATACCCTCGCTGCTCCTCCTCTTCATGTTGAAATAAGAAAGCAAGACAGGCTGTGTGTATCCGGGCAAGGAGGGGGCAACAAAAGAGCAGTTAACTTGGCGATGGACATTGCAAAATCCAGATTTCATTCCATACTAGCATCGTGGAAGATTTTTCTCCTGACTCATTTGTTACTCTATTACTTTTGGAAGAATATATAGAAGCATTTATAGGAAGTGCTTCAACTCCTAATCTTACTCTCAGCATCTCCAGTACAGATCTCTATGAACACTGCTTCATGAGGAAAGTCAGTGCCAGTGTTTGCAACACAAATCTTAGAAATCTATTGCTTCCAGCAACTTTATGACTCTTCAGTTTCGCTGATTCTGTTGTGACAAAGGGAGTAGCCATAGCTGATCTTTCGAACTGAGCAGGGAAGGGCAGAGAAAGTCAGTGAGGAAAAAGAATGACTTGGGTTCTACTGAGTAGAGAAGCTCAGCTATCCTAAGCACATCAGCTGAGTGGCAAGCAGACAGAAGGCCACAGAACCCAGGAATTCAAAGAGTCTTCAAACAAACAAAAGCTTCTCATGCCCTCCTTTCTACTTACTTCATAAGCAAATTGTGGGTCCTAAAGGCAGAGGACTTGTTCACATTTCCTTGTGCTTTTTATTTCTCACAAACTTCACTCCTTTCCAGACACCCTATTGGAATTAAATATCTAATTTGTAACAAATCATGTATCTAACAAACTGCCCTTTGTACTTATTTCCAAAATGCATGCTGACAGGTCACCATTTATGGTTGTCTGTTGGGCCATTTGAAAGCCTTATCTGGGCTCACACGTGCATGTACATCTGGCACAGACACTTTCATCAGAAAGATGGAATTTAAAAGTATTCAGAGGAAAAACACTTAGATATTTGATTTCCAACAGCAGCCTGCAAGTCAGTAGATGAACTGTTGCACTCTTTGTCTTTCCTGTTTGATTGTGATGCACATTATCCATTCTTAAACACAATAACATATTGATCCAACATTTTTAATTGGTCCAGGACTTGTAGAGTCTGCCATAGCATTATTTTAAAAGTTGTTTCCTCTTTAATTTTTAATGCAAGATTTCTTGTCCTGTTTTCACAACGGCCTCTGAAAGTCACATGTTATGGATTTTGCTTCCTGACTGGGTAAAATGTGGCAGATTGAAGATGACATATGCTCACATCAAATCTTCAGCCTGAAAAAGGGAAGTCGCTGCTTACGAGCTTTGTTGAACAGGAAACAGGTTGGGCTTAACTTCAAAACTAATCAAGCCCCTGTCTGTTGATTCAGAATTCAAGAGGTCAAGCTTGCATAGGCTGGTGGAGGTCTCTCTAGTCCTACACATCATCAGAGATGAACTGCCTTATTTTCTTGTTTAAGAGATGTGCGTGTGACTGAAGTAAATGTAAAATGCAAATTGTTTTACACAGCACCTCCAATATTCAGCTGTCCTTAGTATCAGCAGGTGGGTGTGATTAGAAACTGTATCTGGGGTTACAGCCAAGTGACAGCTATTCCCTGTTTTCCTCCCTCTGAATTACCAACACTCATCAGCTTTAGAAGCAGCTCCTCCAACACTGCATTCCTCATCTCTGACACAGGATGGTATGTGGTAGGACACTTTGTTGCTCTGAAAAATATCTGTCATCTCTTAAATGGTATCAGCACTTCCTTATCCAAAGCTGCCTTTCCTTTCATTACTCATAATTCCTTTCTTCATCAGCTCCTGACTCATCCTCCTCCCTGATTCTCCTTCAGCTGTAATTTTCTCAACCATCTATCAAATCTCCAACTCTAGGCAATCCAAGTCCAGATTTTCCTACCTGCTACTGATGCAATTCAGCATCACTTAATAAGGGATCTGAAGCCTTGTTACTGCTCTAGTGTAGAAGTTGAGCCAGATACTGTAATGACATTTCCCCATTTCTGAAAAGGATGTTTCTTATTTGCCCCAGTCCAACATAGGAACTTTCTCCGCTTCTGGCTCAGTCACTCAGTTTCCTCACTGTGCAGGTGTGAATCCTTTTGCAGATAAAGTCAGACTGTCTTTCATTTATTTTACACTGATCATCCATATTTGATGCTGCTGTCTCTTGACTCTTTTTAATTTCACACATTGAAAACTGCACCTTCTGGACTAGTTGTGGCATTCTGTTTTCCATCCTTGTCCCAATCTTCTGAGTGACTCCAAGAGGGGATTCCAAAAATGGTCTTGAAAGAGCCTTATTCTGTCAGTGAACTTCTAAAAATTACTTCACTTCCTCAACCAAACCTTTGCTAATGTACATCAGCTGCCACACTCACACTGGAGAAAAGGACATCAACAGAGTGGATTGTTTGGATACCATCTCCATGACTTTACAGCACTATAAGCAGTGATGACTGAGGACGGTGCACTGGCACATCCTCACCACACCTTGGAGTCTACGACATCACGTGAGAGCTTGTAATGATAAAGATCTGGGGGGGATAATGGGGAGGATGTGGTTGCTTTATTCACATGCCTGAAACTTTTCAGCTTGAGACGAATCTGTTCTTGACTTGTAAGGATGTAAAGTTCAATATATTCTCCACTAACAAAGTTCCAGTCCTCACTACACTTTTCCTGTCTTCATCATATAATTCCCCTCTGATGTGCCAGGTCCTTGAATTCACTAAAGTCAACTGCTGCAAAATGCAGCATGTCCAAAGAATCTCTCTCACACACAATTTTTGCACAGATGATTTAGCAGCAAAGCTAAGTGCATCTTTAGGCTGGTAGTGTTATGCAGGCCAACCCAAGACCAACAGAATGTGAACCATTACCTTTATCATCACATTATTAGGCCTCCAAGGATCATTCTTTATGCACCAATAAAATTACTGTCTTTACTGATCAGCCCAGCTATCTATCTACCATCTGTTTTCTGACACACAGTGCCCATCTTTTATTGCTGACCGACTCCCATGTTTTGCCCCAGATGTTCATACAGTCTGTGACTTCCACATGAGCAAATCTTTCTGTCTTGGAATGTAAAATTTTGTTTCGACTTTGGCAGTTTACAAGTTTACACTACAGCAAATCTCTAAAAAGGGTGATCAGCAGCTGCATCCAAACAGAATACTGTGCATCACCATCCACTACTAAAACCCTTTTGATAGAAATAGCAGAGAGCTTTTTAATAACAATCCTTTTACAGTAAAGAAGCATGTCAAGTAACATGCCAAGAGCTGGTAATTTGCCTTATACAGACACTGACAGGTCAAAGTCAATTGTAGTATTTCAGTGTGTACATCTCTTAGATTTATGTCAGAACAGTTCTCTCCCAGAATCCTTTTGGATGTGATTGAAAAGTAATGAGGCTCTCAGAAGACCGACTCATCAACAGAAACTGTCATGACATGCCAGCTGTCATTCCTAAGATGCTCAACCTGTTGAAGATGGAAATTAGGACTTCCATAGTAGCACTGGCTTTTCCAGGTATCTACCCTTGGTTCAGTTTGAACTGAGGTTGGAATATTTTGACAGGTAGCATGAGAAGAACCCCAGTACCTAAACACTTGGGCACTCAGGCAGGTCAGCCTCAACTAATCCCTTCTCAACCTCAGATTCACACAACACTTACAGTCTAAGGCAGGTAAGAAATGCTTGTATATATTTCATACTGAAAATAATTTAAATAGACAAGAAATGCTTTGGGAACTCACAAATGCCAACACCAGAAACAGGATTAGACCAAGGTTCCAATGTTACCTCCCACCTCCACACCCTTCTGTTGGATGCTTTTTTTTTCCTACATACATAGAACACCACTAAGGCACAAATGCATAGGTGAAAACGCCTTTCTTTGATCAAAGGCTCCAAGATTTTGCACAAATATAATCACAGAGCATAAAAGGAAAGGTTTTAAGTAGCCCTAAAATGGGGCTCTTGTGTTGGAGGGTTGATCCTGTGTGATTTGGTATAGGTGATCCTGCGTGATCTGGGATAGGTGATCCTGCTCTGGCAGGGGGGTTGGACTGGATGGTCTTTCAAGGTCTCTTCCAGCCCCTGACATTCTGTGATTCTGTGATCATTCTTAGTAGGAAAAAAAAAATGCTAAGGGAGGTTTTGGAGTTATTGTTTTAATCACACTACAGGGTGCCGGGAAGAGAATTTGATTTGCTGTGCAAGTACCAATCCTATGGCTGTGCCAGCGCTGTATTGTGTGTTTTGTCACTCTCTTGCATTTCTGTTTCTACCTGCTACCTCCTTTGCCTGACTGATACAAATACTGTTTCTGTGCATGGTACTACAGTATGAGCCTGGAACCATTTGGAAGCAGTTTCAGGTCCATTTCCTGAAACATGTTGATGTCTCACATTTAATAGCTTGTCTCGTACATTTGAAATACACATTTCATTAAAGATGTTTAAACCCAACACTCATATTTAGATTGTGATTCATAATTACCCTTTTCTAATTTGTCCACATTTGTGTATTGTAACCCTATATATCATAAACAGCATTTTATGTTGCATTTTGAACTGTAGGAAGCAAATCAGCATGCTTCAGCTCTGTTTTTTGTGGTTCAGACACATCTGAAATATAATGAGAGCAGGGATTTGTCTGCCCTGATTTAATTA
The DNA here is from genome assembly GCA_013396835.1 of Psilopogon haemacephalus. Classification (NCBI taxonomy): domain Eukaryota; kingdom Metazoa; phylum Chordata; class Aves; order Piciformes; family Megalaimidae; genus Psilopogon; species Psilopogon haemacephalus. The sequence continues at coordinate 425,707 of VWZI01011650.1, forward strand.
CTACAATCCAGATAACTCTGTCAATCAATTTTTCTCCTTGTGACTTCTGGCAGGGTGAAAAATGCCTTCATTATGAGGACTGATCATTAGTGGATGTGAAGTTGAGAAGATGATGAAGATGAGTTGTTGGCTCTGGCAGAGAATTGACCCATCAGTGTCATTAAGTGAGCTCCCGCAAGCCCAGCAATTCCCATGGGGCAAATCACTGAATTCCTCAGGAGCAAAGGTCTGCGTCTATCTACACCAAAGTACTTTGAAAAGTACACACATGCAGTTTGCAGTAATCTGATGGATAACTAAACAATTACACAGGCAATTACTGATTTGTCCTTCCATTTTCACAATAGAAAAAAACTTTTAAGGCACCATATTTCAGATTCCTTTTTATGTGGCAGTTTAAATATCAGTTATATCTTTCAACTCCCTATTACGAAAGTTCGCCTCAGAGCTGCATCAACCTCCTAAATCCCAAATACTGTTTATTAAAAATGTAAATTGCAAATCTTTTTCCTTCCAAAGATTGAAGGACAAGACTGAGTCACTCCAAGCATTATATAAAGATGTTATTTGGGTTTTTTTCCCAATCTGTGTTTTTCATCCAGCAATAAAAACAGAAGCTAGAAACACCTTGCCATACAGCAGCCTGAGTTACAGGCAATTTAATGACAAATGAGCATTCTCTGCTCAACACTTTTTTTTCTAAATTATGCTTTAATTGCAAGAACTAATTTAATATAATTGACTAATTAATCATAAAAAATAAAAATAAAATAGATGCAATTATTACAATGACAAAGAATTGCCAACAGAACTGTTCACCGGGTGAAAATTCAGCTGGAATCAAGGACATACTCAAGAGACCTACAAACAATTCTGGTAACCAAACGAAGAGCCCATATGGGTATGATGGTTGCAGGCACAATGCTACTTTTAGAAAAAGTTGTAAAGTACATTCTGTAGGGATCCAGGACTTACTGTATCTTATAGACTCCGTGTACCTTTGTCCAATCTCTTCAGCTGCAGTTTCAGCTCTGCAGCTGCAGGGTCAGGCAGGTCCGGAAGGGCCCAGTTCAGCTCCTCTGGCTGCGTAAAACAAACCAAACCCCTCCCAAAGCAGCATCTGTCTGATCCTGAAAATTATCAGTACCAAACACCCCTTGACTAGATTTTCTCTGGAGGGATACAAATATTAACCAATTTGGTGTGGTTGTAAGGATTTTGATTTCTAGCATGAGCTCCAAACTCCAATTTGAAGGGAACATAAGCAGGGCAAGGTAAAACATGCAAGCAACCTTTGGCAGGAGTGAGTGCAGAAGGGAACAGATCTTCATGTATTTTTGTTATTAAAGTTATTGAATTAGGTCTTAAAATTGAGCTAGGAAAGGTGTTATTTTGATGAGAAGGGTGCTGACTGAGCTAATTGATTCAGCAGTGAGACTGGAGCAGCTTTTTAGTGCTATGAGTCAGAAGAGCTCAGTATTAACTTCACTAAATAGTTGGAACTTTTCCTATTGCTTACAAAATCTCTGAAGTATTTTTCCATCTTGATGCCTCAGATATGCTGAACCCCTGAGAAGGCTCTCTCAGGCACTGCTATGACAATTACATCATTTAAGTTCACTTTCTTTCCAAGACCACAGCTCTTGTTGAGAACAGCCTGGGTACCCTCTTCAGGACCAGTTCCTGGACAAGCACTATTCAGAAGAAATTCTCTTTTCACTGCAATGTTTCACAGACAGAAACAAAGAGGCTGTCTGTCACGGAAGATACATGTCCTGGCTTGCCTAGGCATGATCCCACGGTCCCTTCCCTCTGCTGGGGGGAGGAAGCAGAGTGCAGTGAGAAGACAAGAGGCTTGGAGACACCCACTTCGAGGGTCCAAGACCTGTCCAGACTTGTTCCTCCCAAACAAAGGCAAGCAAGCTCCTGACTTCACCTAAGATAGTCAGGTTTGACAAAGTGCCATTCTGATTGGTGAGTTTGTGCAGCCACAGTGGCCATCAACATTTGGGCAATCAATGAATAGGCTTCTGCCACAGGCTTTCCTGCTTTCGCTTTTACTTTTGCTTTGCCTGCTCTGCCCTGCCACCTGCTCTGCCTGCAATGACCTTCAAGATACCAGCAGAATTCCTTTCAAACTTTGGGTACTGTCTGATACTATTTTGTGAGTAAATATTTCAAAGCCTCTCTCTAAGAAATTCTGTAAACACCTTCTGTTGTGCCTTTCTGCCTTAGCAGCAGAAAGGAGCCTCTCAAGTCCCCTGGTGGGCAAGAGGTATATTTGAAACTAAGAACCTCTTTCCAGTTTTAATATTTGCATTTGCTACTTATTTCTTAAAATGTTCAAGTTTTGCCTGTTCCCTGTGTGTATAAGTATCCAAACCCTGCATTTTGAACATTGTAAATACATTTTCTGGTGAGATTTAATGTTAACAAGCAATTTTTGTAGTTATTAATCTTTGCCTGGATATAAAAATTAATACGTATTATTAATTTGGCACAATTTGTAACACTGTCCACAGTCAATAGTCACACAAAATGGTATCCAGGATTCACTATCCAGCCAACATATTGAGAGCATTTACAGAAATAATATTGAGGGGGCCAAATCAGTCATGTAGAGCCCACAAAACAAATCACATTTAAGAAACAAGCCCATTCCCAATATTGTCAAAGCATCAGAAAAAGGAAGGAATGGAGAGAAAAAACAGAAACATGCAGAAGTGACAGATAAATATTCTGTCATTTCATGTAAATCTTCAGCATGATTGGAACAGGAATCTCCACGGCAGTCTTGAATAAAAAGTGGGTTCTGTAGGTTTGCTGCGGTAAATGCTTCTGAAGAGAAATTCTCTTTTACTCCTGACTACACCTTACATATAATAGAGCAGGGTGGAAAATTACTTTTTAAAAAAGTAAAATTTCATTTTTCTTCCAGCCTCCCTTAAGTAATACTGGTTCCTAAACAAATTTCTTCAAACTTTCCAAAGTAAGTGACATTTTGGCTGAAAGTAAACATGAAAGGCTTTGTCCCAAAAATATTTCTTTTCCAGAAAGCTAAAAATATTATGCAAATGTTCTTTCCCTAAACTAACCTGATAACTGACCTCATGGCCAACATCACTTCTAGCTCTATACTCCACACCATTAAGCAAATAATGCTAGAGAAAAAGCAACCTGAGACTGAATAGAAAAAACAAGCTTTCCAAATGGAACTGATCCTGAAACTTGAACATGGAGTTGTGATTCTTAGGCCTATACTAAGTGAGATCAGTCTTTCAGCTCTTGTCGACACCATACTCCATAAGGAGCTTCAGTGGGAATCACTGACACCATCTCATGAAGCAAGGTGCTTCATGATTAAGAGCAGCATCTAGGACCAGAATTCATATAACACATAATTTGGGAGAATGTTGAGAAAATCAGGAAAGTAGGAGAGAAGAGTAACAATACAGCAGAAATGTTAGATTTTGTGAAATAAGTAAAAGAAAGGAAAACTGGCCAAACCAATTGCTGTTCACTGCACTCAGGACAGCAGGCGCCTTCCCAGTTTCTGCCTAAGTCACTCATGTACCCAAATCTGTGGTTGCTATTTGAGAAGGCATGTTTGAAATTTCTTCCCTAAATCACTTGTGGACTAGCAAAACCAGAATCAAGAGGTTCTTAAAGCAAACCAATAATCTTCAGCAATCATGAAAACTTGATATAATTCCATAAACTTACTTTAAACAAGTAAACCAAAGACAGAGCCATTGTGCCCAGAGTGCACGATGATCCTTCAAGAAGCACTTGGGCTGATGGTCAGATCTACCCGTGGTGTCATTCCACCACTTTCAGTGAAGTTATAGCAGTGATGAATGTGGCCCATTTCTGAAGGCACAAAGCCAGTAAGTAGTCTGCACTGGGATTCTGATAAATGCTGCCATCTGCAAAATGCAGGGCAGAAACAGATGGAAAAGCTTTTCAATCCAGAGTACCAACTTAAAATAAACATCCTTAAATGTATCTGTTCCTTCAGTGGGTATTGAAGAACAGGCAAAAATAAATGAATGAAATGAGGGAGGCTTATATATTCTTTTTTCACAGTGACCAAAGTAAAGCCTCTTGAGCTCACATAAATCTTCCTCATGCAAGGATCAAAAGCTTCTTGTTTTCAAGACAAAATCAGCATGTGACTCACAATGGTTCCTGAAGATAAAAAACATGTGCCCATTCTGTTTTGTTCTGATGAGAACCCCCATTTCCCCACCTAATCCTTTTCACCTCAGCTCCTTCCAAAGACCCAAGTTGTTGCAGTCTTCTTTATAGCAGCTGCAAAATTCTCCTCCTGAGCTCATCACTGAGATCTTAGTAGATGGCTCAGTGGCCACTGAGCACTAGAAAGGGCCTCTTTCTTTCCATCATGATGGCCTGACTATGCTGACTCCATAAACCAGGAGTCTGTATTTTAACAGTAGTTTCCATTGGTTACTACTGATATTAGCTCCTAAGCATGAGAAAAAACATGAGATACAAGCCTCAGTCCAACATGCTCTTTGAACAAGAGACAAAATATGGTGCCAAATGGGAAATGGTTCTGGTTTTGTTCTTTATGTCAAGTACTAAGGAAAGATTTTGCATGCTTGTGTGCATAGACGTGAGTTAGCTTTGAGCCCAGGAGAGCAAGCTTGCAAAGATAATACTGCCTTTGTTTCCAAAAGAAACTTTAAGTTTGGTTGCCCTTCATTGTAAGACACCATTTTGCCTATAAAGTCAGGATCATTTTGTGTGAGAGAGCTGCATGTCTCAGAATACAAAATAAATGGCTACAGTCACAATGCTGAAAGGATTGACTTGGAAAATTGCAAATTGAATGAGGAGAATTACTCTGGCTAGACACACACGTCATTAAGAATTATTGGCATAGGGGTTTCAACAACACTGGATGCCTGAATGAGAGAATTTCAAGCTTAGAGGAGATGGATTTAAAAGACTTTAAGATAAACAAAATGGGCTGCAGATTGCTTTATCTGGCAAATCAGTGTGCCATGGAAACATGCAACACACAATGAAACATATGTACCTAAACCCTAATTTTATGAGGCATTTAGGAAGGCAGTTTGGACACGCTTTCCAAGAGGTGAAACTGAACTGAAGAACAGATGTGGTTTTTACCTAGCAAATGGATCCCCAGGATTCAGGGGCTAACAAAGTAATGGTTGGCATTTGAGTCAGCAAGTCTTGAACTCTCCACAAAGGAAAATAGAACATTTTTCTCCTTAGCCCTATCCAGCAACTCTCTCCCTGTGCCATTTGCAAAATGAAAAGTGAGGGACAAATCTTCAGCCAGGATGAAACTGATGTCCCTCCAGTGCAGTGAACTGATCTGCACTGATTTGAGCCAGCTGAGGGTCTGGTTCCTGGACCTTTGAAATTACCTTGAGGCTTTTGTTATTACAGCTGTATTTTGTAGCTGTCTTTGTGTTGGTTGATGTGCAAGCAGGAAAGTGTGACAGCACAGAGAAACAGTGGTGTAGTGAAGATGCACTGTGATAAACTAGAAACTGCTTTCAAATCATGAGCCAGATGCAGCCAGACGATCCCTGAGTCGGTGGGGACTCACACTTGAGATGCTGGGGAGAAAGCACTAACAGCCTCGGTGAGTATCTCTAGAGGCTTGCACTTACATGCTGTCTCTCCTTATGATTAGTGACTTTTCCTTCTCTGCCAAATCCTGGCATAAATAGGAGTGACTTCACAGAAACCAATGGCAACATCTGCAATTGCATGAAATCTGAATCCAAAAGGCCAGGACAAGGAAGCAAAAGGAAGTGTGAAAGCTAAGGGAAAAAAGCAGATTTGGGTAAGCAGCATCCTTGGAAGCTTCTCCTTCAGTTTCATTACAGACTCACATCTCAACAAATCCCTTGATGCAGAACATCAAAATCTCTTTTTGACATCATGATGGCACCAGTTTCAGGCTGCAATTTTCTGAATGCTCTTAGCTCCTCTTCCTAAGATATTCAAAGCAGTCCTCTTTGTTGTTTCCTGCTTTCTCCCCAACACCTCTTCACCATTCTATGCTCTTCTCTATTGAGCTAAACTTTTGATACACTGTCATACCTCAGAGAGATACTCAGTGCTAGCAGTACTAATGGAAAAAAACAGCCCTGTTGGAGGAAATTAACATGGGCCAAATTTTGCTTTCTATTACACCATCATTGCTCAACCTTTTCCATCCTGAAACTGTTTCCTTCATCCTGGCATTTAATATGCCTCCTCCTTTTAAAAAAATGTTAGTGTAGGGTGAGAATGGCCCCTTGGACACGTGTTCATGAAAATCCACAGCAGCCAGGCGTCTGCTCAGACTGAGAACTGTTGTGTATCTGCAATGCAAATGCAGAATAACACATTTATCCTGCTGTAACTAAAAACCGGAAGCTGGCTCTGCAGATTCCTCCCACTCCTCCTGGTGCTTGTTTCCATCCATAACATTTTTTTCCAGTAAGCACCTGCCTGACTCCTATTTAATACATCCACAGCTGCAGTTTCCATAGCTGTCTTTTAACAGCACAGTGCAAAATGAATCATTCTCTCTGTGAGGAAATTTCTCCAAAATGCTTTTTCTTTCTTATCTCTTCCTTAATCATCTCTGGATTCCCATTATTTCTAGAAAGTGCATGATTAAACTCCCATTAGAAGATCACCCATTCCCTGTCCCATTCAAGCCACCCACTGAAAGTCAGTCTGTCACAGAACTACATTGTCTGGTCCTTTTTTTTTTTTAATAAGCTCTTACAACTCTTCATGTAGTCATCTATCACAAGACATCACTGACAATTCTGCTAAAGTGCCTGTATGGATAAAATATATTCTGTCAAAAAATGCTCAGGATGAACTCTAGTTTGTCAAGTACCCTCATCCATTTAATGTAGAATATTAATCCTGCCAAGTATCTTAAGATATTCTGCCAACAAACCTCCATCTTTTCTATGTCAGAAAGCACTGCACAGCAAATTTCTTGTGTTGAAATTTATTTTTGCTGTGTCTAATCATCTTTAGCATTGGTTATCCCTTTCCCTATTTATGAGACACCCAAAAATAAACAATGATCAGATAGTCAGGTGTAGGAATTCCTCCCTCTTCACTTCAGTCTTGCATTATACTTTTCCATTCTCAGCTGCTCAAACTCTCATCTGCTCAGTCATGGTCTAGGCTAGAAGTTGTCATGGATTCATATGGGCACAAAGAAAGAAGTCTATAAGAGTATTCAAAACTAATCCCACCCATCTGTTTATCCCAAGGTGAGAAATACTGACCTCACTCTCACTGGCAAACATTCACATAACCTCTCAAATAAGCAGCTACCTGGGTTTTTCAGTTTGCTAAGTGAGCAGCCAGGTCAGAAGGTGACCATTCAGACATACTCACACTGCAGGAATTCTTTGAAGTCCAGTTTGAACTACACCACCTGTCTTAAAAACATATCCCATCCCAAATTCAGGTTTAGATGACCGAGAATCCAAAGGTCAAGGACTCAGTGCCCAGCTTCTTCTGAGACTACACAGCATGGCCTAGAGTTCACAACATTCCTGCACAGTATTTTGCAGAGATTCCTTCTACTCAAATCCCAACAACTCGTTTCATCTCCAGACAACTGATTCACTTTGTTTAACAGCAACTGCTGCAAAAGTTCTGAATAAATCAACACAAGCTCTCAGGTGTAAGTAGAAAAGCTCTAGAACTTGGTATAACTTGGTTCTCTCTTCATCACAGAACAGTCTTTCTTAAATGCATGAAAGGGGCTTTGCATGACCCCAAAGGGGAAATGGGAGAAGAAAATGGGCAAAACAAAAACCATTCAAAAGGAAGCCTTTAGCACAGAGTTTTTCCCAATCATCTGTACCTACTTCTCACACATGCCACATACTTCCTCAGGAATATGACATTTCAGTGACATGAATTGTTTACTAGAGAAATATATTTGCTCAGGACTGAAATCAGCACCATGCTAAGGACAAAAACATGCTCTGAAAGTTAGAGGTAGAGAGGAGCATATGCAAGCAAAGAATTTGTCCAGCAATTCAAGATGCAATCAGTAACTACAATAATTTCATCACCAATGACCTGTTTGCCAGAGATCTAAGCATTGTCTTTGGAGATGTAAAAACAGAACTAGAATAAATTTCGCTCTATCTACTACATGCTTTATCATTTAGAGTAAGGTATGTAGAACTAACAGAAATTAATTTTGGTAATAGTGTAAGTAATGAAATTGAAGAGAAAGCATCTTCTGTGTACTGGAGATGAAATTGATTGGAAAGCATTCATAAAATAAACTGAGGAGAAATATGGTATGCACAGTTTAGCCAAAGCTTGCAGTGAATAAAAGGTGCTGCTTTCTCTGCTCTTTATGCAAAAATGCTTTTATAAGACAATGAAAGTTTTACTTAAAGGTAAAAATATTGAATCTGATTCTAATACTAGTAAGTTGTTCACAGAGATTTATACAGAGTGGGACATTTTTTTCTCAGCTGCAAAAACCTCCTTAAGGAGATTTAAAAACGAGGCAGATTCATCTTTTGAAGTAGTTCTGCTTCCTGCACCCCGTCTTGCAGCCTTATGGAAGCTGGTTGAACCAGAGGAGATGAACAGACACCACCACCCCAAAAGTGTTTGTTCCTGGCTTCCCTTATTGAGGGCCTGATGCCAGTGGCAGTGATTGAAAGGTCACGGCTCTTCACAGATCTTCCCATAACACAGTTCTTCAGTGGGAAGAAAAGGCATTTTACACCAAAAATATAGTTCCCTTTAAAAAAACCCCAAATCAACAACAACAACCAACCCTGATTTTCTCAAAACCAATAAAACTTCATTAGAAGACATAAGGCAGAAAATCACAAATGCTTCTGTTTCAGAGCTGAACAATATCAGCATAAGCTATGGAAAAGATGTTAGAGTATTAATTTGAGTTTCTAAGTGCAATAACAAGTACAAATAAGGATGAAATACTGTCTCCAGCTACAGAGGTCTGGATCCTGAAACCTGAAAGGGAATGGTCCCAAAACAGGGGATTAGATTTTTTAAAAATACTAGATAAAAAGTAAAAACACAGAGCTCCTGATACAATCCTCTGGAACCAGCATTACATAAAAGCTAAAAAAAAAAAAAAATAATAAAAAAAAAGGCCCAGTAACAAGAAACCAGGAAGATGATACTTGAAATCTCAGTCACAATTCAAGTAGATGCAACAGTGGTTTTCCATATCAAAACATCTGAAGCAGGGAAGACAAACAAAACCATTCTAGTAAAAATATTTCACATACTTTAAATTATTACCATGCGAATTTCCAGAACTTTACTTTCCAAATAATTTTATTAGGTATTTTCTTCCTCCAGCTGAAATAACAGCAATGAGTTCTCACTACTCCTTTCCTGTAGTCTTACCACAGTCAAAGCAAATCAGAAGAATCAATACGGAAAGTACAAGGCCACAATCATCAAGATACTTTGAGTCTTCCTCTTGCTGAGATTAAAACCTCATCTTGTTGAGAAGAGTCATGGCCTAGCTGTTCTCTGTCTCCACTATCTACTATAAGAATAGCAAAAAGGAGGGGAGAGGGAGTGGGGAAGTGAAGCGTAATATCGTGAACTTCTGCTAAATCACACAATCTGTTATCCTACACTCAGACACTGTTCCAAACTCCCTTCTACCAGATCTTCAACAAAAGCCACCAGGATAGACTGTCTCCCATTGTGCTCTCTTTTGAAAGCAAACATTGTTTATATCATGCATGTTTTAAAAAGGGTGTGCTCTCTTCAGAAATCTTTGGCATGTGAATTTGGGCCAGCATCAACAGAGCTGATTTTCCTCTGTGTCTCCTGCCTTGAGAATTGTCTCACACACAGCAAGTACTCTTATCAAACTGTTTTTGTAAAGACCACCCCTTGAATTGCCTTGGGACTACAGGCTCCTATTTACTGCTGTGGTTGTGCCCAGCACATAAAGATAAAATCATAAAGTATCTCAAGGGACAAGGTACCCATAAGGATCACAGAGTCCATATAACGGACATCCAGACACATCTTGAACTCTGACAGGCTTGGTGCCATGACCAGTTCCCTGAGGAGCCTGTTCCAGTGAACAACCATCCTCACAGTGGATGTTTTCCTAATGTCTAGTCTGAACCTCCCGTGACACAACTTTATTTCATTTCCATGTGACCATGATCAAGGCTTCATCATCAAACCCTGCTCTAGATTTGCCCAAAATCTGGGGGAGATGAGTGTGTTCCATAACTGAATCATCAGTTACATCATGAACACAAGCATCAGAAAAAAGGCAGAAAACAGAAGTTATTTGGAACAGGCTGAAGATATATGAAGCTTGTTTGAGAACAGCATTTCCCCCTTTGGTTTATTTGAGCCTGGTATAAAATTAGAACTCCCAGAACAGTGAATCTTTTGCAATGGCTAAGGAGAGACTTCCCCATATCACATGTGGGCATTCATTCACAAATACACACAGGGAAGTACTGTTGTAATGGGTCAATCAGAAGTGCAAGAAGCAAATCAGAATAAAAAATAACATCTCAGATGAGAGGTCCTGGCCTGAAGAGCATGTGTGCCTGCCAAAATACAAACACTTTACAACATCAACTTATTGTCAAAGTAGATAAAGCCAGGGTAAACTTGCTGACAGCTTATATTTGTTCCTTTTTGGGTGCAAAAGGTGCCTTGGATTTTCACCAAATGAAGAGAATGATTTCTGCAAGCTGTAAGATCAGATGCAATTGAGTTTAGCAGTCCAGTTCCACAATAGTAACTCTGCAGACAACCAATGCTTTTCCAATCAAAATGAGTAAATGGTAGCAAATCAATAGGTTGTAGTATTGATTTTTGTGATTAATCTGTCTCTGTATTTTGTGCTTCATCCTGACAAAGGCAGCTACCAGCTCTTGCCAGCTCTGGATACTTATTTTTCTGGAAGCAATCATTCAGATGAGCATCACTTTGGCAATCCACAATTAGCCAGAGACACTGTCAGATCTCAGCAGCTTTCTCTTAAATGGGAATGTGTCGAAACTAGCCAAAGAGCTAACCTTCACAACCATGGTAAAAACACTCCCAGGAAGAAAGGCTCTACAAGTACATTGCTATAAAATGGCTAAAGTAGCCCTGTGGTCTTGATTCCCATTCACAATAACTCCTGTAGACTGTTCTCCCAGGAAAGGCAGCACTTTAATGTGCTTTGCTTACTGCCGTACCAATGGCTATCTCACAAAAAGAAACCAAAGGGGAGAATGCTGCTTTCAAACAAACTGCAGCATGTTTACACAACTGTGTGAGGGAGATCTTGGATAAAATACCAGTCTTTGCAACTCTACATATCTCCATGACTTGAAGCATTCCACACCTGCACAACAAAAATGACCTTTGCTTCTTATTGACTTTTGTGGGCTTGTGGATTTTTATTCCCATTTCCTGTTCTTGGGTTCTGCTGGTGAACATTGGGTGCTGTGGAGTGGGGAAGGAAAAGTAAATGCAAATAAAGGAAGAGCTTTGTATACATCCCCAAAAGAGTTGACAGAAAAGGTCAGATAAAAAAAATTAAAAACAAATAGCTGGAAAAATAAACAGGATGCCTTGAAAATGAACCAGATGAGTCAAAAGGATCAGGGGGAATCTATATAAAAAAAATAAAAAACAAACACCAAAACCCCAAATCACTGAATAGAAGTGAATGTAGGATAGCATTTTGAAGGCAAGATAGTTCTTACAGAAAATTCAGCTGAAGCAAAAAGCAGCAACACGCCTCTACAAAGGAAAAAATAGTTGCACAGAAATAATACAGGGAAACCAAATACAGCCGTAAATTCACTCAGAGGTCCAAGGTTGCCTTGGGGGAGAGGTAGAGAAACATTCTAAAAACCAAAGATGCTGTTGGAGTTTTCACAAATCTCTGATCCAGTGTTGGGTGATTTCTGTTTCTCACCACTTATGTTAGTCTCCTACATGTCCCAAGCCATCTGCATTGCCATATTTGTTTGACAAGGTGCATATATACAGCAACTCCTCTGGGTCACTGAATACAAGGGAGAACTGCTTTCCCCCAAAACCTTTAACGAAAACTACAAGTTTGTGAATAAATATGTCAGCTTGAACAAAAATGTTTCTTCATGTAAGATATGGAGATAGCTGAAGAAGCTGACATTGCAAAGCCAAAATAACACTATACAGGCTGAAATTCACATTGCCCAGTCCTTGGTAAAATATACAGGTTGTTGTCTACCCTAGGCCTGTATTCATCTGTCTGTCTCTGAGAATTTGAAAAGCCTTGTTGTCATTTCCTATCAGAAAATAAATACACTTCAAAACCTCCAAATCTTTTGCTAAACAAAATTATTGTTTTCCTAGTCCAAGAGCAATACTCTCCCCTCTGGTAAATTCAGCACTGCATTGGAACCCCATGGCTTGTTCTCAGAATGTTGATTTTAAACCAGCCTTCATGGGCAGCTGTGGTAAATAAACCCCTCAGATGGCTTTTCATGCCGCAGGGGGTGGGGAGGGACGGGGTCAGACCACACTCTGCAGTGATCCCACTCCAGCAGTGCAGGACATTCAGAACTGCATGTGAACTTCTCAGACCTCAGTTTAACAGCACGCTATCAGATCAGGTCCTGAAAACTTTCATGTGTCTGGACCGGATTATTTTCCTCAATCCACAACACGCATTATCCAGAGCACATGATGAGCGTGTAATGAGGTAAAGAAGCACTGGGACAAGGGCAAGGCCCCTCATGCTCTACCACAAAGCTGTAGTTGAGTGGTAGGTATTTTATCAAAATTAAGGGAAGAGAAGAGAGTCTGCAGGTCCTGCATTATTAACATAAAGCTGGAGTTTAGTAAAAGCTGTCAGACCATGACCATTACATGGCTATGCTGGTAATCATGCTGAAGTGTATTTTAATTTTACCATCTGTATCATTTGCATCTCTTTAACATAAAACTATAGTTCAGCTAAGGTTTTATGGCAAAATTGTAACTTCCTGGTAGTTTTACTTAGTTTCAGAATTTATTTTCAGGCTGCGAAACAACCAAACATTGAAGAAAAAATATATAGGACAAATAGATAATGATTATGAGAAAACTCCAAGACCTTAAAAATATATTTGTTACAAAGAATAAAAAGGCAAAAGGTCAAAATGCAACACAGCCAAATAAAAATAGAAGGTCAGTGTTGAAGGAAAAGCAGCCATTTCACTCCATATTGTATGAAGACACTGATCTAAGATACATCTTGTCCATAATTGATACATGACAGAAAAAGATGTACTAAAGCTGAAATTTTAGTTAAAAACTATATGATGCTTTCGGCAGAGAAGTGGACTTGAGGGGGGACAGAAGAACCAGGAAAATGGAGCAACAGCAATGCTCAGCGCTCACTCTTTCCTATAAACCAAGCACATTAAAAATAGTCAGCGTCCCATGAAGCAGTGATCTGAATCATGCTGTAAAATAATTCTTTAATGCACCCCAGTGCAGAGTGGTTAGCCTAAAAGGAGAAATTCTCTAGTGACTTCAAATACATTCTCAAATAAGCAACTTCCATTAGCTGAGACATCATTTATAAAGTGTCTGTCCTCATGCTATATGAGCATCATTATTTAAAAATTCAGATGAGAACTGGGGATGTGAGCTCCACAACTTCCTTTCCAATCTGCTTTGCTTGTGGGCCTGGGGACTAGTCCCTATAAATAGGAATATAAGTAGATATTTAGAAATAGCAAAGGGAGTTCATTTGTTATAGAAGTCTACAAAGAATAAGAAATTATTTTGTAATCCAGTTCTGGATTTTAAATTGGATTCTTCATTGTCTGAAGTCTGTTAGTCGTTATTCCCTGTGTGTGCTGCTTGAACTGATGTCTGCAAGGGTTTGTGTATGTATATGCCTCTAAGAAAACATTCTGAATATTGAGATTCTCCAGGGAGTGCAGACACAAGTAATGGACACAACCTGTTATCTATTAAAAACACTTCAAGCTTTTAAGTAATGCCAAGCCCCACAAATAAATCAATATTAGACACATAGGAAGAGACGATTCAGAAAGTTATTCACCGTAATGCATAGGTGGATATTTGCATTGTGGGGACAAGCCAAATCAAAATCATTTTAACACAGCACATGCAGAATGATTCCTGTCAGTGACGATGATCCAGCACGCTCTTATTCCAGAATTCAGAGCCTAGTTCCAGAAACTCTTAGGAGAAGGTAATTCTTTCCCAAACAAAAGTGTTTATAGTAGAGCAAACTGTAGCAAAAGCATGGTTTTGTTCTGATCATGCATGCCTTATGTGATATTCAGAAGACGGGTAGATAAGTAGCTTAGCCTCTGAAAAATCAGAGATCTATCAACAGTTTCTTGGGATTTTTTTTTTTTTTTTTTTTTTTTTACCAGAAGAGGTTCTTTCCTGCTCACTTTTTTCCTAACCTCCCATTTAATCTTCTGGCTTTCAACTTGGACTTGCCTTTTGATCACTTTTGCAAATTTTTTTTCTTCTTCATTCTAACCATAGGTCTGTCATAAGACTCTTAGTTATTTTTAAAGCTAACTGTATCCTGCCAGGTTTGTTAGGTACAAATTGACATATATCCCTTTCCTTATAACTTGGTTATTTGAATACCAAAGTCAGATACACCTGAATGTTTACGCAGTGAAAACTTTGGAAATACTGGTTACTTCTAAAGCATGCATCCCTTCCTAACCTCTCATTTTAGCCTCTGTTACACACACTAATAACACTTCCTCACTTCATTTAATAAAAAATATTTATAGTGGAAATAGAGATTCACAGGAGAGACCCTGGAAACATTTGTACAAATTAATGACAACTCCTCTGATCCTAGCACTTTTCAGCCTTCACTGAAATTTTTTGTTTTGGTGTGGGGTTTTTTGTGTTGCTTCTTTTCTGGGGGGAGCTTTGACATATCCAGGTGGCCAAGAAGGCCAACAGCATGCTGGCTTGTATCAGGAATAGTGTGACCAGCAGGACCAGGGAAGTCATTCTGCCCCTGTACTCAGTGCTGGTTAGGCCACACCTTGAGTACTGTGTCCAGTCCTGGGCCACTCAATTTAAGAAAGATGTTGAGGTGCTTGAAGGTGTCCAGAGAAGGGCACCAAGGCTGATGAGGGGCTGGAGCACAGCCCTACAAGGAGTGGCTGAGGGAGCTGAGGGTGTGCAGCCTGGAAGAGGAGGCTCAGGGGAGACCTCATTGCTCTCTACAACTACCTGAAAGGAGGTTGTAGCCAGACAGGGGTTGGTCTCTTCTGCCAGGCACTCAGTGACAGAACAAGATGACACAGTCTCAAACAGCACCAGGGCAGGTTCAGGCTGAATGTTAGGAAGAAGTTCTTCACAGCAAGAGTAGTTGGCATTGGAATGGGCTGCCCAGGGAGGTGGTGGAGTCCCCATTCCTGGAAGTGTTTAAAAGGAGGTTGGATAAGACACCAAGTGCCATGGTTTAGATAACCGCCAGGGTTAAGTGGTAGGTTTGACTTGATGATCTCAGAGGTTTTTTCCAATCTGGTTAATTCTGTGAGAAGTAAGTCTTATTTTTCCACATAACTGTTCACTTTCAGTTTTACTATTTCACTACAGGTTGCTTGTTTGTCTGGGCTTTATTTATTGTTTATCATAATAAGACAACATTATAAAAAAGCTGGATTTACAGTCTTTTAGGAACAGCACCTAAGTGCTCTCTCTGTATGTTCTAAGCACCCTCATGACAGCATTTACTATGCTATTGGAAGAATTATGTACATAGTGAGTTTTATTTTGCTTTCTGCTTTGTTGCTTCCTGCAGTCTCAGTGATTTCTGAGAAAGAAAATGGAGAAAGGATTTGGTTATCATTGTTTGAAATGCAGTATCTTTTACATTAGTCAACACTGTCTTAACTACCCTAGCTTACACTACAGCAAAAGCTAGTCTTCAGATTTCTGCAGTAGGCTTGTCAGTGCTAAAAGGCAATTGTGCTCATTCCTTTGTTAAAAGAACAGTAAGTCACCAATAATCTCATATTTCTTTGCATCAGCTTTAGCATGCAGTTGGATTTCTTTTTTTCCTGGCCTTGCAATGATGCATGTAAGTGTACAGAAACTGATTTAATGTTTACCAGTTAAACAAAACCTGTTCCTCACAAAGAACTGAAGAAAGCTCTTCTGCTCAGAGACATTACAAAAGAAGTTGCCAAACGAATTCCTGGCTATAACCAGGACAAGGCACAGATCAGTCTTGGCTTCGTTCTGTAAACAGTCTGCATCATTATTACTAGTCTCAAAATAGCATCTGTCCATTCTTACAGATATCTACATATGTCCCTTATTGTAAGTTGTTCTTCCAGTCATCTGACACAAAGATTTCCAATACACTGTGATCTCAGCTGAAAAACTTCTGCATGAAAAACTTCTGCATGATTGGATAAACATTTTCCTATCCACCTAACTTTTTGACTTACCAGTTTGCTCCCATTCTCAGACAAAACACTCTCGTCTTACTGTGGAAGCAAAAAACATTCCAGGTATCACCTGCTTCCTGACTATAAAAAAGCAGCTAGCTGAAACCATGTGTTTAGTATCATACAAGTAAGAACAGTAGACATGAATAAAAGTCTCAGTGTGGACCTTGATTTTTCACCTTCTATGAATCAGAAAAAGCATACAGAAATTATAGTCTTGTTTTGACCTCCACAATTGTATTGTGCCTATTCACTGAGATTGTGTTTATCCCTTAGACTGGTTTTAATCAACATTTAGCGTCAAATGTTTGCATAGAAGATATCTGGAAGAAAGAGAAGGCAAAGTCCAGAGTGCTGCAATGTCACAGCACTTAGTCTATGGATTGGTCTATCCTATAATGTTGTGAAATGGTAGGTTATGTACCATTGAAAAGAGGTGAAGATAATTAAAAGCAAAGCAACAGAAGAACAAACAGTAGAGGCAGATGTTTTCCAGATATCCTTGACAAATGAGCGAAATATTTAAAACCCCATATTCTCCTTTTCTCCACTTCACTGGCTGTCTTTATCCCTGTTATATCATATCAAAACAATGTAAATATTTCACAAAGGCCACAATTCTCGGCATCTCAAAAAAAAAAAAAACCAGGGTCTATAAATATGAAAATGTTATTAGAGAAGGTGAACTATCTAGAGCTGAGTCATGGTCAGCCCCAGGGAGACTCAGAGAAGACAAAATCGCCCACTAGACATAAAACAAATAACTTTTTTTAAAAAGCTAACACACCCCCTCCCCCCATCCTTTACTACATTTACTTTTCATCCTGTCCCAGAACTCTTTATGGCCCAAACTCCAATATTAAGTGAACATTATAGGCACACAAATATTTTACCAGCTTAAAAATAAATATGAAAGCAATCATTTTGTTTCTACATCTTTCAAATGCAAAACAGCTTCTTCTTTTTGTGCATCTGACATTTTTAATAAGACTAGGGGTTAGACTCCATGGGTTTCATTAATTAAGCCAAATTTAAATGTACATATACAAATAACACTGTGTTTGTCATCAGCTTGGCATCCTCAAAGGAGAGACTGACAAGATTGCCTTGGAAAATTTAACTACTCCCTCGCTTTAATTTAAAGCATTCCCTTGTATGGCAAATTGAGATTATTAGGGGCTGCAGGTAGAAGCACAAAGTGGCAGTTTCAGCTGAACAAGTTTATTTTAACATTCCTCTCCCTGTTCTGTATTTTCAGTTGGGTATGTTGGAAAATCTGGTGCTAAGATTTCACTGGCACACAGACCCCAGTTCAACAGTCATGGTCTTTACTATTCCTTCCTCTTTTTCCTGCTCATATTCCTGAATTCTTTGTCCACATATATGCTGGAGAAATGGATATATGCACAGAAGCGTAGGAAAAAGTTCAGAGTCAAAGAGATATCAACACATTCTAAAATATCTCAGGCAACACTTCCTATTAAAAGGAATTCTGCTTTCAGTCTATCATGTTCCCATTGATTTTAATGGAGACGCAAAAGCATGCCATGAAAATACAGTTTTGGGAATCCTTCCCAGGCTTGGAACACAATACGCAGCACAAAGCAAAATTAAGACACCAAATTAGAAAAACGTTCTTAATAGAAAATAGAGAAAGGGCAGTAAAATTCCCCAAGGAACAAGGCATCATCACTGCAGAGACCAGAAAAAAGACAGAGAATAAACAGAAATTATTTCAATAATCCAGAAATACAAGGCTGCATATCAGTCTGTTGTAGCACAACCTTCCACAATACTCCAGATCTAACAACTGTCTTTTACTTTTGAATATTAAATTGTAATGTATAGGTACCTACGTATGTCACAGCAAACAAACCATCCAAAATACATCTTGGGTTGTTGTGTTCAAGTAGCAAAACGACAGAGATCTTTGAAAACCAAACTGAACCATATGGATGTGTAAGGCTAAGTAACAAGTGAAGGCAAGATGGGTGCCTCAAAAGAATCATAGTTAATAGTGGTCTGTGAAACATGATGAGATGATGAAAGGCAGGACGAACAATTAGGCCTGATACATGCCATATGACAGCCATAAATGGCTCTGCATTGTGGTTAATCTAAAGCAGCAATGTGGAGAGATGGCACAAAAGACAGACAGGAAATAGGAGCAATGCAAGAAAACTGATGGATGCCAGCAGCCTGTACTGGGTCTAGCACTCATCTTTTCAAAATGAAGAAAGAAAGACTGAAGGTGGAAATGGGATACAGAAACCAGAAATTAAGTAGTATTTTGTTTGGGGATCTTCTTTATTTATTTGGTTTGCATTTGAGAACAAATTGGGTTGCACAAAAGAGGTGATGTGACTGTGGTTTAGACAGCAGTCCAGACAGAAATCAGGCACAAAACAGGTTGGCATGCCACTCGCTCCCTCCCTGCTGCCATGATGTGATAGAGGGGAGAACTGGAAGAAAAAGGTTAACAATCTGTGGGTTGAGAGAGTCATAGTTTAGTAAAACAAGGAGAGAAGAAATAACAATAATGCTAATGCGAAGTGAGTGGTGGACAGTGGAATTGTTCACACCCAGTACCTGATGCCCTGTCAGTTCCCAAGCCAAGATCGCTCCTGGCCCCAACCAGCTCCCCAGTTTAAATACTGATCATGACACCATATGGAAGTGAGTATCCTTTGGCTAGTCCAAGTCAGCTGTCCTGGCTGTGTCTTGTAAAAATTTACTCTAGCTGAACCCAAGATACAGGTGAAAACAAAAGCTGCAAGTTCATGATGCTTACATGAATCAGATTCTATGTTGTTTCTTTGCTAACGAGATCTTATATTTAATTGGCATTTTAGGGCACCTAGGGAATTCTGCATCACTAGATGAGAATCCTAGAATCACTACATGGAATCCTGCAATGGGTGTGTTCCTTTTTAAAAGATTTATAGGGCTTCCTACCTCACAGTCCAACAAGACTGGCCAGGAAAACTCCACTCACCATGCCATCAAACAAATGTCTAAGTCATATCTTCAATGCATGACACAGGTATTTCTTCAGGAATATGCTGCCACACCAACAGTATCAAATGACTGCATATATAATTTCAGAGTGTGAAATGGCCTATATACACATATCTCAGTATGTGTGTGACAATGGGTACCTGTATGTGTAGAAGAGAACTTTATTAGCAAAGAGACTTGTGCAGAAGAGCAATATGTTTTTCCTGCATGTCATCCAGCACAGTCACTGAAATTTCTAGACAAAGACCAGCCTCTGGTGACACCATTTCCAGGTACTAGAAAAGAAGAATTAATCCTTCTATTGTGAGTGGCAAAGAAATTTTGTTTCACTGTCAGACTTCTTTTCCACTTGGAAGTGACCTGGAAAAGTGCAGTGGATACAGCCAAGGGAGTGCCTGTGTTTACATTTGTAGCTGTCCTTGGGCACACACAGCAATGAATTACTCTCATTTAAAGAAAGGCCTTCTGACAGCTTTAAAATTATGATTCAGTTCTACCAAGGAAACATATGAACACAATGCTTCTCATATTAAATCAGCCAAAACTTAATCTCTTTTTGCATGAGGATCCTGCCTTACACAGCTATGTACAGATCCTTATATGGCTTGGGAATGAAGAGGAATTTCAGTCTCTATTTTCAGCTGTGTCATAGTTCTACCTTTTATTTTCTTTTCTTTTTCAATTTTGCAGTCTTGTCAATAGAACTTGGCTCCTTGCAGTGATGACCTTTCCTCAAGGACCTCAAACATTTTTCAAACATTATCTGACTAAACCTTCCAAGGAAGTATTATTTTTTTAATATTAGACAAGGTCTAGAGAAGAATAAAGGAAGGGCACAGGGATTTTTGCAAATGAAAGGAAGGTCATAAAGAATCAGCACTCAAGAACACACCCAAGCCTTAGGCTTGGTTGGAGCCAGGTTGCATTTGTTTTTAAACCCTATATGAGTACAGATGGAAAGCCAGGATTTACATGTTCCAGAAGACATGCAGCTCATTGGTTAATACACATAATTTTATAACTCTGCTGTATATTATCTTGAAGTACACACTAAATATACATACACAGACAAAATGTCCCAAGCAAACGCAAAGAAGCAGTAGAATATTAGAGAAAAGACATATTGCCTTACTGTTTTGTTTTCTTCTATCAACTCCCATTAGTAGTTCTAACAATAGCCCAAAAGAGGCCACAAGCTCTTGCAGCACTTTATTATACCACCCTAGAAACCAACCTTAGAAACGTATTTCCTGAACAAAAATCTACCTTGCAAGTAATTTTGTGTTTTGGCATGAAAGGGTGGAAAAGACCTGTTAGATATTAAACCTCCAGGCATGGAATGACTCAACAGGAAACATTCAGAGAACCCTGTATCACACCTCACCATAGATGCTGAATTCTTAATAGTGAATAGTCTCACTTGGATGCTTTCTCACAGTTTTCTCGCTACAATGAAAAACAGACGCTCATTAATTTACAGTGACACCCAAGATGCCTCTATACTACTCAGTGAGAAATACTTCCAAATACACATTTGGTATAAATTTAATAATACAAATATTGTTAGACTTCAAAAATTCTCATATAAAAATACTGAATTAATTTTTTTCAGTGACTCACAGTTTATTTCTGAGTATACAGTCTGGGGTGACTTGAGTGTCCCTTCTCTTTACAAAAATACCTTGCTTATATTTTCTGAAAATCAGGCCCAGATACAGTGTGGAAAAATGAGCATTTACAAATGGAAGCATCCCAAACCAGCAGCAACTTCTGACCATACTGGCCACTGGTTAGCCAATACAGCAATAGATCTGATTAGATTGAACACTGGAACATGCCCACCAAATGTCAAGGAAAGATAGAATGCTGCTCACATACTATTCAGGCCAGTGCTTTCTGCACTAAATAGGTGTATGAGCAAGGCACATTTGTTTGCAAGCACTCAAAATGCACATGCAAAAGCCTTGGTGTACAAATTAGTCACTGACCTAGCTATTTTATTCTCTTACTTTTCTACACTCTTGGCTCATCATTTCTCCTGTATGCCTGCCGACATTCGCTAGATACTTCCCCTAACCCGCTTTGAAAACAAATGAGATAGCTGAATCAGTTGTTGGGGTCCTCAGCTTAACACAATATTGGTTATTTATCAGCCAGATGATCAATAGCCACATGAAAGGAAAGAGAGTAAGTAATGTTAGTTTACTACTGATTGTGTTATCCTTTCCAAGAGAAACTTCTCAGGGAAATATTCAGTTGAAAGTGTATGTTCCCATCTTGGTTTTCCTGACCTCTCTGCTGATTTACTGCTTGTGCATCAGCAGGTGTCTGTATCTCTACATGTGGTAGCTAAGGAAAAGATTAAAATAAGAACATCCTTTTCATCATAGCTAAAGGGCACACAGGCCTCATGATCAGACCTTGAGTTGGAAGTTCCAGCTGTCTCTGCTGAGCAATCTGGGAGAAGATGGTAACTATGGAGTTTTATAATGGCCATTTTCTCCATCTTTTAGAGTGCATTCAGCAGTCTCATTCTCTGACTTAGAGCAATGTCTCAGTGGAAATTATGGAGAATTCTATCTGGGCATCCCATTCTGACAGGAAGATACCTCTGAGAGAAGATAGTGCTTAAGGGTCACCTTCTTCTCTCTGATAACTTTGGGACTATCTGAATGGTCAGGGTATAAATAAGCCATCATCACCATCCTCTAAACCAGTAGCACATTAGTGCACAATTCTCCCAGTGGTACTGTGTCCTGTCTCTAAATACGTAAAGACAACCAGCTCTTGGATGTTGCCCAATTCTTGGAACTATTCTATTGACCTTCTTCCTTCTATTTCTCAAAATGCCTGGGCAGCTCTTAGTAAGACACCACTTCCAGTTCTGATCTCCATTTCCCAATCAACACCCTTCTATGCTCAGGTATTAGTGTCCCTTTCTTCATTTCTTGCCTAGGCCCAGTGTCGCAGACCACCAATTAAACACACATGCTATCTGAAATCTGGTGTTCCATCAGACTGAGTGGAAGTTATTCAGCAAGTAACAGTAGTGTCTGTCAACAGCAGAAGTGTGGCTTGCTGCACTACTCCTACCATTGCTCCTAATGTGGGATCAGTGGCTGACAGCTTATTAAAATTTTTATGTAATAAACTATTCCATTTCCATGTAGCCCTCAGTTTTGCCTGTGTGCAGCATAGCTTGTTTTTCATCATTTTCTCACTGGAGATTAAGATGCTGAGGAATACATGTCAATCAAATGACCTACATTTTTTTAAGAAAGAAACTCCTAGGGGTGAAGTGCAAAACTCCCTTTTAATTAGCAGACTTACACAGCTCTGTGATGAGGCTCCAAGGGGACAGGGGAAAGGGAGCCCTTGTTTCTTGCCTCTGTCTAGACAGTGGCATTGAATCTTTTCCAAAAGCCTGATCCATAGCAGCCTCTTCACTGATGTTTAGTTCAATGAGCAATTTGCCATGGCCCTGTCAGTGCTTCCCCTGAGATACAAGAGTTATAAAAATAGGTGTTTGTTCAACATGCTGCACATGGCATATGGCTTAGTTGCAATTAAAGATACAGCAAACGCAGGAAGTTGCTCCATAGATCAGAACTCTGTTTTACGCTTCTATGTGCCTATTAGTTCTACCTAGACACACATGCAGAGACACAACGCATGTTTCAAACCCTAAAACTAAACACTGGCCTGCTACCATTACCAATAATGCCATTATAAGTATGATGGGATACCATACTTATGGTATTTCTCCATAATGGGAAATGTCACTCTTTTTCATAAGTTTGTCTCAGAGACTGAGGCATCTACCAGTGCTGGTGTCTGAGCTATGCAGACAGCCATATGACACTCACAAATACACATTTCCAGTGTGGAGCTAAACTGAAGAATGCACTGCTGTTCTCAGATATAATTCTCACAGTTGCAGTGATTGCTGTCACCCACATAGGTGTATTATCATCCAACATGAAGCTAAAAGAACCTTACTAATTGATAGGAGGAGCAGGAGATAAAAGATCCAAAGCTGTTACTTCTGATAGCAGTGAGTCTAGAATCCCAGATCTCTTCCTGATAGCTTCAAGTCTTTCTCCGGCTCTAATTTGTATAATACAGCCTCTCTTTGCTTTGGTATTTTCTTCATCTTTAGAAGTCTTGATTCATCTAACAGCAAAATACTTAGCAACACTAGCAGAAGCTTCACTTGTACACAAAGAATGAGACTAAATTTGAAACACATAATCCCTCTCTAATGTCAGTGAATGGTTGAACTTAAGGCAATCACATCAATTTATATGTTGATTAGTTACTGTTACATCCTTGCTGTTGCTGGGCATTGGATAGGATCAAATGGATACACTAAGATAGGATTTAGGATTTCTTCATATTGCATTTTTATGCACTTTCCTCACGTTAGCTGAACTGAAGGATTTAGCAAAGAGACTTTAGTGCCATTATCAAAGTATGCAAAAACTATAAAACAGGAAAAGAAATTTTGTACTATTATTATCTTTGCATTGCTTTGGTATCTGGGGATGTGGGCTTCACTCTAGGCACAAAGCCCTAAAATGCTTGGGGAGATTTACTACATGAAATATAATCAGAATGCTACATGAAAGAAAATTGTCAGTATTTTTCATGGTTACAAGTACAAAACATTTAAATTGTGTAATTCAGTGGCTATTGTGTCTCCCAGGGTGGGCATCAGGTTTGACATTCTAGTGACAAAATTAGCCCAACTCCCTGCAGGCCTGACCTTTGAAAGAAAACATTTATAAGCCAAATCGATTATTGCAATGGCATCAGAAAGTAGTTTTCCATGTTACTAATTATAAAAAAGTATTGTATCCATACCAGGGCAAACAAAAAACTCATCTGAACAGACTGAAAATACTTATGCTAGTGCCTGCTCAGTTCCAGTGCTCTGTAGCAGATGTAAAGCAGCTGTGCTTTTCTGCTTGTGCGCCAAGAACGTGACTAGAATGGTTTAACCATAGAAACCCAGCTTCACTCCTCCATATTTTCTCTTCCTCTTGGCACCGCCTTTTCGTTCTTCTGCTCAATTGTTCCTTTAATCCATGAAAGCAGTGCAGTGATGAAGGCACTTTCATGTAGATTTCATTCACATTGGCAACGTCCTTGATCTTCTCTACTCCCTTCCTGAGGCACTTCATAGTTTGTGGCATTTGCTCTTTCACTATTGATCTTAAGTGTGGTACAGGCTGTTGGGAAGTGTTTTGTGGCCTGCGGTGTGGTACATACAGAAAAGGCAGTCTGGGGACTCTTTCAGGCTGCCTGAAACTGAGAGGGATGTATCCAGCCTGAAGTCTTTCTGTAGCTATAACAGTATTAAAATCTACTTGGGTGGATTTACTGCACAGAGCCAGAAGCTGCTAAAAAGACTTTAACACAACCATTGATGAGCTAGTGACTGCAGGCCTTTATTACTCTGATCCATACCAGACCTCCTCCTTGCCCAGATA
Organism: Psilopogon haemacephalus; assembly: GCA_013396835.1. Lineage (NCBI taxonomy): Eukaryota > Metazoa > Chordata > Aves > Piciformes > Megalaimidae > Psilopogon > Psilopogon haemacephalus. The sequence goes on from VWZI01011650.1 coordinate 450,713, forward strand.
CCAGCTTACCCAAGATCTTCTCTGAGCTTGGTACAATGTTCTACATGAATTTCCCTTCAGAATTCTAAATAGAAAAGTTTGTCCACATCCTCTGTTACAAAAAGACCACCCTCACCCACAGTATTTCAATACAATTAATAGAAAGATAAGTCAAGCTCAGCTTTTGTCTTATCTAGACTTATGGTGTGTTTAGGCACATCTGCGTGTACCCCAGTTTTTCAGTTCTAAGAGTCTACTTCCTAACTGTCTCTGATGTCTCATGTCTTGTGTTTCCACTGTGTTTTTTAAAACACAGCAAGCAGGTCAGATTCATTCAACAGATCAAAGCTTCCTTTACAAAGGCATTCTATATACAATCTGTGTATGCTTCTAAGAGTTTAGGGGAGCGCTTCCTGCAGTGTGGGGTAACTAACTGCAGTGCTAATGTCTACAGTCCTACTATTCTCTGCTTTCCTCTTTTCCTCTTTCCTGTTCACATTAATGCTATAACTTGCTTTGATTTTAACAAAAGAAAAATAATTAATTCTTTGAAGCAGCAAGGACTGTTGCTAAACACTTTGATGTCCAGCCAGACCATCAGTTCAGTCTCAGGTCTCTCTCCTCCCAGAAAAACTATGAACTCCATCCAGTGGAAGAACATATAAGGATTTTATAGCTGACCCTGCTGATAAAAGATATTTTAAATAATATTCTTGATTCCATCAGGGTATTTACCATGCTCATCCTGTGGTTCTTATCTTCACTAGCTACTGGTTTGGTTCTATGGGTTTGTTCTTTAGATCACTGTGGATATTGTGTGTGTATTATTTTGAAAGCAGAAGACACTCAAATGCAGCATTTGCATATGTAAATGTTGTGTTTCCATGTGCAAATGACAACAAATCCAACAAGTAAGAGCACAAATGATGACACAAGTGAAATGATTCTCCTGTTAATTAGAAGCTAGATTTAATTCTTCATTGAAAACAAAGCTCTGTGATGCTTGCCAGAAATATGCCATTTCATCTCCAGCACCACAGTTGAAGACTTTTGGCAGCTTGAAGGAGAAAGTAACATGAGAATCATAAGCAAATATTAATACAATTTGAACTAAGGGGTGAGGAGGGAAGAAAAAAAGAGCAAGCATGATAAGATCTCTGTGTTTCTAAACTTTCTAAGTTACGGCAGAAACAGTTCTAAAAATCCTACTATTCACTTTCTTTTCTTGGTAGAGGCATTAGAAAAGGAACTGTGTAGAATTTTAAAGTGTCAGCTTTGAAAAATAGAACAGATTTTGAAGAAAAAGTCAAGAATCTCAGATCTAAATCCATGAGATCCTTCTGTGAAAGCTTAAGTCAATCACAAAGGAGCTTGACAAGTTCTTAATTCCAGAATTGTTGAAATCAAACGCATGCTGAGGAAACAACTGTGACTATCGCTCATGTATCTAGAGTGAACCAAAGCAACTGGCAAGCCTCTGTTTGGTAAATCTGAAATCAAAAGGGAAATCTTGGTTCTGTTATGAGTCAAATTCAGTGTTGTAACGGCTTCCCAATTATGTGGGAATTTCCAAACAGAAGAGGCCAAGCCTTAAGTAAGTTGACTCAGTTCCAATCTTTCAACAGCAGAACATTAGTTAAGAATCTTGTCCACCTACAAATACAGAACGGGTTTCAATGACAGAATTGCTAGTTGTTGGCAAGTGAACCACTGAACACTTATTTTAGCATTTTGATTATTTTTTTTTAGAGACAGCACCACCTGTAAAATGCTAATATAAAAGACATTTCTGCAAAGCTATCAAAGGAATAAAGCTAACTAGACATGCAGAACATTCTCAGTTGCAAAATATATTTTGTCATGTTCATTTGCACCTAACTTCACATGGCACAGGGACTTCAGAGCTAAAAGTACTCAAGCTGTCTTCAGTTGCTAGTAAAATAAACCTAAGGTTCCAGGAACAGAAATGTTAAAACAATCATATCAAATATATGCATATTTCTAACTCTTCACTCGTGCTCAGCCAACAGAACTAAGAAACAGCATGTAGCATGATGGCAACTGATTGCCAATGCACAAAGGTCACGGCTGTCTGGCTTGCTAGATGCATTGGGAGATGGTTTTGCCTCTTTCAAAAAAAATGAATATTGACTGTCAATATCAATTCCATGTTAGCTGAACTAATAGCTTACAGTTAAATTTAAGCTGAATTCAAACTGTAAGGAATCAGAGGCTCATTCTGGCTGTGCCAGAGATTTCCTAGGATGACACTGCAGAAAACCCTAAACTCTATGCCCTAATTTACTCCTCTGCTGCATTTGGTTAGGAGTATTGGGTCTGGGAGAGGTGATCTTTTGTTCTGTTTCTAAAACTTAGCTTTACTGCCACAAATAGTAGTAGAGGCCACATTTTTCTGTATCACAGGTTTGTGGTGAATCTTGATTTGCAAATAATTTTGAGGTCCTGGATAAAACACATTTCAGAAACTGAAAGTTTTAGGAAGGAGGAACACAGAAGATCTGGTTCTGAATGCAAACTCAGAACTGTTTGTGCTGCTGCCATTTCCAAAACTGAGCCAAAAGACAGAAAAATACAGAACTTAGCAAGCCCAGACAAATGTCCGGACTCTGTGAAATGCTAACTTAATTATCTTGTTTATGGTGGCCAGCCTGAGGATTTGCACAACAGGAAAAGTCACAGAACCATGAAAGACTCACCAAAACTCAGTACAGAAGAGAATAGTAGCACCTATACAGGGTTGGCTGTCTCCAATTATCTGTCAGTGCAGCATACAGACATGAGGGGAAACTCAGAAAGAACCAGAGCACTTCTGGAACCTTCCTAGCTCTACCTGTAAATACAGAATGAAAAGTATAAATACACAATGAAGTGTATAAATGAGATGCAGGCTGGTCATCTAGACCAAACAACAGTTTCAGCAGAGGCAAAAATTAGACCTGTGTGGAATTTTGGTGTTTTGTATGCCAGTTCTTAACAGATTATCTTTTTAGTGATGCTGTAATACAAGTAAGGTTTTTTCTGGATAAATCTCTATTTTTTTTAATTTTTACACATTTAGATTTGGAACACTTGAAAACATTTCTCTGAAGCCTCAGCTCCTATTCATATCAGTGTCTTTGCAATCACATCTGCTCAGTGAATGCTATAGGCTCTTCAACAATCCTAAAAAATGAAGATTGTGAAGTTGCTTACTACAGACTTTGTTCTAATAAAAGAAAAGAGGTATTAGAACAAATTCTGTAGTAGACTATTAAGTCTTTTCCCAGGATATTTTACCTAGATTGTAGTGCATAACACATAACATATCTAGAATAAAAATCTGCACCAAATGTTTTGATTATCCACAATTTCATGATAATTTTGCACCTGCAGAAGCCAAGTGTGATTTGGCTCTTTGTGGTATGCAACAGCACTGGCTTTCCTTTAAAACGAAGTTTTGCACTTGAGTTTGTTTCTATATGCTTAAAAAAGTGGCTCCATGGAAACACATGGAGTCCTCTAAGACAGCTTTAAAGAAAGGTAGGCGGAGTTTATAAAGAAAGCTGTTTGAGAGTATTGATTTTATAAGTAAGTACCGTGAAAAAGAAGGCTGAAAATGTGCTGGGAAAAATGTGGAATTTAAATGAATCCTATAAATACCTTTTACAGCATACACATCTGTACGAAGGCAGAAGGAACAGGAAGAAATCTTTCCAATTCACTCTAGTTATCACTGTGTTAGTAGGTATCATTGACATCCAATGGCTTGGATTTCTGCACCCTTAATTCCAAATTATTATATACTTTCTGGAAGATTACATGGAAGACCATGCAACCAAAACCTTGCAAATTTAAAAGGAGTATGAGACCTACATCTTTTTAAATGAATTCTCTTCAGCTGTATATTTCATATAGTTCAAAAACCAGGAGAGAAGATCACTCAAGATCCTTAAGAGCAAAGGGAACGTGTAACCAAAGAACTTCTCATCTAGATGAAAAGGAACCCTCAACATATGAAACAAACTGTGCCGAGTAAAGACCATACACAGGAATGAGAAAAAAACCCACCCTCCTAAACAGGAAACAAACTACAACAGGCTGCTACTACTGCATTACATTAAATATTTGTAGAGTGTATGCTCATCTTGCAGTGCAGGGAACGTAGCAGCAGTGGCTCAAACATTCCAAAAGTGCAAGAGCATACAAAAAGCTGGATGCAACTTCCTACCTTACTGCTATCCTTTGAATAAGATTCTTCCTTTTTTGCATATTCATTTTGTTTCCATCACTTTTCATCTTCTTATGTCTTTCATTGCGACAGAAATGCAGAACCCAGCAACCACTGCACATAAACAGTGTCCATCTGACGCAGCCACAAGGGTGCAGTTTACAAAATGGAATGGCAAGCTCCATACTTCTCAGTCAGATTTCTCATCAGCAAATCTGCCTTTTGCTTAGGGACTTTATTTTTCCATGCTCATTTGTTGTCATGTTGATGACAACAGTTTCAGAAGTACAGTATGTTTATCAGAGAGATGCATATTCAATTAATATTGCTTTAGGCAATTTTCACTAAAAATCAAGGCTTACAAATCTCTCCACAATTCACACAGATAATCAGCCCCTTCAGAAGAACGCTTCAGCAGTATTTCCAAGATAATGCTAACCTACCCTTGCTCATTTGGAACTTGACTAGAACTTTATTTAGAGGCAATCTAAACTAAACACAGGAAAGGAAACCTAAAATGTTGATCCTTTGCTCTGCCATCACAGTTTCCCAGGCACTCATTATCAAGAAGTTTGTTACCAGTAACTGTTTGAGTCACCTTAAAATAGTCTGTCACTGTAAAAGCATACATACATTTATAACTGGAACATACACATGAGCACATGCACAGATCCAGTGACAGGAATACAAACCTCAAGCATTTAAAACTTCAGCCTCTCTCTGTTAAGCTTTTCTACATTTTCAATTAGAAGAGATTAATTCTTTTCATTAAAGCCCTCAATTCCCAGCATTTTTAATTTTAGTCCTAAAGGGCAACCTGATAGGTCATGCCAGAAGGGCAAATACAAGCAGATGTGTATTCATCTCTTCCCAGATCTTCACTAATATCTCATTTTTCTTGTCATTATGTAGCAGAACAGCTTTTCTGTAACCAAATGCCTTTGGGTTAATTAAGTGAGAGTACAAATGCCTTTTAAGTGAAGTCCTCTTTTTGAAGTTCTCCTGTCTGTGGCTGATAATGTGTCCACCTCATCACAACAATTACACTTTCAGAGGGGTGAGAATTTCCAAATATGTGTGTTGCACTGCAGGTGAATGTAAACACTTCAAAATGAGTATTTCAAAAAAGTGTACGTTTCTGCCTAAGTAATTTGGAGAAGAAACCTCACCAATGACTTGCAGTAATCATTAAACACACTCAGTGGGAAATTAATTTTGGTTTCATGTTTTATGAGCTTCTTTTCGAGGTATTAGACTGGAGTTCTGCCATTGGTTTAATTAAGAATTGATTAATCTTTCTTTTTTTTTGCTTCAAAGATTTTAAGGGTGCCCATTCTCCAATCTCTAATGTTCACAGTGTCTGAAAACTTCTTTTTCATAGCCCTAGCAGCATTTCCTAGACCCAAGAGGAATGACACAGTACAAACCAGGATAAAAAAGCAGGAATTGCATTTTCACAACACCATCACTACTAGTTAAGAATTATTAAGGAGAAACTTCTGCAACATTTGCAAAATATTCACTAGAATGCACTGATTTCCCGAGTGGGTCAATGCTTAGAGCCTTTCACAATTAACAAATCTTTTTTTGGTAACACTTAACAGAGAACCTTACTGGACTAAAGTCAGCCTTCTCTTTGGAAACCAGGAGGAGCAGGGGGAGAGTTTCTCAATACAAATAATGTTTCTGAAATGAGGTTTAGTTGTATTTTGATGTTGACAGCTGAAGACAAACATCTCCATTATATGCTAGGTCTGAAATGTGAAAATAGCAGCTGTTAACCAAGTTGGATAACTTGGCTACGCTGAAATCAACTGAGCAAAACTAGATTTATTTGATTTTTTTCTCTCTTACGTCTTCATGTTTGAAAGTATCACATTGGCAGCAGTGGAAAAGATCAGATGTTCTATGTGTATAACATACATTGCTGCCACTGGAAACTACAGATATTTCATCTGCAGAAGCATGGAGCATCCTGATGCATCCTAGAAGCATAATGGAAAACTGAATGACAAACTGCCCTGCCTGGGGAATCTCAAATCTCTGCAGGTAAGCCCAAGAATGCCTAGAAAGTGTATATCAGGTAACACAGCCTACAACAGTCATTCACTGACTAACATGTAAGTAAAATCTTGTCTTTCCTTATATCTGTTGGGAGTTTTGCCACCAAATTCAATGGAACAATATTTCATTTCATTGTGTCCAAATACTCTAATAGAAACAGATTTGAATAAAATATTGAGATGCATTTGAATGATGAGTCTTTGCCCTGACATGAATCAAGGAGTCTTTCTGGGTTGGATAAATTCTGTATGCTTTAAGAACATACATCTGGAAGGACCTCTTCGACCAGCAAATCTCATTCTGTAGCAGTTAAAAACTCTTGCTATGAGGTGTACCTATGCAAAATGACCCTTATAGTCACCTAGTCCCATCTGAAACCAAGCAGGGGCTTACTGAGGCCTGAGCAGTACAAAGGCAAAGCTCACGAGCACTCATACCACTCTCAGAAGCACTCTAGCTCACACTGGATTGCAAACTTGAGTCACAATTACATCTGCTATTACCACAACAGAAGCATCTTAAAATCAAAGCAACAGACTTGGATTCAATGGACAGGGATTTCTGCCACAGGTTTCCTTCAACCTGTTTTATGTCATGCCTTGTTTTATACCCCATTTCTGAGTCTGTAAAATGGATAGTGTGTGAAATTGCTATGAAGATCATTCTTGTACAATAGATTAAATGCCAGTTTTGAACTAATGATTTGTTTGGTTTGCCAAACACGTGATTAAGGTGTCAGGTAGGGAACCAATCCTTCAGGCAAGCAGTCAGCCTAGTTTCACCAGTGCAGACATAGCCTGATAAGGATTCTTAATTTAATGGAGCTCCTGCAAATAAACAAGCTTAATGAAGATTACTCGCTTCCTGGAATTCATTGTGCTGCTCCAATTTAATGCTATCACTTGCATAAGAGGCTGTGACAAAGTCTCTGAAAAAAAAATAAAATATGCAAATTCAGACACTTCAAAGGCTTTTATTTTAATTGTGGAAAATGCAGAACAGAAAAGAGCAACTCCACTAAAAATGGAAAAAGCATGATGATACATTCTCATTGTTTCTTTCAGCTCTGTAAGGTTTACTCTTAAGCACAGGAGTTCTCCAAGCTACCAGTTCCTCTGAAGAAGTACAGTTCTCATAGTGGATTTGCAGAACTTCATGAAACATTCACAGGAAAATAAAATAAAGAGTTCACAATACCCTCTCAATTTCAGTTTTACAGCAAATGCTTAGGTGCACAGATTTGCTGAAGTTTCTAAATATTATGATTGAAGTTTGGATCATATTCAACAGAATCTGTGACCAGTTTTAAGCCATTTCCAAATAAACCTGGGCTGAACTGTGGCTTGGCACTCCAACCAGTGAAGCTTAGTGGTTTTGATAGGGTTTGCCTAGAATTTGGAGGTCCTTTTGAATAAGAGATGAGCTCAAGATGAAAAATTCAGGTCTGTGCCAGGAGTTGTGGCTATTTGGATCCACAATTGTGGGGTTCTGTCCCAGTTCTAAACTGAGTCAAAACCACAAGTCAAATCAAAACTCAAGAAAGTACACATAAAGCCGGCCAACTACAAGAACCAAACTTGACACAACTCCCTTAGTTTAGTGGTCTACTGATTATAGTGGATGGTTTTGGCCCTTTTGCATGTATCAATCTCTCAGTCTTTCACAAGAACACAGCATTGTGCAGTCACTTTGTATCAGATTAATTTTATATTAATGAAAAAAAAATTATCTTTAGAACTCCACTTTATATTTCTTTTTCTGTATCTAAGTTGCTTGTGAACAGGAATACTTTTCAATTTTCTTTGTTTAGCAAGCCACTTCATCTCTACAAATAAGTTCAATTCCAGAAATAGGACTAAGAGTAAGATATTCAATACTTCAGGAATAGCTAGGCAAGGAATGAAATGTTAAGAAACTTGCAAGGTTTCATAAAAGCTAGTACAACTGCAATAGGGCCTTCAGTTCAGTTAAACTTGTAGAATCAGCTGTGGTCAAACTGCTCAAAAGGACTGATGAGAACAATCGAAGTCCCAGGTGCAAATTATCACCGTTGTTATTGTTATTCAAAGTATGATAAGCTACAGAGAAAAGAATGAATTAAAAAGCAGCCTAGCCCAGAACATGTCCCTCAATTCTCAAAAACTTTACAAAACCTGGGGTTTTGCCAATTAAAAAGAGAAATTTTTAAAATAAAACCTGGCAGAAAAGGCAACAAATAATGAATTAACATTCAGGTTACTCTATCATTAAATTCTACTGCATAAGACTTACCCAACTACTTACCAATGAACCACGCAGTTTACTGCAACCTGACAAGCCCTTCTATTCATTTATTCTACATTCATAGATTCATTGAATGGTTTGGGTTGGAAGGGGCCCTAAAGATCATCTAGTTCCAATCTCCCTGCCATGTTCTAATTTTGGAAAACTAACAGTTTTGTAACGTTGACAACATAGTTCTCTCAAGTAGCTAACAGCTACAGATACATTTTATAGACATGAGATTATAAATGGCACTTAATTGCTGTACAAAATTTTAAATGTACTAAAATGGGGACTCTAAGCCTGAAGCAAAGGTAATACACAGCTGCTAAGTTTTTGCTTTAAAGGCTGCATTATCTTAAGCACAGGCTTTGTGTTTTCAAATTAGGGATCCCAACAGCCTTTCCACAAAGAAATCTGTATTCCAGGATATGGTCTCAGAGCATGAGGATGGTAAATCACGTGTGCATCTAGCTCACAAGAGTACCCAGAATTTAAGATGGCCTATTCTTAAACCATCTCTTCTTTGGCTGTGATGCAGAAATACCATTTGTCTGTGCTATCCAGCTAATTCATCTGAAATACCATACCCTGCCTGGCAGCAGCTTGTGATTGATGTCTAAGTTTCAGTGGAATTTTGCTTATTTTCTGTCTCTCATTCCTTTATAGTTTTGGACAGGTTATCTAGACACCTAATTTCCATCTAGGGTCCTAGCTTCTGTTTGCACTCTGCAAGTTTTAATGTGTTACATGAACATAAGTATTAATCCAACTGTCTAACTAACTTAGATAAATCAAGCCATAATCTCTGTGTATTCTGTTCCTTACTTTCTATATGCAGTTATTGTGACTTTCTTCACATTCTCCTGTTTCTGGGCTTGATCTTTCTAGAACCTACCACAAGAGGATTTTATTTCAGATCTCTGTTTCTAATACTACTCTAAAACAAACCAATATATTTAATAATGAACTGTGAAATGATTCGAACAAACAGTGCTGTCTACTATATCCAGATAAAAGTGCTACCTACTGGTACTGTCACAAACAGCTTCCAATACCAGAGAATATAGCAGTCTGGAAAAACATATATTATCACAGGAAGACTGCAGTGAATGGGGAAATTAAGAAGGTACTTGGCCTTCAAATGGAACAAGATAATTCTTTTCAGCAGGGCTACCACAGATGATCTTGTCAGACACCAGCTGGAGTACTGTGTACAGTTCTGGAGCCCCCAACCAAAGAAGGACATGGAACTGTTGGAGCTAGTTCAGAGGAGGGCTACAAAGATGATCAGAGGGCTGGATCACCTCTACTATGAGGACAGGCTATGAGAGTTGGGGCTTTTCAGCCTGGAAAAGGCTTCAAGGAGACCTTACAGTAGCCTTCCAGTATATGAAAGGGGCCTACAGGAAGACTGGGAAGGGATTATTGACAAGGTCTTGTAATGACAGGATGGGGAGGAATGGATTCAAACTGGAAGAGGGGAGATTTAAACTGGATGTTAGGAAGAAGTTCTTTACAGTGAAGGTGGTGAGATACTGGCACAGGTTGCCCAGAGAGGTTGTGGCCGCTCCCTCCCTGGAAGTGTTCAAGGCCAGGTTGGATGAGGTCTTGAGCAACCTGTTCTAGTAGGAGGTGTCCCTGCCTACGGCAGGGGTTTGGAACTGGATGATCTTTCAGGTCACTTCCAACCTAAACTATTCTATGCTGCCTGGCAAGGGGGGTAGACTGGATGAGCTTTGAATGTCCCTTCCAACCCCTGACATTCTGAGATTTGCCTGTTCCATGCCCAGCCAATATATGTGGGTGATGTTGCAGTAGCCATCAAGGCTCTATCCTACCCAACCAGGGGGCGACCAGGCCTAGCTGGCCTTTGGTCCCCTCCACCAGTCACCCAGTGTGCACCACAGGACTCACCAGTGAGGACAGGAGGAGAATCCCTCTGCTCAGTTGGGCAAGCTTAGGGCTTGCCTTTCTTGGGGCCCAGTAAATAGGGGAGTGGGTAGGGAGGGCAAAGTGCTCACATCTGAGGTGGGAGGAGACTCCAACAGCACCCAGATGCTGCAGGTTTGGGGTGAAAAGGGGAAATCAGATGTAGGGTGGGAAGGGGGCAGGTGGGGTGGGAAAGAGGAGGTGGTGCTGAAAGGAGGGAGATGGAAAGGAAAAAGAGGGATGGGTGGATTGGTATATGGATAGAAAAGGAGGCCTACAAGAAACCTAGGGTGGGACTCTTTAGGCTGTCAGGTAGTGATAGGACTGGGGGAAATGGAACAAAGCTGGAAATGGGGAGACTGGATGTTAGGAAGAAGTTCTTCAGCATGAGAGTGGTGAGAGCCTGGAAGGGGTTGCCCAGTGAGGTGGTTGAAGCCTTATCCCTGGAGATGTCGAAGGCCAAGCTGGGTGAAGCTCTGGACAGCCTGATCTAGTGTGAGGTGTCCCTGCCCATGGCATGGAGGTGGAACTGCATGATCCTTGTGGTCCCTTCTAACTCTAGCTGATTCTATAATTCTCTGATTTTATCTTCAGAGATGGATGAAATTTATCCTACCTGTAAGTACTTCAGAAATGCAGCTGTTCTACAGCATATTTGTCAATGCACTCTTTGTTTTCATTTAAGGTTTAATTTACTTCTACTTTCTAGATGACTAGATTCTGCTCTTAGACACTAAGGTGTAGCTTGCACTGAGTAAGATCACATCTATGGAAGCAATCTGATCTCCTTTCAGTATTCAAAAATATTTTTTAGGTTCTTAATACCTCAGTGGTTAATATTTATAAAACAGCTCAGAAAAAAAATCATCATAGAAAGTGAGAGATGCTTCCCTGAGGAGCCTCAGACCCTAGGTCATCTTGCTTACAGAGCATGCTTATATAAGTATTTACTTGAAAGAAATTAAGTGCTGCTATTATTGAATGAAAGAATATATAAAATTCTGAAATACGTATTTTCCTCAAACATCATTTTATAAGATTTTTACATTGTTTTATTTGGTACAGAAATTCAGACATTGGGCCTAGGATGATGAAAAGCAGCTCAAACTCTTTTGCTATTAATTCATAGATGCATTCATGAGAAAGAGGCCCCAGTTCTTAAAGATATTCTGAACAGTTTGTCAGGCTGAATTAGAAACAAGAAAATTAAAAGTAGCATTAGGGTCCCTTAATTCCCTCCAGTTTGTTCCTATATACTGTCTTAGTGACTAATTTGAAAAGAAACATTACAGAGTGGGAGATATTTCAAGGGGAAAAAAAAATAACAACAACAAAAAAAAACCCGCCCCACATTTAAGAGCAGGTATGAGAAGGATTCATGAGAATCTTTAATTAAAGCCACATGCAGGAGAACTAGAGCACTGTGTTCTTGTGCTTCCTTTCAATAATACTTCATAACCCTGAGGATATTATCTCAGTCAGGGGTCTGGTGAGCAGGACAAAAGAACATCCATATCCCAGACCTCTTTAAAGTTTGTGTTTGGCAGGGTAAGACAAGAGACTGATCCTCAACACTATTTTGTGCTCAGGGTGTGGGGCTTATAAAGACACATTGAACTAAGAGACAAGCTGTGTGCTTTTGTGAAGGAAGAATTTAGATCTGCAAGAAGTACTCTGAAAAAAAAAAGATAATAGGAAAAAAAAAGAGAGAAAAGGGAAAATATAAGAGAAAAAGAAAAGAGAAAACAAAACAAAGAAAAACAAAGGAACAACACAACTTGAGGAATTTGGGGCTCTTTTTAACAAAGACAAAGCAGCAAAAACTACTGAACCTCACTTTATATAGACTTAGTCTATGAATACATTTGAGGAGACAAGCTTTTAAGAGTTGAGGGTATTTCTTCTTAGGTATTAATGTTTCATCTTTGAACAGTAACTAGGAAGTCTTCATGTCCCATAAAACCAGGGAGGTCTGTATTGCAAATTCAGAAAGTGCTGAGCATGAACCTCTGAGAAACAAGTCTTGTTAGGGTCTCTTACATTTGACACTTGCTGATTGAAAACATGAAAAACTGTTTAGCTTTTTAAAAGTCTTGACCAACCAAACAAAAATAACACTCGTAATTATAGTTGAATGATAAATGTCACTACAGTTAAAGAATGGATTCTTTTTGAACATCTAGAATAGATGATGTTTAGGTGGGCCAGTTCCCATTATTGAGATGTCACTTAACTGCTGCCGGGGAGAGTTTTGTTATTCACCTGAGTATAACTACCCATGAGAACTGAGGCAAAGCAGACATAGAGCACACTCTCTACCAGCAGTAACATAAGCTCCAATCAGAAAAGTGCTCTTCTGAATTCATATTTGGGTTTCCCTTACTTTCCCTCCACTTTTCTGCACAGTTGCCCCTCTGCCTTGGTAAAGCCATGGCCTCTTTGAAGGCAATGGCAAATATGGCTCTGATACGAGTAAACACAGATATACTCTCATCAGAGAGGATGATATCAGATGACAGCAGCACACAGGAAGAAGCATAGGAAAGAGAAATATTTCTGAATAAGAGTTTTTGAGAACAGATACCTCTGTGTGGTGCAAAGCAAACACAAACATTGTGATTCTGCAGAAATATGCATCTTAAGCCAAATAAAGGAGATGCAAAATGGGGGGGGGGGTGCGGAACCGACAAAAAAAAACCCAAACAAAACACCACAGTCCTACCACTAGTAAATATTGTACCTTAACAGGGAGGCATAATAAGGAGACACAGGGTTGAAAAAACAGATGAGAATTCAAGTTACCTGGATATCAGACATTCATATGTACAGGGAACAAGTGGAATCTATCCCTTTCTTTGTGATTTTTAAAGTATTTTTTAAGCACTTAGTTCACCAAGAGAGAAAATACAGCTGAGTTAAAATAGCTCAAAAGGTTGATGCAGCTGTAACAGTTTGGATGTGATAAGGCAGCCCACATCCAGACAAAACGTTATTCCTTCTGATGGACCTTTGCACACTCTCAAGCTCCTCCAAAAACTACGGGATTTTGGAACTGTCTTGCTGCCAGCAGTGGGCTCAGGCACCTGGCAAGGGCGCCACCACGTGGCCAGCGCGGAATTCCTGACCAGCCCATGGGCTGGAGCTCTGCTCAGCCCTGTGCAGTGACTGACACACGCTTCAACAGTGTTGCATTTTACAGTTCAGGTATTTGAAATTACTTTAATGAAGCTGTCTTTACAATTTCACAGCAGATTAGCGTAGTAACACGCACAGGATTTTACGTGCAATGACTAGGCTGGACTAGGGAAGGCAGGAAATCTTCAGAGAGGTCAAATCACCCATAACTGAGGTCCTGAAATACTTTTGAGCTCATTTCTGTACTCTGGGCAAATGACATATGTTCAGTGGTTCAGACCAAGATAGTGATAACAACAGTCTATATGTGAGAACAAAAGTTTTCTCTGATGCTATATTAATATAGGTCACACCAGTGCCAGAGAAATAAGAAGATTCGTAACACAAGAGAAAAGGCATGAATCAGAGAAAATCACATACGATTCAACTAACCTAGCATCCACTCACAACTGTTCTTGCAAGTGAGTGGTGCCCTATCTCTGGCAAGAGAAGGAAAACAAAATTTACAAAGCAGAGGTGCTAGAAAAATTTTCCCCTCAGGAAGAACAGAGACAATGAAGAAAAGCATGCTAAACCATGAAGCAAAAAAATCTCAATCTAAACTTCAGAGTTGACAACTTGGAGCCATTTGCATGGTATCCAGGAGGAACTATGTATAACACAGTCATTGCTATTATTTCCACCAGCACTTCAAACTAGAGAAAGGAGTCAAGGGCTTAACCTGAGGCAGACAGAATTAGCAGAGCAAGCTACAAAATTCTTACAGGGAAATGGTATCACATGGTTGGTAGATGCCTTCCTGATGGTTTAGAGTTTGAGGATTCTAAGTGCTAAGTATGGTCTTAAACCAGAATAAAGCAAACTTTGGTTTTACCAGACTGAAAAACATGTCTCTGCTCAGCCACGTATGACAAAGGCTCTTTGCAATGCATGTTTCTGTATAGATGGGTCAAAAGAGCTCCTGTCCCCTTCTAACGCCCACTGAAGAGCCAAATTTCCCTAAAGCCTCATGATTTCTGACAAAACCAGCATTTACTGACATATACTCTTTTCAATCTGGACTTCTGTGTGGGTCCTAAATGCAATTCAAGTTCTTTATCTAATTTCTGGCTCTGAAAGTACTGTATTTCTGTGGTTCAGATGCAGTGGGAGCAGCAGAACCATCCATTACTTCTGGCCTAAAATTAATGTACCCTTGGTGTTTCAGATAGCTGTTTAAATGGACCTACCATGTCTCTCTTGTATTTCCTTTTAGAAAGTGGATCACATCAGCAGAACTTATCACATCTTCGTGTTAACCCAGGCCCTCTGTCAAATGAGGGTTGCAGTGACTGTTTAGCTGCACCCAGGTTTTCCATTCCTGCTCTTTCTACATATTATTTACCAAGATATTTACTGGACAAGGACAAAACATTCTTATTCACAAGTCTGGCAAGCTTGAGAGTTTGAACTGCAACCAAAAAGAAATATAGCTCTGTACATTCAAAAAGCGAACTGGAAAAATGCCCTGGCTTTGGTTCCATTTCTGAAACTCCCTTTGTTTCATTATCTCTGCACTTTTAGTGTCGGAAGTTTGTGACCTATCAATCAATGAAGTATTAAGAGTAACTATTAAGGACATACTTATGTGAGAACCATGTGTAGTTCTTGGCATCATGTATAGCCTTAGCCTCCCTTTGAGCCCACTCATTTCTCTCTGAGCATTTTATTCTTGAAAGAATGGCCTACTGTCAAGCAAGTCATTTAACCATTGACAGAATGCCTGTTTCTCCCATTTTAAATTTGTAATCTGTGTAGGAATAATTGTTTGATTCAGGCACTTATGTGGGCAGGCAGCTTTACCCAAAGAATCACTAATGGAGAGTGAATTTTAAGCACAAAAGCCAGCAGGGGGACACTAGAGTTTGGTCTGGTATTTATTCTTAAATTGAGGGATAGACCCTTTGGCTGTACAGCTGGCCTTGCCCTAAAGAGGAGGTGCTCTTGCAGCTCATACTTTCATTCAGCAATATTTTTCTTCTAACTAAATCCTGAGGTTACTGTTAATTCCTGGACCTGATGCACATTTGGCCATAAATGTTAAGAATGATACATTTTCAAGAGCGGCATATGATCATTTGATTCTTTAGCCCAGAGGTTTGACACAAAGTGTCAGACCTAAATAGGAAAGATAGACGTCACTAAGATATCAGAATGGGATTCAAGAAAAGCAGTTTCAGATTTCTCGAATTATCTTAAGAAATGAGTTAGTAGTTTTTGCCTCCATAATACCTCAGCTTTTTCTTTGTTTTATTTATGAAGGTTAATGAAATCACAAAGGCAAAACCTGTTTTTACTACACAGGGGAACAGCACATCCTTGCCCTAATATTAATCAAATAATAGTAACAGTAATAAAGATACTGTGTAAAGAGGCCAGATCCTGTGTACAGTTCCCATCCTAGTTTCATTTACAATCCAGTTTCTCGAGAGTAGTGAAGAAAAGGTTTTTGCCTGTTCATCTCCTTTGTGTTCTGCTTCCTCTCAGTCTAAAACTATCCTCTGCTTCCATTGAACCTAATACAAACCAGCTTTGCACTCCTCTGGCAAATGTTGGTAAGAGAGCACCTGACTAGGTAAGTGCAGCACATGTTACTTGCACAGTGAATGTCTCAGTAGACATTTCATGTTTCACACATTTTGTAAATCATATCTTTTCAAGAAAAATACACTTTTATTTTGCAAGTAGTGCATTTAGTAGTGTTTAGCTTTGCTTCCTTATTTTTTTCTCCCTTTGTTTTACTTCTGTGACACTAGGCCTCCCCCCTCACACGCAGAGGTGCTGCAGTTCACTCAGGTGGGGACAGGCTGTACAACAGACTAGTACAGAGACAAGAAAGGACACGGCAAAAGGAAAGCAGCAAAGCTACACCACCTCCTGCCATTACAAGAGGCAGATCAAGTATGAACTTTAACAGTAGCAAGCTTAGGGCCAGACTCAATAGTTGCACATTGTGCCAAGTGCTCAGCACACCAACCTGCAACAACACTCAGAAATTAATCTAAGAAAAAGCTGCTAGAGGTGGGGCGACCCCACCAGCATGCTAATGTGCCATGGAGAGCCGTCACAATAAATGAAAGTAGTGGAGCAATTAGCAGACACAGTACTAAGCACTGTGCCACTTTCCCCGTTTTAATTGTACTTCATCTTAGTCAGAAACTAAACTCAAACTGAACTCTGTTGGATATGGCAGGATTGACTCATTCTGAAGAACACAACAGTCTAACAGTTAACTTCTACTTTTCCAATAAAACAAGGAGTAGGAGTTTGAGAAAAGAAACATGGGGTGAAAGTACTAGGAGTAGTGATAGTCTGGAATAATTTTCTCAAAATACTGTTCATTTTCTAAAGGAAACCACTACAAAAATCTACAAAATACCTCATGCTGTACTCTGTTAAATGCTTTCTTTACTTTAATCTCACCTAAGACACTGTTGAGAACCCAGCTCTTACTCTGGACCAGGTACAGCATCACCAGGGCTTCTTCCCGGAGAGTGACCTCTTTGGAGGGTCAGGCATGCAGTGCATGACACCACCACTGGTGCTTATAGGAGTCTTTGGGAGGTCCATGAATTTGCAACAGTACCTTTTTGGTAGGAAGGCAGCAGCACAAATAAATCCATTGGAGCTCAAAGGCCAGCAACAGCAGGCACTATTCTTGCATTATAGCAGGTATGTGCCTAAGTCCTCACCATTTATCTCCTCACTTGTTTTTAAGACTCACATGGGGGCTTTTTTGGTATTGAAACACATACTTCTCAGTCCATATTACACCTTAAAAGGAAGGGCCCAGCATGAGACAGCAGATTTAAAACTAACTGCCCTATCTTTATGCCAGGATAAGGCTGACAAACAAAAAATTAGAGGAGGCTAAGCAAGTTTCTGCGCACACTCTGCACTCTGTTGGGGGCACGAAGAAACCAAGTGTATTCCCAAGTGGAAGTGGATGATCAAGTCACAGAGCTATTAAAAAAAGAAGGATAAACCTGGTCTAGTACCTCCTCAACACTCAGTGCAGACACTGGATCTCAGCAGACTGGAAAGAAAAAAAAAATGCATAGCAACAACTCATTGAAATGTTCTGTAATGAGATAGCACATTAGTTTTGAGGTTGCAAATGTTGTGAGACTGAGCTGTTCACTTCTTAGTACCTACCACTGTGTATCCTGACATTTTCTCCTGCCTGTGGGTTTCTTAGGTGTGTGGATATGAAGTGCAAGTTAAGATGGAGTGTTCTGATGAACAAGATTCAGTTCTATGTAGTTAGAGGCTCTCTCTGCCTTCCCAAGTGGCATCGTTTGGATGAGGGCATGTCATGTGACACTGATTTCTTGTAATTTTGTAGATTAACAATTCTTTCTCTTCTTCTTGACACTACAAATCTTCAAAAAATAAGGACTGTAATAACAGGATTCTGTCCTCACATTGTGAAGAGGATGTAAGAAACCACCACCTCTACCACAGTATACGAACTACTTCATCCAAAGAGAACATCTCTACTGAAGATGATTTTCTCCTCTGGCAACAATTAACTACACATTTCAGGTCATTCCCTAACAAAAAATCGTTCTCATTTGGCTATGCAGCACATTTCTGTCTAACAACTGGATATTTGGTTGTGAAGAGCAGCTGTGCTTCAGCTTTTCAAAGGCTCTGCACTGCTTTAGTACCTTTGGGTGTGTGACAACCATTAAAGGAGACAGTGTTTCTGTTAATGCACATTGTCTCTTCAGAACAAAGCAGCTGCAATGCTGACAAAGACCCAAGTTCTACAGAAAAAGCAATATGGCTTTAACTGCTGGGAGAGGATTTTAATCCTCTGCCTGCCATCATTCCTCTGTATAATCTCCAGATCATGTATAATCTTCATCCTGAATCTACTTAGCATACGTGTTCTTCAGGATGAAGACCTACTCCCATTTCACATATTACAATTCAAGGTGCCAGAGGCCACTTAAGGTTTCCAAATCTTCTATAACAAAAAGAGCAGTAGCATGTAGGTTGTATATTTTCATAGCTATATATCAAAAGAATAGTAACAAATGTTTCATTTTACAGCTGCATGTTGATCATACAATAAAAAAATTCCTACTCATATAAATATATTTTCCATTTTACTGTAACTTGTAAGTAAATCTATTCACATGCAATCCTCCACTATGCAATTTACAAATGCAGTGGGTATCTTAACTATGGGAGAATATTTAGAATCAAAATACTGTGTCTCAGCAGATCATTTCTTCTTGCTTCCCATGCAGCCTGGAGAACACTCCTAATACGTGAGCTATGCTGGGACTCATAGCCACATGCTGTCTGCCTTCATTAATCATTATCCTCCTGCTGCTTCAGGCCTTGGGAAGCCTTGTGGATTTCATAAACAAATTACTTCACGGAACCCTGTCTCTTCAAAAACAAACTCTAGAAAACATACCACTGAAATAATTTAAATGTATAAAACTTGTGCTATGCTACAGGCCAGGTCTCCAGAACTGCTGCATGAACTCAGTTCTGTCTGGTCAATAAAAGCAACCAAGAGCTTCTGCAAGTGAATGAGCTCAAACTGATTTACTTGTGCCTAAATAAATTTTTCTTCTGTGTAGCACAGATCCATTAGACTTGATGAATGGAATGTAACCTTTAAACTGTGCTCACAGAGAGCATAGGAAGCAATGACATTATTTACATAAAAATGCATGGCAGCCTTCCCTTTTGTGTGCTGAGGCCTACTGGTACTGATGGGCTAATTCTCTGCTGGAACAAGGAAGAGATGGGTGTGGGTTGTTTGGGTATGCCTAGGATGGGAAGAACAAATTATAACAAATAGTGCATGCTAAAACAGACTTATGTTGGAAACACTACAGATGTCACCAGATATTTAAAAACTAACGACCTTTCCATAAGCTGCAGTGACTTTAAACTCTCTGCAGCTGAGAGAAAATGAAGAAATCTACCAAATGCAGCCTGCAAATCCAGAGCAAATACAGTATTTTTATAACAGATACAGCCAGATGTCCAGACAGGGCTCAGAACAGCTCTTTTATTGAGGAAGACCATAAGGGGGATGAGAAATAGCCTATAATAATGTAAAAAAAATAGGGTAAAATTCTCTATCTTTGTATTATGAGACTAGACAGGCTTTCAGAGCATGCAGTTGTTGTCAAAGACAGCAGAATATCCATTCTACAGTTCACATAGGTAGAGATAGTCTACACATGGGTTTATCCCATATCCAGGTTTCTCCTGGATATTCCTTTCATGTGGAAATTAAAAATTTGGGATCTTTGTCTTAGGATTTCTAAATGCTCGGCAGTAACAATACCAAAGCTGTAGCTGCTGCCAGACGTCTGGCTATCCAGACATGCAGACAATGTGAGTTGATATCAGTTCTACTGCACCTGCATAAGGGGTCCAAATGCTATCAGGCTTCTCTCAATTTGTGCAGAGCATGCAAAGAAGGTCTGATTTTTGAGGAAGCACTGGACACATTGATCATACTCTACATTGCGAGTGATTATACATCTCTGCTGGTTTTGTAATAGGTCACTGTACACTTGGTAAGTGAAGACAAATGCTTTAATTCATTATGACACTTGTGTATGGCTTAATTTTCAAACATCCATTTACATATCCATACTTTTCCTAGTTTTTAATGAAACATGTTAACTATCTTCTTTCCTTCTGAGAGATTTTTTTATGAAATTTTCTGCCAGGTTCCAACACTCTATAGCCACTTTTTCAGACAGAACTGATTATCATGTTCAATTTGTCTTCTTAAATGTTTTTTTTTCTCCTCTGAGGCTAGCTGAGTGTGCATATCAAATGAAAAGAACAAAATTGTACGCCAGGTGGAGAAATGTGGCTATCAAGCATAAGAAACCGTCTCCACTTAATTTAAATTTGGAAATTAGGCTTGAGGCTGTAAAATCTATTTCTTGCATATACAAGTAATATTTCCAGAAAAAAACCCATGAGTTAGTCATTCAAAATTGATGCTCTACAAATGGGAGGTCATAAAACATAGCATACTCTCTTTCTGAAGTCAGTTGAAAAGGAAGCATCCTTTGCAAACAGAACACCATTCCAAAGTCTTCTTTTGTAGAAAAAATGGAAACTAGAACTGAATAGAGTGAACAGAATCTTACACATCCTTTCTTTAAGTACCATATAACCAGAAATTCCATACATTTTTTCTTGCCTTGTATAGTTTGGTGTACATTTACAAAATAAATAACAATAATGTCATTGTTATTTTTATTCTTTTTAACTCTAGTTCACATCAAGTATCACCTATAAGGACAGCAGCAACTTATCTTGGATGGGATGAGGACAGTCACAAAATCAGAGAACTCTTGGTCTTAAGTGTTCCTACCAACAAAGTATGAAGTATGACCCAGGATAAGCAGCAGATTAAGCTTGCTCAAGAGAAGCCAGGGAGACAAAGCAATTTAAGTAGGATATCTTTTCTTATGGTATGTATCACGCAATGGTTCACAAAGGTACAGCATTTAGATGACACTGGGAGAGAAGTGTTTTCTAAGTACTGTCAGGGACTGGATTAGTAAAACAGTAAGAAGATCTTCCATGACACTAATATTAATAGACCTCTACATGAAGAAAAAAAGTGAGGAAACTAAGGGGAAAATGGAGGAATTCAGAGAAATGGGGCTGGGGTTAGAGGGGTCAGCTGTCAGAAGGTTTGAAAGCAAGGGATAGAATTCTAAGCTTAAAATATTTTAAGGGAAGAGGATGATGGGTCCCACTGTGACTGATCTCTCTGAAGTAAGGAAGTACACCACGTGGGGCAGACAATGCTACAAATGTAAAAGGCAAACTAATGATTGCATTGCACTATATTCAAATGAAGAGGCAAACTATGTTTGTATAGCCATGCCACAAAGACTCTAACAGACATGTTCAGGTAGCAGCTTGGAGGAATTTCTGCATTCCTACCATAATCGCACCTTGATAAAAAATTAATATCTGATGAAAGGTTACAAGAAAGGATTATAGTCTGAATTACAAAAATCAATATAGAAGAAGGAAATCAACTATCCACAGGTCAGAAGCATATCCTCTTTCAAGTGTGACCTATATGGACTTCATCTTGGAATTATTTACATGTCCCATGACAACAGGTGCAAAAAGTTTTACAGATACACAAGAGGAGAATATGACTTACTTTGATTACTTAATGATTATAAGTGGTTTGGGTTTGGTTTGTTTTTTAAATTTTTTTGATCCAATAGACTGCATGAATGACACATCAAAAAAAACTTGCTCAAATAGACATTATAACACACATATTATGAATGTGAATAATCTCACTGAAGTCAGTACAGGTAATCTTGTGTGTAAGTTTAAGCACATGCTTTGCCAGAAATAGAGCCTGGGTTGCAAGTAAAGAAAGTTGATCAAAGCCATTAAGATGAGTTTTGTGTTTCAGTGGTTTAATATAATGGATGTGCTTCCAGGATGTATGTATCTGATCAGTTCAATCACATACTGATCTTTACGTAAATACCATTGTATTTGAAATCTAAAACCTTGCTACTCCTGAAATCACAACAGGATCTCAGTTAGTGAGCTCCTAAATACAAATATGAGGCACATACACAATAGTTTTTACTACTGACATCAGTGTCTCTTTATTTAAAACAAGGCTTGAAATTCGACCAATTTCTTTGCTCTGATTTCTGTTGTCCAGGGAAAACAAAGTAAGACAATAGATATCAGTCATTTGCAGCCTATCATTCTCAGTATCTAATTGCCTAGGGCATAGTCACAAAGAAATACTAATTTTCCTACTGACCATTCAGAACCTAATTTGACTGTTTTAGCCCTGAATCATATAATTTTTATCATCACTATTTCATACTAGCACAAAACATCAGATATCAACACAGAAGCAAAGAAGGAATGCTTCCAAGAAGAGAATAAAGAATGATTCAGAGCAGAGGGGGTTTTAGACTGGCCCTGTTGGGAGCCTTGTGAGCAATCATTTTATGTTAGTAACATGAAAAACTGTTAAAGGTCAGATTGATCGTCAAATGTCAGTCATACTCATTCTGTTGGACCAATTCCCTAGCTTCCTGACTCATTTTTCACTCTGGCAAAACCAAGGTCTCAGGAGGAAGCAAAAACTTGTGTTTGCAGCATAAATGTTGGACTGAGACTGAAGAACAGGTTTCAATCCACTCCTTCACAACAGAATTCCTGTCTTATTTTGGGAAAATCACTTGACTTCCCCTGTCACTGCTCTTCACCTAGAAGCAGTAACAGCAATAGATCCTGTTCAGTACCAGTGCAGCTCATGCAGACTCATGCCTATCAGTATAAAGCAATATAGAAAATACTCACAGCCTTGATGACATTATTTGTATAGGAAGCAACCAACAGAGTGCCACTGCCTTGGCACCTGCTGCTGCCATTGGCAGAGAGAAGATACTGGGAGTGACATGTATTTGAGCTGACATAGTACAGCTGTTTATGTGTTCCTGTGTTTCTACAAGGCCTCAAAAACATATGTCTAATTTTTGGTTTCAAATTCTCATCTTTGACCAGACGATGGACTCAGTAACTCCTGCAAACAGATGAGCTTAAGTCCCAGCAGGTTCACCAAGACCTGAAGACTTTAATGTTCTCTACAGGTCACTTCTAAATTAACTTCTCAGTTAACTAAAATCACATTCAGAAAATAGGAATGGACTAAAATTCAGGGCCTAAAGAGGTCATGGTGACTTATGGGAAATAGCACATCATGTTTTCAATTAGGAAAACACTGATTCTGATTTTCCTGATTTCATTACAGCCACTGAAATTATGTTTGTTTTAAACAATATTGCAACTACAATCAGGTCCTCATGAAACCATCTGATGTATACATATATTGCACCTGAGGTCCGTAAGTGAACTGATTGATGTTTTAAAACCCCACAGTATTTTAACGTTCATGGTTGATTTCTTCATTCAAGTTCTTCCATTGAGTGAGCCTGGAGAGGATATGAAATGTAGATCAAAATCTGAGCTACCACTACCTGGAGAAAGAAAGCATCCACTCTACAATTACATAAACCCAAACCAGCTCCACCATTACTAACGACTAGCCAGTCTTCACTGAAATTATTGCTATTGTGCTTTTCATGGAGAAATTAAGTAGGAACCAAATGTCTCTTTCTTTTCTGTAAATTTGAGCCTAGCTGAAGTGACAGCTGGGAAACAGAGAAGCTAATCTGAGTACTCTCAGGTACAGTGCATGGAAACCACATCCTTTGTTTGCAGGTGTTTGGATTGCTTTCTCACATGGACCATAAATGATAATCATGTGATTAAAAAAAAAAGACAAAAAAAAAAAGAGCACACAACCCTCACCCACCCTGAAGTACAATTTTAAAGCCAAGAAAAGCTTTTATTACAGATGTCTCAAATGAAATCACTGGAATTTTGTCACTGTTACATCAATAAAGTCAGCACAGAACTACCACCAATCCCTCCAGAACAGTAAATTTTCAGCAGTTGCCAACCATAAGAAGATTAAATATGACTGTTGTTCACTACCATACCAAATCTCCAAATTTCATTTAATAGTTCTTAATTTTTGCTTTTTTTTTTTTTTTCTTTTTGTACTTGAGCGACAACCATGAAGTATAAACATTTTACATGGCAAACATCACAGATGCTGATCATTGATGTCAGGAACACGTTCATATGCCCAAAATGAATTAGTCACCCAAGGAAAAGATGTGTGGCTTTGGCCACCTTCCTCAAACTTGTTAAGAAAATATGCAGCAAGAATAAGAACTGAGGAAGTACACAAATTATATAGCCTGTTAGAACTGTCTGCCTCCTCAAAGAGCGGGCCTTTGAAAAGGAGGAACTATGTAACCTGGGATTTGTATCTGATTTTGTAGATATTCTAAGGACATATGATTAAGAGTTTGTTGTCCCCAAAATTCTTGTTTGTGTAATAGATAAAAAGCATCCAGATGTCACCAAACATATCTGCCCTGTTCCATAGACTGCACTGCACACCACTTTTTCACATGCTGTTGAGTTTGACGTTGATTCAACAACCCAGCAACAGATGGTTGAGTTCTATGCTTCCAGTGTGCTAGTTTAATTCTTTTTTTAGGATATATTGGGGCAATTCTTCTCTGCATTTTACTTAGGCTTGAAATTATATTAATTCACAGCAGAAATATTTAAATGAAAAGGATGGTAGATATTGGTAATGAGTTTGTTGTTTATTTGGGGTGGGGGTTTTGATGGGTTTTTTTGTTTGTTTGCTTGGGGGAGTTCTTCTGGGGGGTTTTGTTGTTTTGGTGGTTTTGGGTTTTGTTTTTTTTTTTCTTTTTTTTCAATTCTCTGAATTTAACATAGTTTTTATTTTCATTTAAGCCTACCAGCCAAAATTCATTGTGGCACTACCCTTCCAAGGACTAGAATTTTATTTTCGGAGTGTAAAGCAACCTGCAAATTTATGAGTGCTATATAAATAAATAATCCAGTACTATTTTTCTAACTCCAACGCATGTTGGCTTTTTGAAATCCACATGATGAATCTGGAGTTGGGCCCAGCATTTTTGGAACAACTTACATATTGTTGCATTAGGGCAAGATAATTCTATGGGTACACAGACACTGAAAGCTCAAAAAATCCTCTTCCCTGAACAATGTGCAGAAGACTGGCATAACTTAGATTTTTTTTAGAGCTCCGTGAGGCAGTAGTCTGATGGCTTTTCAAAGGACTTAACAAGTTCAGCATTAAGGTTCTTAACTGCAAATGCTGCCAAAATTGTGATTATCCAGCCCTTTTTGTTCCAGTTTGAAGGAAGACACAAATCTGTTGGGTTTCTAAACCAGATCTTCATCCCACAGAATCCTCTTCATGCTGTTTGCAGAGTTCAGCCTTTAAACAACTTATTAATTAAGGTTTTTCCTGATGGAAGGCCAAATTTTCATTTCATCTTACTTCAACAAAGATCAGTAGAGTTACTCCATAAAACAGTTTAGCCCATGAACTTTTAATGAGCCTCCTACTAAGAGCCCCCTTTCTCTACACATATGTTTATCTCCAAAAGAACCCAAAAAGGAATTATCTTAATGTAACAATTATTCTTAACCATGAAACACTCTTTGCAGTAGATTAACCACTGCATTCTCCATCTGGAGATAGAGATCGTAGCTCATGGACTTCAGAGATGATTAAGAGCCAAACAAAAATCTTTCAGAATAAAATGTATACAGCTCAGCCAGAACCAGTTAGAACTGAAGAGGCTAAACACTAATGGAGGAGGAAACTAGGATTTTAGTGCTAGTATGAATGTCTCCAAAACAGCTTACAAGAATTTAAAATAAGAAAGAATACCAGCAATACCAGCTGTGATTTGTACATACATCTCCATCGACTGCACGGCACTCAAGCCATCACATCCTTGTGTGACCTTGAGTATCTTCCTAAAAATCATGTAAGAAGGTTCTGCTGGAATGATACGTGTGGGCATGAATGGATTCACACAGAGGTAAGAGTTCAGATTTCTCTCCATTAATTTCATCATAAAATGGAAAAGCTTCACAGAGATATCAAGGGGGTAAATTAATTGAAAAGCGTGCCAACTTTGCCTATCATAACTTACTAGAGTATAAAGCAGAGATAAAGATAATAGTTTTAGTGATATAAAAGTCTTTTGGCATTTTATTAGAACTAGTACCTAAGCAATAATATGTGAAAAAGTAAATAACAGATAATGACTTCTGAGTCCCTTTCCTCTTGTAAATACAAACTGCTGAGTTTATTTTATTTGAATATTTACCTTCCAGAGTACACAACTGAAAGACCAAGAGTGCTTTCTGCTGAGCTATGAACTTCTCGCAAATTAATTTCCTCCTTAGCAATGTTCACTGACCAAATCAGAAGGCTTGCCAAGTTTTCTCTGGCAGGTAATGTTGTTAAGTACTGTAAGTCAGGATTTCTGTACAAGGTTACTATCGTAACATACTTCTCTAAAATGTTTGTTAGTGCCTTGCTACAACCCTGCCCAGTTCTTTTAAGGAAAAAAGATCAACAGTTTTGCAACAGTAAGAATTCAGACTCAACATAATCCTACAAATGTTACTCACATCAGTATTCTTAGTTGCTTTAAAGAGAATGTCCATGTAAATGCCAATGACCTGAGAGATCAGCCTGTTTCTTTTCAAGCTTTAAGAAGTAAATATTGCTATTATCTCTGGGTTATTATGCCAAAACATTTTCTGGCCTGTAAATCAGAGAATAATTTCTGAATTGGTTGATACTACAAATAAAATCATGCCCTACCTCCTTATCACACTGCAAAATACCTTGCTTAGAGACCTGCAGGTAAACCACCATTTCTAAATAATTTCACTTTCTAGACAACACATTTTCAGTATCTACAGCACTCTCAATTACATTAATCTGTTTCAGAAACTCTTAAATTCATTTTCAGCATAAAGCTCAAACTATATGCTTTTTCTGTAGTCAGTGTTGCTTCTGGCTCAATGTCACACTATTTTTCTCAAAAGGCAGAATCAGATGTGAAAAAACAGCTCAGTAATTAACCAGCAATTTATATAAGAGGTAAAATATCTTCATAGTAGGGGTATAATGGAATCACTATTGAAAGCTGTCTAAAAGCACTACATGAAAATAGAGAGAAAGATGTTTGACCTCAACTACACCAATTTCACAAATAAAGCCTTAATAATAGCTTGCAATCACACTTGGCTGGGCATTATTTCCCAGACACGCAAGGTCTGCATTACAGGGCCAGAAGCAATGACTCACTCTGCCAGCTGCCGTGATGGCCCAGGGCAGCTTGTTATTCTGTCATAAGTTGTTTTGTGCATGTTGTAAAAGCTTCTATACATCTGATCCCTGAAGAAAATATTCACCGTATTCAAGTAAGAAGGTAAGGGGTTTTTCCCATTTCAGATATATTGTTTAAAATTAATTTTTTAAGGTGGAAAGCAGAAATAAAATTAGGTTTTTAATCAAAGGAAAAGAAGACTCAAAGGGTACTTTTTGAAAGACATGACTGGGAAAAGAAAAGAAGAAGAAGGAAAAAAAGTTTTAATATTTTCTACCCAAAGGCAACATAAGTGCATGCATTGGATGTTCTGTGTACATCTGCATCCATCAGCACTTCAGGCTGTGTATCACTGGGCAGTCCTGAACTCTAAAACATGCCGACAATGCTAAAAGCCTGAGCACCTTTTCTGTATCAGCCCCTCTTCAGGTCCTCGGCTTTTCAAATTTTCACAAGCTGAAAGCAGAAACTGGAAAACTAGCCCAGCAGTTCTATAATCAAAGACTGGCTAAGATAGCCTATTATTTGTGTCAGTAAAAGATCCGAAGTCAACATTACTGCTCAAAGCCCTTGATTTGTCCAACCATATGATCACTGCCATGTCTTAGAGACTGATCTTCTTGTGTTTATGCCTTGTGGTATCTGCTGTTTCTCTTGTCTCACAGGTATGACATTGGTTACACTTTCAGAGAAAGGCACAGCTTTATTTGCAGTGACTCTCCAATGGTTTGGGAATGAATAATTAGAATTCAGCAATTTACTAGAATTTATACAGCTTATCTGAATGTTGTTCATTACGATAGTTTATCTGAGTTTCTCAGACTGCCTTACCTCGTGAGATTTCTAGAATCCTCGTTTCTGAACTTCCTTGGAAATAAGCCCGTCATTCAGCATGCTGACATTGCTGAGCCTGATTCTGGACAGTGCCCAGACTTTTAGAGGAGCAGTCTATCTTGGACATATTTTGCAATAGCTTCTTAAACATTCAGAGGGAAATCAGCAATATTTCTTGTTGCAAAGTGAAAAACTGAGGGTGACAGTTTTTCATAAATTTGTCAACTGATTCTTTAGTCTGCTCCTTGCAATAAGCAAGTCAGTAGTCATACTTTTCAGAAACACACTGTTTTACGTAGTTCTGATAAAATCTGATTTCCCACTGATGCTATGCTCAGATCATATACAGCATTCACATCTCTTCAATACCTTAGAAAAACTGAATGAGACCTAGTAAAGTTGAAAAGCTTGTATTTTAATCTTTCTAAAGAGAGAAAATCACAGATAAAAATTACCTTCTTGAGGGGATAAACTAGCCTCTACATGTCTGAGATAAGGACAGATGGGCCCTTTTGAGCATATAATCCCAGGATTGTCTGATGTTGAGTTTCTTTGCAACTCTGTCATGTGGGACTGGCCACTGACAGAGGTATGTACTGGACTAGATGGCTATAACCATCTAGTGTTAACACTGTAATTAATCTATTTGTAGTTTCATCTGATATGCTGTCCCCACACATTATAATAAACTTCAAAAGTTTTAGTTGCCACAGGAAAATTATGTTCTCTGGAGTTAGCAACAGTATTCATAGAGTAACTGAGGTTGAGCCATCATTTAACATCAGGTTCTGCAGTGCCACAGAACACAACACATGATGGGGTGAGTCATAGCTGGCTTTTGAAACAAGTTCCTACTTAAATTCTTCAGAACCAGGGAATGTGAAGCAATAGTTTTGCAGAGTTTGGCAAAAGTAGTATGAATGTTCCATCCAGAAATCTGTAACTAAAGAAAGGAATCTTTGCTTACTTCTGGTTCATCTTTTATTTGTAGTCTTTGGACTGAAGATGAAGCAAGCTAAGAAGGAACGGTTCTCACATAAAAGGACTATTGTACCACTGCAAAATTGCATGTGACCCAATTCAGGGCACAAAGCATGAGGAGAGAGCAAAGAGAGTTGAGACAACAAAGTCACATTCTGAGCACTCTGGAGATTTTCCCAAAGGTAAAAGAAAGAATAAGACACAATGAATGAAATAAGACAATAAAATTACACCTTTTTTTATTATTATTGAATCTTGACAAGGAAGCACTGAAATACATCTTCAGTTAAACTAGGAATCCATGTTGAAGAACCCCATCTTAGTTGTTCACAACAGCTGAATGCACAAAGCAAAGAACTCCTGTTCATGCATGCAGAAGCAGCCCTGGGCCACAAATAATGTTCCAAAATCATGACTCAAAACATTCTGTCATAGGCTCAGTTCGTTTGCTCTGCAGATAGACTTACATTCTGAGCAAGATCAAACAGGGGAACAAATGAGGAAACTTCCTTTCTCCCTTTCATGGTTTAGCAATAGCCACACCAGCCTAAGCAAAAGTGTTTGCCAAAAACATCATCCAAATAACACCACCAGTATTTCCACAATATCTGAAGCTGAAGAGCTGGTAACATTTTACATTCTGTGAATCAAGTACTTGGTGATAAATTCTGCACTTTAAAGTAGTTGCTTTCAGGTCATAATTTCAAACTTAACTCACATTAACACTTGTCTGAATTTCACATTGGCTACTAATATGCCAATGCACAAAGTGGAAACAGAGACTGGTGTATGAAGAGTGCAGACATTTACATCTGTGTAAGATCAATACATAATTCCTTTCATGAGATAAGAAGAGCTTTATTCCTCAGCCTTTGTACTTCATTTCTAAGATTTATTGCTGCATAGATAAAGTTTAAGTATTGGCTTTACCCTTCACAAGGACCTGGAAAGAATGACCCTTACGACTACCTATTAAGTGCCCACTACATTTGACGATAAATCATGGTGAAAGATTTCAATTTCATATATTTAAAACAGTGGAAAACATATATGGCTGATCACAACTTTTTGTTAGAGTTGTGCCAATTCCCCAATGAATGTATTAGAAGAATGATCATGATTTATTCTGCCTTTAAAAAGAAAAATAACTTCAACTAACCATTGCAGTTACACTGCTCTTGTGGCTGGAAAATACACTGCAATGCAAAACATGCATTGATTAGGAACATTTTCGGTTATTTCAGCCTGTAGCCCACACAGAATACAAAATATTCTAGTACACACGGCAAAGACACGCCAGTTTTACCATGATCTGAAGTTTTCTTCTCATCCTTAAAGTACTGTGTGCAGTTCTGGAGCCCACAACAAAAGAAGGACATGGAACTGTTGGAGCAAGTCCAGAGTCCACTAAGATGCTCAAAAGGCTGCAGCAGCTCTGCTATGAGGACAGGCTACGAGACTTGGGGCTCTTCAGCCTGGAGAAGAGAAGGCTTCAAGGACACCTTACAGTAGCCTTCCAGTATCTAAAAGGGGCCTGCAGGAAGGCTGGAGAGGGACTATTGATAAGGTCTTGTAATGACAGGATGAGGAGGAATGGATTTAAACTGGAAGAGGAGAGATTTAAACAGGATGTTAGGAGGAAGTTCTTTACAGTGAGAGTGGTGAGACATTGGCACAGGTTGCCCAGAGACATTGTGGCTGCTGTCCCACTGAAGGTGTTCAAGGCCAGGCTGGATGAGGTCTTAGGTGACCTGTTGTAGTAGGAGGTGTCCCTGCCTGTGGCAGGGGGTTGGAACTGGATGATCTTCGAGGTCCCTTCCAACCTAAACCATTCTATGATTCTATGTCCTATTGACCTGCTTTCACATTCCTTGCAGGTGTGTTGCTAGCATACAGCACAATGTGATCTCCTTCCTCTAAAGACTACGACAGCCATCTTGAATTTCTACAAACTATCCCATCAAAACATTAAGTGCCTCTCAGGCAAGAGCACATACTCTTCAGAATTTTGTGTCCAGACAGTTGGTAGTTCTTATTTCAGACAGAAGTAGACCCTCAGTGCTAAAATTCACTAGCCTGAGCACTTCCACTTCAAGATCATTCTGTGGTGTCCCAGATTAGTTGTGCAAGAGAACATTGATGAAAGCCCAGCAAATGGTCCAAAGCATTTTGGAGAAAACTTCTCTCTAACTCAGAAATAATTATCTCAGTCTCTTATACAAATAGTGATTTCAAATATAGATGAAAGTTACTAATTCATAGACCATAATGTCTGCCCTTTTTAGTCAATTTAAAAAAACCCAACCACCAAACATAGAATAATGTAAGTGTAGAAATATAAAGTATTTTGTTTCACTGTGCTCTCCAGGTGACTCTTTCTTTCCAAATTAGATCTAGAAAGTTCAGAATATGTGCAGTGGCCAAAACCAACTCCTTTCTTTGTCTTATAGGCTTAGAAGTATTTTCTTCCCTTTAATATGATTTGAGAAAGTTGATAATACCAGATTTTTTTTTCTCTTTCCCTTACTGATTAAACACTGCTGTGGCTGCTTTGCTGCTTCCAGTGCTAGTAGCTTTTTTTTTTTGTCTCTCAAACATACTGTCCTTTGCCACAGAGTTTATTGTTCTGTAATTTTAAGACCTGAAAACAAAGTGATTCACAAGATCTTCTCAAGGTCAAAGCTAAAAAAGAACTATAAACTGAGAGCATGCTACTTCAGGACCAGCACATTAGTTAGCTGTCGCAATCATGTCAGAAACAGGGAGCAACACAATCTTTGAAGACTTCACAACAATATTGAAGGTTACTTCAGAAGTTTCTCATTCAGATTTTCCAGCAAAAAGACTGTCAAACCTAAGAATAATATTTCTGTTTATGATCAGTTTCTGGTGTATTAACTCAAGCTGAATGGTACATTAACCCTTCAGAAGTCCAGTGGAATATGGTAGAACAAATTACAAAGGCAGGGCACGGCATGAGTAATCATGTCAGACTACATCTGTGTTGCACAAGGAGTAAAGGTGAAGAATGGGAACTCTATGCCCCAAGCCCTGAAATTTCTTGGTATGGGAATTTTCTCAGGGATTTTTTGCTGTTCTAGCAACAAGACTTCCTCAGTTTCTACTTCTCTTTGAAAAAGTACAATATTTATTAAGCCAGTGGCCTGACTGGATCTCTCACATCCCAGATTACCACAGTACAGTTTTTACCTTGAGAAAAATACACTTCAAATTACCTTGTTAATGTTTATTTACACAGAATAAAGCAGAAGTAGTTTGAATTAGGCATTATGGTGGACTGATGTTCTACACCAATTGTGTTCAGGTACATCTAGAATAAGTAGTAAAAACTAATCTCAACTGTTTTGTGAGGAATTTATATTAGGGATGGGTGATGAGTAGAGAGGATGAATTTTAAACTCTGAAATAAAAATAAATTCTAATCCAATTCATGCTACAACTAAATCTGATCAATTGTTGAGGAATATAAATTATTCTGGAGATTATCCTCCTCTTCCTACAGCTCTCTTTGAGGTATTTTTTTTTCCATACAAAAATGCCTCTCATTGATAATGAGATCTAGTGACAAACCTGTGGGCTCTCCAAAGACAGAGTGCATCTTTCGGTGAGTTATTGTGTCTCCTAAAACATGAACACAGACTGTTTTGCTCACCAATTCAAAGAAATGTCAGGAACATGATAGGTTAACACATATTTCTTTTGCACAGCACAGACTTCTTCAACATGCAGGAGCATATTTCTTTTTAAAAAGGACTTTTTTTCCCCCCACGATTCAATACTGTAACTCAAGTAATGTAGAAGACAAAAAGTGCTAAAATCCTACAAAGAACTGCCTTGAAATTGATGAGATTCATATCTCTGCATTATGGAAACAATTTTACCAAGACTGCATACAAAGTCTTACACTTTGGGATGCCTGTATTTTATTATTCTCTGTGGAAAGCTATGTTTGGGTACTTCTCCTCAGCATTAAAATAAAATTGACAGGATTCAGTGATGCATAGAATCAAACAATCATCCTTTTACCTGCAAAGAATCTTCAATCTGACCCCTAAGTCTACACTTCTGACAAGGAAAGTGAAATGGCAGAACGCATCCTGGTGGTGACAATGAAAGGAAATTGCTTGTTAATATTAAATAGGTTACCTTTATGACTATGTGTAAGCTGCGCTTAAGTGATAGATGCCTAGGACAGATGTTTTGCCCTACAGATGTACAAGTGATACACAAAAATTTTCAAGCATAAGCTCCTTGAGTAAAAGCCAAAGAACATAATGAAAAGGAAGTGGTACCTGACCTTCTGAGGGGAGAAAAGTGGAGAGGGATTGTGTAGCTCACTGATATTTCTATAAAAGCAAAAATTAAAAGCTGCACAATATTCATAGTGGGGGTTGTTTCTTCTCTTGGACAGATTACTATTTGACCTGTGATCTCTGAGACAACATTAGATGGAACAAGAGGTACAAAAAAGGGTGGAAAACGTTACAATCTTACCCTGGGTCTCTGTAAGGACAGATATTTCATTATTCTTCCACATTTTTTAATCAGAGTAGATGCATAATATTCTCTCTAAGAGCAACAAACAAAGGTAGTGGTAGCTCCTTTTCTCACATATCTTACCTAATTACACCCTGTGGATGACTCCCACAGTCTTCATACAGTACATACACAATAAGCTGCTGGAAGACAGGTGGAGTGTGTCTCTAAAG
Source organism: Psilopogon haemacephalus (assembly GCA_013396835.1). Lineage (NCBI taxonomy): Eukaryota > Metazoa > Chordata > Aves > Piciformes > Megalaimidae > Psilopogon > Psilopogon haemacephalus. The sequence goes on from VWZI01011650.1 coordinate 484,720, forward strand.
ATGGGAGATGCTCAAGGAAGGAAGGGCAGGGAGCATGGCAAAGCAGGTTCCTAGTCAAACAAGCTCTCTGTTAGGCTCACATTTAAGGATGGCCCCTTTATTCATAGGACTACATTTATTCTCTTTGTCAAGAACAAAGAATGTATGGATTATTAGCTCAGTATTAATCAGCTGCAATCATCCTCATGTCATTCTACTCTCACAATATTGAAAGCCCTCACAAAGAATCAGTATCTTGAAGCTCTGGATAATCGGTATTTCATATTTAAAACCATCACTCAGGAAGTACCTACCTATCAACATATCACTTCACAGACTAATACAGCAATTATTTTTCTATTGTACCTGAACTTAAGGATCTCAAGGTGTTTTGGAAATGGTAAGCCTTAAAATTCTCAAGAGATTCTTGTGATTTCCAGCTAAACAGATGATCTGGGTGCCTCAATAGGTGCCTTATTTCTGGGAAAAACTAATTTCTGACAAGTGATAATTAAATCTCTTTAAAAGTATATTTAGTTTAATGCTTAAAACTTGAAATACCGAAAGTGGTCATTCCCCTTTAAATTTAAGTCAAGGCCTGTCAGTAGTTACTGATGCTGTCTGCCAGATCACCTATTGGACAGAGAACCCTCAGAGAACACCAAATACATCACATGCAAGGAGAATTAATAAAACGTGATCATAACCTCAAAAAAGTATTGATTAANGAGACATCAACCTTTAAAAGCACTTTGCTGAGCTGAGTATTTCTTTTTATCTATCCAGAATGACTTTAGCACATTTTTATATTCTAAAAATATAGGATTAACTGCATCTGCTAGATCAATAGCATCAGTAGCAACACTGTCTTCCATAAACACCCAGTCAGTTTTATGAACCAGATTATTAGTAGTTAAATATTTAAAGATGCCTGCCCTTTGGATCTCACTTTGATGCTTGCAGCCAGAAAAGACTGTCTTCCAACACCACATCCAGGCTCCACAGTGTGGGAGGAAGATTTTGAACTGGTTCAAGAGCAAAATTAATTTTCCATCCTTCTAGACATAAAAAGAAAAGCAAGAATGCATTTAAAAGCAATTCTGCACATTTTGGCTCATTAAGAGACCGTCTTCAAGGAATGATGCAGAATGAACCATATGAGAATAAGCAAAACAAATTTAATAGGGCAGAGAGCCCTTAATAAGGGTTTGGTTATTGCATAACAGAGTCCTAACATCATAAAGCCATAGCAAAAGAGAGAACCAACCAGTCACACTCTCTTTCTTTGTGTTATTTTCTGTTTCACAGCTTTTTCTTTCCTTGGCACCTGCAGTCCTTCTCTGTGTTTTAAGTGCACCATATCTCAATCCTCCCCATTACTTGCTTTTCCACTCTCTGTTCAACTTTAAAAGTGTAAAAATAAGCACGTGACAGGGACCATCTACAACAAATAGCTCCTTGAAACAAAATTTCAATGAAAATGACTGGACCTCCACAAACTGGGAGGGAATTCAAAATGAGTACAAGTGTTACTCAGAACCCTACCAAAACTGACTTCCTAAGAGTAATAAAGCATAGATCCCATTTCCAAAACCAAGGGATATGTTTATTTATATGTTATCCCGATGATATCTCCTTAGCTGCATCGCACAGGAGGCAATCCAAGCTGTTCATACATTTGCATGAAATGTATTTGTAAATTAAATAATACATGTACACCCCAATAGGCTGCCATTGGTTTAAAAACACTCTGAACTCTATTTTAAAGGGGGAGGGGAAGTGAATTACATGTTAACAGTGATTTCACAGGCAAAAAGGTAAGTGTCTCGGCACAACTATTTCACTGGCTTGTCACCACAGCAAATTATCATATCTGTATAAAAACATACAGTTATCTGCACACATCCATGCACACATGTATTTCTACTGCTGTTTCGCAAGTACTTCCTACAAAACAAAAGGAGTAGTACTAGCAGTTAGATGAAGCCAGTTACAGTAAGTTAATATGCCAAAATAGTGCTTCTGCTTCCCTGGGACTTCTTTATCAATTTCAATTTAAACAGAGAATATTAGGGTTTTTTTGTTTTGTTTTGTTTTGTTTTGTTTTGTTTTAAAGAAAGAAAAAGAAAAAAATTGATCTTTTTGTCACTCTGAATCACATTATCTCATAAGTATAATTCACATAAAACAAATTAAGAGGCTGATCAAATGCTCTGTTAACATAATTCTTTAATAATAATATCACTTAGAGCTTAAACTGCTTAATTAGATTTCAGTCATTGCAATCAACAGCCTCATTGAAACTGTTCATTTATAATTTATACTCTTTGCATGTTCCTATTCATTTTAAAAACAGCATTAACAATAAGAGCCACCAGTAAGCTGGGGGAGCGGGGGGCGGGGCGGAGAAGGCAACAGTAACAATTAAACCCAAAGTGATTTACAGTGATATTGCACTCTTTAGGTTTTGGGATGAACTGATTTCCTGCTTCACTAAACATCAACGGGAATATTTCAATTGGCTGGAATGGATTCATGATTTCCCCTTAGGAAAAATACATTTGGACTTTAAACACAAATCTAGATCCAGCTTTTTGCATTCGACCACAAATCTCAAAATAAAATTAAATAGATCCTTCAGATACACTTAAAGCCTAAACACATTCAATTCAACTTCCATTCATTAACTAGATTTTTCTAGATAATGAAGACATAAAGGATAGGCCAAACCAATGCACCACTTGCTGTTGTGAAGTAGCCTTCTCCATTGTTGTTCATTTGAAAGAACGCGCTTGTTTACAACAATATAGAAGTGTTCTGTAAAGAAAACACTCATGTCTTTATGCACATGTGAACACAACTATGTGCACAGATAACATTTTTTATGAATATATACAGCACCAGCTCATGCCAGATGAGATGACTTACTGTCTTAGGATAAACTGCAATTATATCTACAATGGTAAAGTACAACCTTTGGACCTGGCCCGCAAGACACAGGACACCCTATCTGATACCACTCACCCCACAGAGCAAATGGATTATTACAACTCCAGGATTTATTAGATATAAGATTTATGATTGAGGCAGTACGGTGCAAGATTTTATTTTTTTTAATTAATATTGTTTACTATTTTTGTATTAATATATTTATTCTCACTACATTATCTATTTTTATCAGCTTCTTTGCATGGTCATGAAAAACATTACACAGATGGAAAACAGAGGGTCTAGGGCACTTAAGAAATCACTAGCAATAATACAACAAACACTAAACTATTAGAACTGGAAAGAAGTTCTTGAGGTCAACTATACCACTCGTCCACTAGAAGGACTCAAGAGGCTCCTTTCTGCTTAAGACAGAAGGCACTTGGATTCAATTACGAAATACAAAATCTATCCCAGAGCTAAGCTATAGTTTCCAGACAGTACCCAAACACTTGCAGGGAGTTCTGTTGGTGTCTTGATAGTCATTGAAACCTCTAGATCTTCCCAGGCTCTAACGGAGTACTGGGAGAGAGGCAGACAATCTCTGACCTGATCCTGGTTCCTCTTTGACTCCAGACCTGGCACGGAGGTTTGCAGATGTGCAGACAGGCACAATGTCAGGCTGGCTAAGCAAGCCTATTGCATGAGGCACTCAGTGCCTAATTCTGGTAAACTGAGACAGGGCAAGATTCCAGGTAAACAAACCTAAATAATGAGGGTTTGTTATTATGTAGCAGGTAGAGCATGGCATGATACAATGGCAGAGAGCAATGACACAGAAGCAATGGCAGAAGCAGAGAGAGAACATGGCAAGGTAGAGCAATGACAAAAGCACAAAGACAGAGCATGTTATCTTTACATGCTCATCTCTTTTTATCAATGCAGCCTGAGACAAATGTCTTGGCCACAGATAAGCCAATCAGAATGGCAGTTTGACAAACTTGACCATATTAGGTAAAGTCAGGGCTTGCTTTTACCCTTTTAGGGCAAAACACAAACAAATGTATAAACACATAAGGGTACCCTGTTCACAAGTTTGGAAGGACAGAGTGGTTGCTTCTCCCACCAGCAGAAGAGAGGGAAAACAGAAAACATGTCTGAACAAGCCAGGACATGTTAAACAGGCTTCTATTGGCCTTCCATAACAATGATGATTGTCCTTTATTTTTAACATATATTAACATTACTGAGACAGGCATTTTGCCTTTATTTTAATAGCCAGATCTCTATCTTCCTGTTGTTATTGCAAGATTTTATTTTTATGTTTGTATAATTATGCTCCCCTTTAAATAAGCAGTGATTGGTTAACAAAGTGGTGCTTCTTCAATAACTACTTTAGCTACTTAAAGTGAATACATTTCACTGGCTTCTTCCTATCAGTCCCCTTAACAGACCCCAGCAGAATTTTAACACCCATCCCTCTAGAGCATTCTGCTGGTATGCTCAAAATATATGTGTAAACTAGCAGGCATCTGCTGAGCTACTAGTGAAGTATCCAGTAAGTAAATAAATGCATCTGGGTTGCAGCCACTGAGATTTATAGCACTTTTCCCTGATTTCCTTTTTCACACTACAGTAAATACAGTAATGGTGCTGGCTAATAAACAGCCATAAATCTGCCTTCCTGTTTTTATGACGTTTGCTGATTGAAAAGTAATGCTGTGAAACTGATGAAGTCAGTGACTACGAATGCAGGAAGGCTTTGTGCTCTTGGGGGGTGGGGGAGACCTTTTTAGTGTATTTAAAAGTTTATTTTGCAGGACTTTTCCACTTCACATCAATAAGTTGGGGTTTTCTCATAACCTTCACCTCCTTTATTTTCCACATACTGTAAGCTAGATTTTTATTCCTAATAAATTCAACAGATCCACTGCAGATGTAGAATAGGTCTGGAGGTTTTTTGGAACATGGCTTCTCACCAAGAACTTAATTCAGTCCCTATGAAAGCATCAGAAAAATTTCTGTATACTTTCATGAGAGCTGAATTGGACTTCTGTTGCTTCCTTCCTTCCATGCTATTCTTTTATATCCCATCTTTCATCCCTGAAAAAGCAGGACAGTTTGGGAGCACTGGTGTACAACACACATCTGTTCTTACAACTCAGTTAACAGGGTAGTGCAGGAAACTTCTACAAGCACCGGAAACATTGCCTGCAGGATCTCTGCAGGCAGAGGATGGCAGAAGCATGGCAGAGATCACTCTTATAAGAATATCCATTCTGCCTCTGTCAACATCTCAAATGTTGCTGAGCTTGCTGGGACTGCCCATAAAAGTCAAACATTTCAAGTGGTAACACTTTTGAGGAAACTACAGAAAACTGGCAGTGTTTTTTTCTTAAGAAATTTCATGGTGTTAGTATGGGATCTAAATCAGAAGCAAACAGAAAATATGGCTTCATTAAACAATTTCATCTTTAGTAACTCTGGAAACAACTTACTTTATCAACTGAAGGCTTGCCACTTCTGTAAATTGGAAATGCAATATACTTGTGAGAGGTAGCCCAAACATTAATTAAAGCAGATTGCAGATGTCAAATCTGTGAGATGTCAAATGATATCTAAAGGGAATTAGCTCTGTTTATATTTTGCAAAAGAGTGGAAATCGTTCTTTTTCCCACCAATGAGAAGATAGACAGTCTGCTGGCTCAGCCAACAGAAGTGAGTACTTTTAGCAGCTCATCTAGTCTTGCCTGTGTGCGTGATTACCTCCCTCCCTCTTGCCATATAGACTAATTGCAGGAAAGCTTAAAGTGAGCGCCTTCAAAAGGAAACAGTTAACACACGCCTAGCTATGCTGACCTGTAAAAGCTTTCACAAGAAGAAGCTTAATTTCATTTTGACAACTCTTATCCCCTCCAGCAGTTATGGCTACCAAATCTGCAGAGTGATATAAAAATCTCCTGGAGTTATAGGAACCTCAATGCAAAGGAAGAGGTGAGACCTCATGACTAACTAACCAAGAAATCCCATTATTTTCCTTCCACAAAAGACCATGCTACAGTTTTATTCATCCCCTCACAGTACAACATGTACTAGTGCTAAGGGGGGAAAACCTCAAGTCAAACACAGCTATAGAGTGAGAATAACCCTAGGAACTGCAGAGAATTCTCCCCTTCCCAGCTATTATTCCCTTCCCAGAGCTGCACAACCCCAGTAACCGCTACATGTACAAGACAGAAGACTTGGCATGAAGTCAGATTTCACAAAATATAGAGAATATCCATTTTTATCCCTTTTGATACTTAAGAATAGGAAGTGTGGAAAATAAGCAGTTGCAGAAATTATGCAGGTGGAAAAATTCTTTTTAAACATGATAAATATTTTACCTTCTTTAATCAAATTATATTTTGCTCATTATTTCAAACAGGTGGTAAACATCGGAATCACCATTGGTCTGATTAATATTTTGAAGAAGAAACAAGAACTGCATATTTCAACTGCAAAAGAAAAAACATCACTGTGTAGCTCTGTAACACTGAAAGGTCACTGCTTGTCTTGCTTCATCCCTGGCATTCCCAGTTTATAATTTATCTGTCATACATGGATCTCAAGTCCCATTTTTATTAGTGCTAAAATAGACTGTTCTTCCACTGTCACACCATCTGTCTTTTTCCCTCCTGCCTGCCAGTATACAGAATATCTAGGAGCTGTTCTGAAAAGGGAGGGGGGAAAGGAAAGAAAGAAAACTGTATTGTTTTGGTCACAGACTCTGCTGGCAGCAGCCCGCTTCCAGCAGCGACTGTCTTCAGAGGGACACAATCAGCCTTCGCCAGCCCATGACACACATCTAGTTTAAAAAAAAAAAAGGCAAAGCAAAACCCTCGCTGGTTTGGAAAGAGAAAAAATGTGATTTCCTTTGTGCTCTCTCTCTCTGTGCTTTCAGAGAAGGGCAACTCTTCTCAGTATCAGTGCTGCCTTGTTGACATTTCAGGTTTTGTATCGGAAATGTCTCCTGACAAATTTCTGATTCAGCCTGAGCCTGAATCGGCAGCAACAAGACCTGTTCACAGCACATACCAAGAATGGGATTTTCAGAAAGTGATAGAAAACACAATATGGGCTGTTGCTGCCTTTTAAATTTTGACTTTAAATCTACAAATGAGGTTTCTTTATTTTGCTTTTTAATGCAGGCAGCAAATTATTTTTTCCCCTCATGTAAAGGTTCTCTGTACAAGGAGCAATCTAGGAGATTACAAATGCCACTAATACTTAAGAAAAGATGAAATTAGAAAGCGGTGAGTGAAACAAGTGGGGCAAGAGGCTGTTATTACAAGGAGTGTCCTTACATATAATTTTTCACCTGGCTAACCTGGCTACTACAGATACCAGCAGTCACAATCTCATGACATTAGTTGGGTTCATCACTTTGTCATTGAAAACAAATTATCAGGCTGATGAACACCTAAATCCTGTAAGGTAGTGCTAGAAGGGCAGCACAAGAATTCTGAACTTGTTAGGGTTAGTGGCATTAGGGGTTAGAGTAATTAGGATTAGGCTTAGGGCTAGGGGGTAGGTCTAGGGTTAGAAGTAGGGCTATTAAGGTTAAGGTTAGATTTAGGATTATTGCCAGGCTATCATTAGGAGGTTAGGGTTATGGTTGTATGAGAAACACAATACTTCTGATGCTTTCAGTATAGAAGGTCTCTGTCTACTATGTTTAATACATAAAGCTGTATCTCATGAAAATATTTGTTTAGCACCTGGGTTAATGGATGAACAGATGCCTCCAGTAGTTTTTGTGCTTTGACTGTAGAACTTTTCAAAAGCAGTAACATCTGAGCCATGACAGAAAAGTATGGTTAAACTCGATCCACAATCACAGAGACTTGGAAGATTCTAGAAGCCATATTTTCCACTTCTTTGCATGTGTGAACCCTTAGCAAAAGAACTTAGTTCCACAGAAATCAATCTCAGCAATATATGAATCTGTTCCTGGATGTGACATCATGTCATAGTTCAGTGTATGATTGGGCAAAACTGAGAGGCATTGCTTTGACAACCTTAGCAGGGAACTTATTTTTTATTTTTCATCCACTTCTAAGCAATGCAGCTTCATACTCTCCTTAATAATCCTTGCAACACACACGCACACCCTTTTTTTTTTTAGTCCACCCTTTGGACTAAAAAGGAATTTGTATTGAAGCCATTTGACTTTACAAACTTTTGAGATTTTTCATGGGAAAATAGCACCATCTGTAGGAGAAAATGGACCCAATCCCACTAAAACCTCCTCTGAAAGCAATCCAAATCCAGTGACCAAAAGTAACGCAGTTCATATAAATCATCTTCCTTTCCCCATGAATCTCAAAGATCTTCCACTGCAATCCATGATGCCGGGCTCACTTAGTGGGGATGTGGCTTATGCAATTTATCCCCAGTGTGAGGACATGTTAGCAGTGATTTTCTTTTCTCTAAATCCTTATCTGGTCCTTTCCACATTTTCATTAATAATTCCCAATTATGAACGAAGAGGTCATCCACAAGCTCTTTGGAGATCTCTGACACCAACATTTGCTGCTGTCAGAAAAGCATTTCTACTGCTAAATACCCTCTAGAAAAAAAAAAAAAAAAAAAAGTCACTGCTCTGGAACCAGTTGTGCTTCTAACTCTCATCTTGTTGGGCAACGATGGAAATGTCTTTAAAACATTCTGTTTAAAATGTTAGGAGAGTCTCCTGGCTCTGGAAACATTTATTGTTTATTTCATGCTGTTTGAAAAGTTTATACATACTGTACCTCATTTCCTAGCAAGAATGCCTTAAAATTGTCTGAGAGACTTTAAGGATGTATCGTGGCATTTTTTCTTTTTAAATGTACCAGTAGCACTTCAATTACCCTAATAATGGTTTCCTAGGAGAGCTGAAGATTCACTTAGAGACATTGCACAGATGAAAAAAGCAAGTCTTCAAGTAAATGTGGGCATGCAGGCATGCTTACATCGTTCTTCATCAGATAGAACAGTGTTGTGTGCCCATGGACTTACCTTTTCTTAATTTAGCCTTCATATTCCACTCCAGGTTGTGTAATGACCTTTATTTCTTAGTGGCAGTTGGACTATGCCTGAAGGCAACATTTAAGACCCATCCTTGTTCACTATGCCCTTGTGGTTTTTTGTTGTTTTGGTTTTTTTTTCCACACAGCTGCCACGCAGCTGCACAAACTGATAATTCAAGGGATATTCCACTTGATGCCCAATGTTATGTTGCATCAGATGACATTACTAATGCCATTTTATTTGTCCAGCCTTCTGGTGAGATGTGGCAGTGTAGCTATTTTCAAATCACCTTCCTTCTTATTCCAGTGGTACAGCTGGTACATATGAGAATGTAAAAAGATGACCCAGCTGAACATGTTGAGCTGTCCCATCCCCCTCATATACTAAAAGGACTCATAGGAAAAATCATCTAACAAGCCAAAATAGCACAATTTGAAGAAGCATGTGCAATGTGGGTTTCCTGTAGCCCTAGCTACTACATCAAGAAAATATAATTTCTGTAAATAAGACAATCCTGTAATTGAAAGGTAACACAATTCTTCTCAGAACTACACTGTCTCCTCCCTAGGAAGTCAGAGTAGCATAGAAATTTTTTTCTCTCCCAACTGCTGGGTTTGAAGCTACAGAACAAGATGAAGAGTCAAAGAGAAAACTCCAGGTTCAGCTCCTTCTAAGATGCTATTGAGGGCTACTGAAATGGGATGGAGAGGGGGAGGGGGTATTGGCACATTAAAGCAGCAGCAGCTGTAAAAACTGAGTCTTGAATGAAATCAAGAAAAGCTTCAAGACAGCATCTCTGCCAGGTGGCATGAGCTTTCAGTGAGATCTGGGCATAAAAACAAGACACATATTGTTCTCATCAATGAAACACTGGGAGTTTGTATTCAGTTAAATTTGTAGAATTGTTTGAACAGCCCAGGAGATATTAATCAAAGGCCGATTTGGAGCAATCTGCCATTCCTTCATCTGGCTTATGTATCTGGCTTTGCAGATGGAGAGTGATCCTGATCAGGTCTCTGAAGTTACTTTCCATTTTATGACGTAACACCATGCAGCTACCTTCTAGGACAACACACAGACTGGGTAAAATTCTGCCATGTGGAGACAGCTAAACAGAGTCCCCACCTATTTACCTGCTCTCTCAGATACCCATTCTGATATAGATAAATTCCACAAGATGTCTGCTCCAGGCTGATTTTCATGCATCAAGCTCTCTCTGAATCTGAAGACCTTATTACACAAAACAGTGAGAATTTTCTTAAGCACTTTCACATATGCAGAAGTCATGGTGCTTAGAATGATGAGGTTTTAGTAAAATTTTAAAATAAAACAATGTTGCATTTATTTTAGTCTAAATTTCCAACTTCTTTATAGCCATAAAGGCTAGAAATTTAGTTTGAAAGGTAAACTGAAACTACCACCACATGAATTCTAGAGGTTAGGATTTGACCAAAACCTCAAGTACACAAAATAATATAAACATGGTATGCAGCTATGATATTAATATTACAGTAGAAAATATAGAGTTGAGACTTGTCCATACCACAACTTCTAACCAAGTCTGAATCCAGAAAATGGCACAGTCAGTTTTCTATCATGTTACACTTAAGGAGCAGAAATGGTTCCAGAGATTAGTCAAAATACAGCCAGCTGATTGTGCCCATGGCCCAAGTGAGTAATTTACAACCAGAGCTGGCACTTGTGTTCTGTCTTGATCTACTGCTAGGGGTTCCCAAACATTACTACAAAATAAGTAAAAGTTAGTTTTTAAATGCCTGTGAGAAGTCAAGAATGTAGACAACATACAATTTTTTTAAAGAAGAGCTTACTGTTATTCTTGAAGACTATATATACAGAACAGTCCAGATTTAACAACGAAATACAAAGCAGCACCAGGGACAATAGAAAATTAATTTGAAAGCTCAGAATAGTTTTAGGACCCGATTTTAATTTGCATTATGATCTTTCTGCTTCACTCCAGCTCTACAGAATAGATTTTATAAAAAGTGATAACTTTGCTCCTACTGTTTTCTCTTGCATTCTTTGTATGCGCATCATTTACAGCTCTGTGAGATGTGAACAAACTGTGTGTGATTCAGAAAATGTCCAGTTTGCAAGGCAGCTTTTCCCCACTTCAGTGAAAATTTTTGACAACTGTAGTTTCCTCTAGCTTTTTCCTGTGCAGACTACATTTAGATGTGAACCTAGCTTCCTCACCAAAATGTGATGAGTAGGAATGGAGCAAGTGGGTAAAGTTACAAGAAGTGTCTAGCTTGCAGTGGTATTTGAAGCTCAGGAATGTAAACTGGCAGACAAGCTGTCATGGGAGAAACACAGGAAGATCTTTTAGCATATTAAAGTCTCCTTATCACAAGTCTTTATGCTGTTTTCCCTTGACTCACCTGCAGCTAAGGAAACATTGTGAATTCTAATAACCTCGGCAGGTCCGTGAGTATAATTAAACTTCCAAATTAGGCGAGAAACTCAGACTAAAGAGATTTCAATAAATTCTACAAAGCTCTGTGCTAGTATGTGACTTGGGCCTAACTTAAGCGAATTTCAAGGCCCCGTGTTTTTGTGCTGGCTCTGAAATTCAGGTGTACACGTGCCTTTCCTACAGCATCAGATGGAAACATCACTTCTCCAGTTGCATTTTACTTTCAGCTTGGGTCCACTGGAAGTAGCTAGCAAAATTTTGTGGAAAAAAAGTTATGCAAAAGGTATGCATTTATGTAACACAGAAACTGATGTGGCAACACTGGCATAAGATCCATTGAAGCCTAACTCTCAAATTCCACAGAGCAGTCAGCATGTGCTGATAAACAGAAAACATTAATGACACTAGGACAGACCTTATACATTTAATCTTAGGAATAGGACTCCTACTGGTTATGTTTGTGTTTCATTTGTAAAAAGTAAGAACACATATCACAGATGTTGCAATTTCTGATTTGACACATATCACAGATGTTGCAATTTCTGATTTGACTTGGAAAGGCTTGATACAAGCTTGATACAAGCTTGATACAAGCTGATGAATACCCTGAGAGTGACTGTCCCACAGAGACACTTTCATCTTTCAAGACCTATCACACTTCATGGTATTGCATTGTGTAGCATAACAATAGGATGTGTCTGAGTAACAAATCACTGGCTTCCTGCTGAACGCATAAAGAAATAATAAACATAGTTTGCCTTCCTTTTTCTTTGGTACATATTCTTGAGTGAAAATTATATGACAGTGTCTGAAGTCAAAGGACTGACAAACAAGGCTGCTTTGCCAGCATCCAAATTACCAAGGATGCGAATACTTCGTTTGTCTCTCTGTTCAAACAAGGCGGGCTGTTTTTATTTTTTAATGCCAGCATAGACCTATTTCTCTGCAGCTCTCACGTGGCTCATCAGATGCATGCTCTACTTAGAAAACTGTCTTCTGATGTTTAATATTGATGTCTCTGCAGACTGCTTTCATTGCACCAATTAGAAAAGGAACAAGAAAGCAACTCTCAAATTACAGTATGCTGTATAAAAGGAGTCTTAAAGTATATGTAAAGGGAGTCTTGTGAAATGAGCCAGTGTAAATGTAAAGAGTCCTCAGGATTTCAGAAAACAGCAGACCACAATGACAGTATAGGTACACATGCACCACAGAACTGGACACAGATTCAGAAGTTACCATCCATGCCAGTATGCCCAGGGGAAAAGAGCTGGATAGGTGTGCCGATAGACAACACAGTCTCAGTAACGTGATCTCCAGTATTTCCAGTTACAGAGCTGCACAGAAATGAGCTTAACCATCTCTGAAAACTGAATTTCATCTTGCCTTGGATTTGTTACTCTTGAATATTTAACTTACAATTTATCTTTTACTCCTGGTTATTATCTTTTTTGTCAGTAGTGGACAATTCTCTGCTCTTCTATAAAAGTACAGAATTGAAAACCATATTTCAGCTGAATAAATTTTCTTTTAACTTTTATAATTAGAGGGCATAGAAAAAGGTACTCACATCCAGATAATCTTAAAAAAAAATTTTCAATCCTATTTTTTTTAGTTCAGAATACCCCTGTAGGCAACTATTTACTCCCCACAGGATCACACCTTACATCAAGCAACTCTACTTGGATGTCAAGCTCTAATCTCCTTCTGAACCTCTCTTCAACAGGCAAAGAGGTCTCAGGTTCCCTAGACAAGGCCCACGACCTATGTGCAAGAAAACTCTTCTACTCAAAATATGAATGTGAAGAGATACAAAGCAAAAGGAACCCAGGAGACAAAGAACAACCCAAAACCAGCTGACTTGTACACTTTCGAAATTGCTACATTATAGTCAGGACTGCAGACATAGAGCAAAGAAACTTTTGGAAGAGCTTTTATCACTTGTCTGTGTGCATTACTTCCCCAGTTTGCAAGCCCGTTTTCTATCTGTGCATGTAACAGGTTTGTTACAAGACAGGAGTTATTTGTGAGCTTACCTCACCTTCTACAGATTTGCTCTCAGTCAGAAAATACTGTATCAAGGTCTGCTAGTGGCACCCATAACAGACTGCAAGTGCTCCAAGACAAATGCAAGACTTAAGGATGTTCACTGTGAATTCCTAAGAAACTGCCTTTAAGGCCAATTCAGTAAGGCTGAGAAAAATCAGCACAGGTTCCTAGTAGAGAAAGGCAAAAAGTGGTTACGCAAGAAGAACCATCTGGGGGGGGAGGGAGGGTGTGGGCAAACAGGTATTCAGTTAACTCCAGAATTACAGTATATCCTCAGCAAACAATGGAGAAGTTTAGCAACAAGCTAGAAGCAGTGTTGATTTGTCCTGTATATGAAAGTCTGAATAATACTATATAGTGATTTCACTGATTTTCAGTTTTCAAATTATGTCAAACAAGAACTGTAAATTTTGTTTTGTCAAGTCCTCATTCAAAATGGTTTGCTAAATAACTGGAGGTTTGTAAGAAGCTGGCAGCTATGTTTCGCACAGACTAACCTTTTCTTTTTCCGCACAAGTTGTTCCGCTCTTTGGAAAAACACATTAATAAACAGATTTAAAAAAAATAAAATCTAAATCTATGCTTGAGTACAAACAGTTTCTCAACAAGCCCCACCAACATATGCACACGTACACTGATACTGACACACGATCTCTCCAAAGTTTCTTAAAATTGGCAATATAGCTTCTCGTTGTATGGGACACAGGAAGACAAAAAACGTTCAAAGACATTCTGATGGTCACAACTACCAATAATCACAATTTCCAGTATGAAAGTATCATCATGATGCTTTTGGTTTACGCTACAATCAATATAGGCTTTCATTTATTTTCTAGGAATTAATGGCACTGAGCATAACAGCTTGCAAGCATTCACGTGTCATGCTTCTAACTTCCAAACAAGCCAAATTAGGGAGAAAAGGCAGCCACTTCTATTCCATACAGTTTTTTTAACTCTATCCTTCTTAGATTGGGCACTAAATGTGTACATTCTGTACTTTGCTTGCATGACACATTTAATATTTTTTAATTAGAACATACCCCAACAATGGGGAAATTATTTTTTTGAGAAGGCTGGAGTTCATCTCAGTTACACAGTAGAAAGTAACAACTGATCTACTTAATAAGCTGCAGAGGATACCGATGGATTTTTCAGTAGAAGGTCTCATTGACTTTCATAGATGATGGAATTAGAAAAATTCCAAGTTCTCTGATGTTTTGATTCAAGTGTTAAGGCTTTGTTTTCAAATGGTTGGTCTTTGTGGATATCTTCTCATATATGGTAAAAATGTATAAGAGCTTCAGAATCAGCCAGTTAATAAACTGGCCTGAACTCTGGAGAGTATATAATTTTTATTGCTGCATTTCAAGGCAATCTCCCTCAGCAGAGATTTTACCTTAGAGTGTTTTGTAAGCTGATCTTTAAAATAAACCAAAGCACAAAACAAAAAGAACTGTAAAAAGAAAATACCTACAAGAAAACTTGAAAGAAAAACATAGAAAGGAAGGAAAGACCTCGTTCAGTTTTGACTATTTTCATGCCATCAAGTATTTCCATCCTTTTCTACTTGTTGGCTGACTTGAGCTGGAACATTAAAATCATTGGCAGAGAAATGCAGTGCAAGAGAAATGTCAACTTTTTCATTATTGCTAGTACCCTGTGGACTGCGCTCACAAGCATGAAGAATCTCACCCAGATGAAGTAGTGCCACCACAGTCAATTAGAAAGAAGCCACATCACTCTTGCAAATGAAATTTGGCTGGAACAGTAGCAAGGAAGAACAGAGCACCAAGCATATTTTTGTTTTGCTAAATTAAAGGACGTTCTATCATTCCAGCTAGAACCCATATGTCACTCATACCATTTGCTTCTGGAGGAAGAACACAATGAACTGATTAATCAAATCTTAAAACTGTGAAGAAAATTATTGCAGCCATTTGTTAAAATACAAAAGGGCATTAAGAAAACAAACAGTTCTAGTAATATGTGCTATGGTTAATACAGTGATATTTTCAGTGTCCTAGGTTTATAGAAAATTGGCACCTTCTTTCCAGGACTCAAGTGCTCCTGAAGATAATTTAACACTCTTCTTTGATTCACTGAAATTGAAGACTCATTCTATTGTTTCTATCTACATGAATCACAACAAGACTTTTGGAATAAGCATATTTGATTCTGCACTAGCTCAAGTCTTTTTTTGTGGATGTGAAAAAGTGTTTTGAAACTCTATTTACTTCTCTTACATGATAGTTAGCTAGTGTTAAGCACATCTAACTTCAACCAGAAACTATGAATTTACTTAAAGTTGGCTGCCTAAGCTCTCGTTGTCAAGTGAAACAAGCACCTCCAGAAGGTGGTGAATCCTATGATAGTTGATAGCCTAGAGTAAGTGGAACACACCAATAGTTCACATTATATGCCCATCTTATTTTTAGACACAAGGCAAGGTGAGCTATACAAAATACAAACATGGAAAAGCAGACTCTATTAATAAGCTTATTTTAAAATGTATCTCAATAGTTTAACAGTATCAAACAAGTCTGTGGCATCAAGAGCAGAGTGCTACAGAGATGGCAGAAGATGGAAGCATGCTAAAAAGACAGCTGTAGAACCATAAGGCTTCACTTCCCTCACGTGCCCAGAGTTCACAGTTTACCAGAAAATGCAGGTGGGGCATCTGCTTTGACTAGATTTTCTGAAGTGCAAACACATGTAACTATCTTTTTTTTTTGTAGTGTTCTTTTAGCCATAATTATCTAATAACAGCAGTAAGGCAAAGCCCATAGACAGAGGTACCCATTAGACCAATTAGTAAGTCTTATCATGATGTCTGTGTATCTTTATTTCCACATGGGTGGAGCAAGTGGCTATGCAGTCATCTCTGATGTACAACTGCATGAACAGACCTTTTTCTCCATCAAAAGCAGCTCTGGAGCATTTGCAATAGCTTTGCCATCCTTTTCATAGTCATTTTAAAATTTCTTCAGCATGTCGGATAGAAAACTTGTGCTAATTCTATTGACAATAAAAGCTATTCCTCTTTGTGTATGTTTATTTCTCAGTAGTACTAAGATAAAACTGAAGCGAGGCAAAAAGTACAGTGATGTTAAAGCAAGTACTGGACAGTTCACAACTGAACCCAGATTAATTTTATTTTACCATAATCTTTTTGTTCAGAAGCAGAGTGAGAAGCTCTTCCACATCCTAGCAAGTGCTTACCTGCAGCGTTAGTGCAGCCAGCTGCATATCTTGGGTAAGTACCCATCTGGCGCTTGGACAATAGTGCCCTTCGAAAGACATTCTTAGAGATCTGCAGAAGCAGGTAGAAGCCGAAGCACTGCTATGCACTGCTGAAGCATTTAACCAGTGGCCTTCAGGATCTTTACACAGACATAACATTGTTTTCAGAAGAAAGTCCAGGTGACTAAGAATCTAACTCTAAAAAGAAATTCAAATTAGGCCACTCATTCCAGAGAGTTAAAATAGTAAAGGATCTGCACTCTTATTTGAATGAACAGTACAGGAGACTAATTAGATTGCTAAATCTGAGAACCTTTGCAAGAACTAACGAAAAAGGCAAAATTATCAAATTGGAAAAAGCAACATTAGGTCATTTAAATTACAGAGGATAAAACACTAATGGCTATTGGTTTCCTTATTTAAATGGTCTTTATTTAAAGCAATTAACAGAATCCTGAGATAACAGATAATGCTGCCTGGGTAGAAATTCTTCTTCCACACCACACATACACAAGGAATTCACAGCAAAAGGCTTAAAAGCCTAATGCAGTGAAGACAGAAAATACTAAACTTTTCAAATCCTCATTTCTTTGGCCTTTTCTTCACCCCAGTCTCCTATCACTTTTTTTTTTTTTTTCCTTAAAAGACATTATGTGTTAGGAGAGCAAAGCAGCCTGGGGAGGTGATATTTTACCATCGTCTGTGCCATTAATGCAGTTAAAAAATCCTCAGACTGGAAAAATCAGACAGATGCATCTTCCAGGTTCACATGTGCCAACTCCATCTGTTAAATCATTAAAACACAGGCTTGGCAGATTCTAGAGAAAAACACATTTGTTTTCACGATAAAGAGGAAGAGTAAACTTTCTTTCTGGTCTTATAATTTCCCCCTCCCCCCATAATTACTTTAATGGGAATGTCCGCATGAGTGGGTACATTTAACATACTACTGAAAGAGGTTTTCCCTGATTTGAGATACACATGTGTTAAATTATATGTCATAACCTGTGTTAGTCAAAGATCTATTAAACCAAAGTTTATAGCTACATTAAGATGCTTCATTGTTTGTCTTTTTATTGCATCTATCTTGTTAAAGCATCAAGTTAAACACTCGCTTTGCTTATAGGAAAGAACCTGTTTGTGTTATGATTAAAGATGCAGTTTACCTAAGAAGCAGCAAGTCTGATCAAAGAAAGCTGCCACACCTTGAATAAAGGAAGTGATAACAATAAATCTTTTTCCAAATTTGCATTTGAAAAACTGTTTTTTTTTTTTTGCATTCAAAATACATAAAAGCAGCAAATTCCTAACCTCAATCCAATACCAACATTACATTTTTCCAATATCAATATCAAATCCATGTTTGTTTTTTTTTTTTTCCCTACTGCAGTCACTGAACACATATTATTCACTAGGGTAACATTACCTGTAGAGCATCTCTAAATATTGAGCCTTTCGAATACAATTATGTCTAGGTTCATCCTACTTTTTAAGTATGACAGTGTAAATATTTTAAATCCTATGACGTCCCACAGCAACTATTTAATTAAAAAAAAAATAGAGAGAGAGAAGGAAAAAAAATATTGCTATTGAATGCATTTCTTTCTCCTTGTATTCTGCTGAAGAACAGAATTTCATTCTCCAGGCACGGCTTTGTATTCTATTGAGGAACTGAATTTCATTCTCCAGGCAGGGGATTATCCTAAGAGCCTTCCAGACATTAATATTGAGGCTATTTTGTGAAAAGAGAAGCATCTTTCACAGCACATGATTCTATAGATGATCACAGACCAGTCTACAGTTTTTATCAGCAGTAAGGTAGAGAGCTAATAATAACTGCTAAAATCACCCTCTGCTTTGCACAATGCAGAAACATGACGGCATTTCTTGAGATATAGCTGGCTATTTCACATGGCTGGAAAGGTATTTTTCATTTCCTTGAGCAATAAATAAATCAGCATGCTTCTGGGGGAAGCATCTTCCCACAAGACAGAACTTTCTCTAGATAGTAAGGCTTAAAAGTACTAATGAACAAGTTACTATTTATGTGAATATCTCCCTAACACAAGTATCCAGCCGTATATTAGAAAGCAGTAAGATCCCTTCAAGGTTAGTAAGAGAGATTCAGACATAGCTGTAGTGATTAGAGGGGAAAACAGAAGATTTCAAAAAGTTGGCCTTGCAGAGCTAATAAGCTTGTGGCTAGCTGTGGCAAAATGACTTGAACAGGGAAACTATTTTGCTTAGGCACAGAGGACCAAACTGTCTAAAATGTAATGCCTTCTCAGCACAAGATATTAGTCTTGTTCCTGTGCTGTGAGACCTTCACAGAGAGACATGGCTCTTTTTCAACAGATTTAAATATAATTTTGCATCCAATGCTCAGTTTAAACTGAGCCTGCTATACTGGATAATCTTTCCCTATAATATTGCTATTGACATACCCATTTTCCTCCCCAAGATTCAAGCTGCTCAAGCCATGCCCTGCTTGGAGACCAAAAGAAGAATTCAATAGGCTTAAAACGATTCTTTGTTTTTCCACTAATATTTTCATTAGTGTGTATGTTGTAAAATTTAAATTTATGTCATGTAATAAAAATCCCATCAGCCCAAGAGAAGTGGTTAACATGTACAGAAACAGGCCAGACAACAAAGACTCTACTTTCTGAAGCTACCTGCACTGGCTCAGAATCTGATGAAGCAGTACACAATGTAACACAACCATGAGGAAGCAATTCCTACCCCTATCTCACACAAATTGATTCATTTGGTTTCATTTTGTCTCTTTTTGGTAGTTCAGAGGCCCTCCAGAGGGCTAAATTTGAAATGCAACAACGGATTACAACATTTTAATTCCTTAGCATGAAACATCTCCTATCACAGGCAGTTCCACAGAAAGCAATAGAAAGTGTTAAATGTTGTCTTAGGTCTTCAGTTTGCTGTCTGAAAGGTTAGCTCAAGGCCAAAAGGCTGCTCAGTCCTACATAAATCAAGCTGAATGCAGTCTCCTACAGGCACTCAACCCAGGATAAATATTCCCTTGTTGGGGACTATAGAGGTTTACACACTGCAGAGGACTGTTTGAACTTTCTGTATCAGACTTAACTTACACAAGGCTTTTTCTGTGGGTAAAGGAAAAATGCAGCCTAAGTTTGGCTACTCAAATTCTATCAAATCTACAGGACTTTCAGTTCCTATAAGTCAATCTAAATCTTCCTTTAAAAAATTGCACCTCTTAAGTCAGCATATGGAACTATGACATTCCCAAAAATCTAAACATGATAGATTGAGAAGAGTTTGCCAAGTGGCAGATGAGCATGCTTCACCATGAGAAATGGGCTCAGGATAAGATTACAGCCTAATGCCACTACAGTGCCAAGAGTCAACCCTTCCTGTCTGAGTATAGATCTTTTCAGCCACACAAAAATTCATGCAAAAAAATGAAGCGCAACCAGCAGAAGCAAATTCATCAACCATTATAAAGTGAACCCAAAGCAAAATGTATCATTACTGTCATTAACACACATACCAATCTGCTACACAAGTAAGCAAATAGTGTTCCTTGTTCTTTAAAAGGTTAAAAAAACCTATATGCTATGTCTACCTAGAACAAGCCAAAATTTTACATTTACAAGTTCAAACAAAAAAAACCCTTTATTCATACTTTGGAAAACACTGTGGCAGGACTACATAAGTTACATTTATATTTGAATTAGATTCTGAATATTTTTTAACTTCCAACAACATATATTCCATTTCAATCTAGCATGTGTGTCTGGAAATGTTATCTGAGGGTTTTTTTGGCTACATTTCTGCAGCTATTTTATACTATCATATTATATTAGCAGCCATTTTCCCTTTAGCATTCATAAAAGCAGAGAAATGCACAGCTATTTCACATCAAGATATCTGCCTTCACAAAATAAATTTCATAAAGGATATTCCACTGCATACTCTTCATGTTTCAAGAAATCATCATTGCCCATTTTGTGCATCAAGGCTCATAAAAGAGACTTAAGCCTTAAAACTGAGATATCACTTTACATGTTACATATCTGCAACCTTCATTGCTGTCAGTAGCCTCCACATAATGACTGTGGGAGCTGCAGTTCTGATTGCAGACCTATCTTCCACTCTCCTCCAAAAGACTTCTGAAATACCTATTGGAATTTATTCTAACCAGCTACCTTTGCATACAATTGATGATCTATTCTGTACTCCACTGTCAACAACTATAAGTATTATTCTTGTACTTACGCAGCAGTCCTAGAATAGTTCTTCAAACCTGGGAAAGCTGCAAAACCATTGCTCTCAGTCGTCCAACATTTTACTAATATGCTTTTTCACATTACCTGCACATGTGGCCAGGGTCTATACAGGGAACTAGTTCACATCTTCTGTACTGATAAACTCCACTTCTTTTCTTAACCACCTTGGTTAAGCAGAACAAAAAACAGTTCCAATATTGAGCAACAGAATATTTACAATGTATGCGCAACCTTTATCACTTTAATAGCATCAGCCTAAGTTCACCAGCAGAGCTTTCCTCAGGTAAGACTAATAAAGAAGAGCACAATATGACTGCACCAAGTAGAAGAAACGAAACACAAGCATATCACAGAATATAAAACAGAACAAGTACATCTAAGTATTTCCCAACAAAAATCTGTTATTGTAGCTATGTAATTTCTTTCTAGCAAGTGTTTTAATGCACGAGCTCAGAGAAGACATAAGGAAATGTATCTAAGAGAGACAATAACTGCATCATGTTATGGCTGCAAATACAGAAATCTGAACTAATAACAAATACTCTCTTAAATTAGAATACCATTAGATGCTGGTATCCATCACTGCCTACAATAACCCTCAAGGGAAGCAAAATTGCTTGGGACTAATAAAACATTCACTTGTTTTAAAATTTACAGCAGGCTAGAAAAGTTTCACATGCATTTTACCTCAGAAACAATGTGCTACTTATTCTTCATAGCAACGATATTTTACATAGCATTGTGGGATCAAAATGTAATTTCAACAACAACATTTTCTGATGTTCTCAAAGGAAAAATTACTAGTTTCTTCCCTCTAAAAGGATTTAGATGGAATAACATCTGTGTTGAGATTATTGTGAATATGTTAAACTGACAGCAAGTCTCCAAGGGGCACTGCTCATTAATGTTCTGTGCATAAAATTAAAACTTGAAATATATTTTTCAATCCATTTTGAATCATTTAAGCAATTCTCATGCAAAGAAACTATTGTGCTGCAATAATATATTTGCAGAGTAGGATATGAAAGCTATTAAAATGTCCTAGACCCCCTGCCTTTCATGCAAAAGGAAAAAAAGGCAACTCTTTCTGATTTGAAACATGCATGGTTTGAGACAAAGTAGTTCCAAAGAACATGAAGAGTGATTTCCAGTTTATACAATGTAACAACATTCAAAATTTGGTCTTGTTCTTTCATCTTTAATCCATATTCTGCCTAGGTACTCCAGAATGTATCAAGGGAAATTTCTGGCTGTGCATCAGCATTTACAATAAATTTTTACACTGAGTAGGCTGGAACTGGTGGCCATATTCCATGGCCTTGGAAACTGCAACAAGGCAGCATTCTGCAAGCTCTCTGCAAGTAGAACTCTGGAGTAGTGCTCAGAGACAATGCTTGCTAATGAAGAATTTAAATGCAAACATTTCCTCTGGTTTGAAAGGTACAAAGCTCTCCCTGCCAGCAGCAGAAATAATTTTGAGTGCATGTATACTTATTCCACCAGGTATGACACAAATATATGTGCACCCACCAGGTACAATGCAAAGATGTATCTCACGTAAATC
This sequence comes from Psilopogon haemacephalus, assembly GCA_013396835.1. Classification (NCBI taxonomy): domain Eukaryota; kingdom Metazoa; phylum Chordata; class Aves; order Piciformes; family Megalaimidae; genus Psilopogon; species Psilopogon haemacephalus. The sequence goes on from VWZI01011650.1 coordinate 507,239, forward strand.
TTTAGTTTGAACAAAACAAAACCAAACAATGAATCTGTGGGGAAAAAAAAAACAAATAAAACTCCAAGAATTAATTTAGAATTAGAATTGTTCATGCCTTTCAAGCACAGAAATCTGCATAAAGCTGTAGCTGTAAGTGCCATTTATGGAGACCAAAGAAAACATATTATTGTTGGGAAAACAGACATACCACTCACTGTTCCAAAGTCACTGGATGATTACAGCCACAACAAGATGACAGTTCTAAATTTTGCTACAACATATAATGATTCTAACCAGGCCATTGGGTTCCTTTCCTAAATGGAAATTCACTAACTCAAATTAACATATTCTTGATGTGATAGACTTTCGCAGGTTTTTTTGGAGTGAAGCCAGAGTCTATAGTGTCAATGAGACTGTGTACTTAAATTACAGCAATCATAACAAAGCAGTCTACCACTCAGGCTGCCAACATCTGAAATATTACTTAGAAACATGAACAGAAGACACCGAAGTTACATTTGCAGTTTCCTCTATTAGACTTCCACACTTAATATTGCATGTGAGCATGGAACAGCAAGCACAGAACTGTCAGTACTAATTAATATTTTGGGTAAACATTTTCAATGCAATTGAAAGAGCCCAAGCACAGATACACAACGGGATATATGAACACCTCAGCAAACAGCTTGATTTTCAAAGAGTCTTGCATTGCCAGCATTGGAGAGAAGGAAGCAGGCTCAGTGTAGCTAAAAAAACAAAATGAAGCTGCTTTTCAAGTTTTCAGATGTGAGCATGGCAGTGCTTTGAGTGTGAAACGAGGCCTTTAGAAACAAAACCAGAGGACATGGACTGGTAGACACCAGTTTCCTTAGAGACATAAGTATTCTCCCCTCCCTCACTGCTACTATCTCCTATCAGTGCAAAGCATTTGTTCTACTTTTCCGGACATCGAATAGCCTAATTGAAGAACTGACACTTGCTTCTACACAGCTGCCAGACATCCAGAAAGCTGTAGCACTGCAGAAACGTTTGGGACTCATTGGTCACATATCAGTTAGCAACACAGCTCTTGGACAATTCCCCAAATCACTGGCAAATTCTATTCACTGCACTGTCTGAACTTCTCAGACAGAAAACAGTACTTACAAACTTCTATCCCAGCAGCACACTGTGCTATAGCTCTGCCCATAAAGAAAGAATTACTCTAATGCTCATCTCTTCATAAGAAAATGTATATCTGTTATATCAGCTGGTTCCAGAAGTGTTCAGAAAAGTATATGACTCGAAGCTTCAAATGCTTCTCATCTTGGAAGCTTTCAGATCACAAATGTGGAGGAAAAAACAGACACTTTCTTGGTTGCATTGTTGCTTTCCCACTGACCAAGGTATGGCTATGGCAGTTTCTGCAGCTGATGGTAAAGTTCACTATTAGAACACAAGATGAGTAAAGTGTTGGATGAAGATTCTCCCAAGCACTTATATGCTGCTACACACCCAGATCTACCAAAAATCTGAGACAGTCTTTACATGGCTAAGACCTCCTTCAAGCTTTTTAGGGACTGTCCTGCCCAACCACAATACTCTCTGCTGCAGTGCCTCAAGATAGCTCTGCCTGCACTCACCTTGCATGTATGTAAAGCAGTAAAGTAGCAGTAGCGTTTTTTACATCACTCCATAATTGTCAAAGAAGGATTCTCACCTGTCTTTTTTGGGGAGGGTAAGTGTCCAACCTGAACAATGCAAAGCTCTTTGTGAAGATTTAGATCTAATTGAGATTTTGTGGTAATACAAAATAGAAATTTATGGCATAAGAGCTGGAAAATATACAAAACACTTAAAATACCCTTTACAACAAAAATTAAGTTTTTTTCTTTATTTTTTCTGCACAGTACCTGATGAAAGGCAGAAGTCTCTTGTCTCTACCAGCAAAAACATTAAGTGCAGTAAATGTTGCATAGGTGATAACAGTGATGGAATTGAGGTCTGGCCTGTGATTGAAGCTGAAGCTTATTGAATAGTTTGTTTAGAGTACTGTAAAACAGAAGGTATTTTATCCTGCATCATTAGCACTTGAGCACAAGTGCCATTTAGACAAAATTTTTAGCCTATTCAACAGGAGCAGAGATGCTCACAAACACTCCTTACCATTACTTAGAGTCCAGAAAGAGAATAGGTTTGTTATTTTTAAAAAAATTACAAAGATTATCATACATAAAAAGCTCTTATTACATTGGGACACTTCCCTATAAACAAGCAATATAAAATCCTTAACATTTTCCTATCAGAGCAGACACACAAGATTCCCAAAAAAAGTTAATTCAAACCCTGAAGACAGTGAATGACATTAACAAAGTCATAACAGCATTACATAAAGTCTTTTGCAGCACTACAGGTTTAAGATATCAACCCACACTGAGCTGTCCATTTTAGCTCAAGGGTCACCTTTTCCTGTCTCCATTCTGTCTGCTGCCTTGATTGCAGAAGCACTACTGCTTGTGGAGCTGTTCTGTGAAACAGATTAAAATCGTGATCTTTCTCTTTCAGCAGTCTGAAGTTACTTTGGTTCCTTGACCTATTTCACAGAGCAGTGCCACCTGTATTTGCATGAACACAACATCCTAAGGCTTTAGTTTTGTAAAAACTTACAGCTAGCATAGTGATCCAGAACTACCCTCCTCATGCATTTCCTCATCGTGTGCTGGCGGAAGCATTTGTACAGCTTCACAGAAAATTCTGTGTTAAAATATCTTTCTTTCCACTTGGTTAATTTTAATCCATACCAGCACCCCAGCCTGCACCAGAACACAGCACCACAAGCACTTTTACCATCTGCTAGAAGAAGTGAGTGCAGAATCTGTAAAAAGAAAGACTGAAACTACCTCCCCAGTGGCAGTGTGATGTCTTATGGAGGTGAAAGGATAGCTGAAACTCAAGACACTAATCTGCAACTCTAGAGTTATATACAGGTTGTAAATTCTTGAGGAACTTTGGGAGAGCTGTGAGCTCTCACAGAACAGCCACTTGAGCAACAGCAGAACTACAGAGTACCTGGATAATTCCAAATCACAACGGGACAGGAAGCTTTACAATACTCTTTGGCACTTATCACATCCAGGTTAGAATTCATCCATCCTAGAAGATGTGAATGTTGCTTGGAAGCACCAAGTATTGAGACTTGATGCTCTTCAAACATGTATCAGGATCTACTTCAGCATGTCATGCAAGGACAAGTGCTGTTGTACATAGCTACAAGACCCACGCTCGCAGCAAATGGACATGTATCTCTACGTCATTCAGTATAATTATTAGCTCATTAAAAGCCTATTTCACTTCTTTTCTCATAGTGCAATTCTGTTCTGTGCTCATAAGAATGGCATAAGACCTAAAACTAGATAATCATTTACTGCATTCCCTCATCTGAAAAATAATTCAGTTAAGTACAAAAAAAAAAAAAACACTGAACATTCTAAAGGCTTATTTTCACAATATTAGCATAAAGTTTCATTCTCTCTTGACAAATGTGACCGCAGTTTAAATCCTGACACATAGCAAACTATGAATCTGATTGCTTTCATTAACAGATTACTATTTTCACAGAAAGCATCAAGGCTGTAATAAGAGGGCTCCTGAGATAAATGTGACTAAGCAGCAGGAGTTAATTAAGTAGGACAATGAGTAAGCATTTATGGGTGTGATAGGAGACTCAGCTGATTTAATTGCTAGTCTAATTATCAATTACAGAATCAAGAAATGGCATCTAAGTGAAATACTCTATTTGCTGATAGTTTAATGATTTTAGAGGCCCAGAAGAGCAGCATTAATTGCTATTTTAGGATACAGAATGAGGGTTTTTTCCTCCTCTTACTCAAATAGAGGTTCTCAGTACTAAGATGACTAATACATGTATATTCACTCTTCTCATATGCAAATACTTAAGGCCTTTAGATCCTTTGCCCTATTAGAAAGAAATAATAAAATGCTAGCAATTAGGTATTCAAAGGCACTACCTATAAACCATTCAGCTTAGGTCAAGACCTTTCCACATTTACTTTTTAATAACCGTTCAACAGCGTGGAAAAAAAAATCACAATAACTATTTACAGTGTGCTTGCACAAGCCAGTTTCTAGACAAGGAGAAAGGGGTCAGGGAACTATTTAAACCCACAAAGGCAGAGAGCCAGTTGGCTACATTACTTGTTGCAACGCTTTCTAAAGCGACTGCAAGAAAATGAAGTTACCAAAAAAATTTGATGGAGAGCCAAAAATATTAATATATAGGAACACAGAGAACTTTTTACAAGCTGTAAATATATTTTTTTTCGTGTGTGTGTTTTCATATGTAACCCATAAAGTATGTTGAGGTCTTTCTCAGACAACATCTACCAGGAAAAAAANNAACCAATGTTATTTCCAATCACCAACAGAACATTTTGGTGTACATCAAGAAGACTAGGAACTGGAGAGGGCAGGTTAAAGCACTAAGCAACAGAAGCAAACACCCATCACAGCACACTGGGGCTGAGTATGAATGCATTAACGAGCTGAAACTTATCAGAATTTTAAAAAAAACAAAAAAACCAAAACCAAAACAAAACAGAAAAACCCCAAACAAAACGAACATCAAAAATCTCACAAAAACCAAAGCAACAACAAAAAGGACCCCAAAACCCCACAAACCGCAAGGGTGTCCTTCAACCATTTTTCACATCCATTACAAACAATGGAAGATACTTCAAGTTTCTGGCTGTGGAACCTTGTCTGGGTTTGAATTAGACTCTTTAACGTTAAAGTCGGTATCCAAAAAGGTCTCCAACTATTTGTTTTCTGCTAAAGGGAGTCTGACTCATTAATCAGTTGTAGTTTAGACAACAGCTCTTCCTCTGCAATACGGCTAATTCCCCAAGCAAGGTACCTGCTTTTCATCACCTCAACCCGAACATGTTTTCCTACTGAATGTTTTGATAAACACCCCAAAAAGACGCTGGTAGTATCAAGCGCGATTCGCTTGGTTTCCTGAGGGGAATAAAATACCACAGTGAGCACTTTTAGTGTCGCACCCGAGAGATACCTTTATGATGTCACCTCAGCAGGGTAGTGACCTGGAGACAGGAGCAGGAGGAAGCGCAGGGAATCCATCGCCTCAGGTTGCAGCTGCGCGCGCCTGACCTTCCCGCCCTTTTCTAACCGCCGCCGCCCCGCGAGGCCCCGGCCCCGGCCCCGGCCGCCAGCCCCAGCCCGGCCCCGCCGCGGGACATGGCGCAGCGGCGCACCAACCCGGCACAGTCCTGCAACTTCGTAGCACAGGACAACAACTGGTAATAAACCCTCAGCATCCTCTGTTGCTGCATTCTGCCGGCTGCCTTCTCTGTCCTGCCCAAGGCAGCCTCCCCCTCGCAGCTCAGCACCTCCTCTAGCCTGGGCAAGGCTGACCAGTTTGTTCCTAGATTCATAGAATGGCTTAGGTTGGAAGAGACCTTGAAGTTCATCTAGTTTCAACTCGTCTGTCATGGCCAGAGACACCTTCCATTAGACCAGATTGCACAAGGCCTTATCCAACCTGGCATTGAACACCTTCAGGGACAGAGCATTCACAACGTTGTTTGACAACCTGTTCCAGTGCCTCACCATCCTCAGTAGAAAGAATTTCTTCTTAATATCTAGTCTAAATCTGCCCTCCTCAAGGTTAAATCATTTCTCTTTCATCCTATCACTACAAGCTCTTGTTAAAAATCCCAGCTTTCCTGTAGGCTCCCTTCAGGTACTAGAAGGCCTCCATGAGGTCTCCCTGGAGCCCCAACTCTCAGCCTGTTCCCGTACTGTAGGGGACATTCTCCAGTCCTCTGGTCATCTTTGTGGTGCTCCTCCGGACCTGCTTTAGCAGCTCAATGTCCCTCTTATACTGGGGGACCTAGAAATGGGCACAGTACTGCAGCTGGGGTCTCACAAGAGCAGAGCAGAGGGGCAGAATCACTTCTCTAATCTTGCTGATCACTGTTTTTTCAATGCTTCCTGGGCTGCCAGTACCCATTGCCAGCTCATGGTGAGTTTTTCAGCTGACACCCCCAAGTCCTTTTTCTCAGGACTGCTCTCAAGTCACTCTTCACCCAGCCTATATTTGTGCAGGGGATTGCCCCAGTCCAGGTGTAGCCTGTTACACTTGGCCTTGTAGAACAGGCTCTCAAACCTGTTCAAAGCCCTCTGGATGGTGTCACTTCCCTCCATGGTGTCAACCAGCCCCCACAGCTCGTCATCTGCAAACTTGCCGAGGATGCACTCAGTCCTACTGCCCGTATCACTGACATTTGCTTCACTTGACTTTGTAAACACAGGTGCTCACTCACAAGTTTTTTTAGTAGCCTCAGGAAGCTAAGCAGTGAGTACCAGGCCCAAAGCAGCCAGTGCTGCCCATCTGCACTAGCGTTTCCCTCCATCTTCCCACAGAGGAGTAGGGCTGGGGCAGAACAGAGGACAAAGGCTTATTTCTTCAGTCAATAGTAAATAAAAGGGTCACAAAACACATTGTTTGAGACTCTGAGCAACCTATTTTAGTTGCAGATGCCCTTGCTCACTGCAAAGGGGTTGAACTAGATGACCTTGAAAGGTCATTTTAAACCCAAACCATTCTATGATTCCATGAACATACATATGAAAGGACGTTGGAGCTTACTTTTCAAGTTTATAACATCTTCCAATTCCTAACATAAGCATAACTTGCAAGGAAGTGCACTCACACTTACTGTTCCAATTTCCAACTTATGAAAATATTTTCCCATTACCTCCTAGTCAGACAATTGTTAACTCAGGTGTAAATTGGTAAGGTCTAAAGAGTCATGGTAAAGTTTTGTGCTTTGTGATGTTAGTAGTTGTGTTTGTGCCATTTGTGGTTTTTTTAAAATGAAAGCTTTAATCTTAAATATTCCTCTGTTTATTTCAGGAAAAGATACATTGAAAGTGAACTAGAAGCTGCAAAACGATGGTCTCAAAAATGGGGATTCTTGATAAGACCTCTTGAGGAGGTAAAATTGAATAGTTCATAAACAACACATGAAATGTGCACAAATTTATCTGGACACAAAATTGTAGGTGTACAGAAGACTAGAAGACTACTGAGTAGACTTTACTAAGCTAGGTTCTGGCATAACAAGTGCACTACTTTTAAGATGGGTTTAAAGCTTCAGTTTTCTCCTGAATAAAATCCAGCAAGTGGTAATTCATATGCTATCCATATTCTGAAAGAGTTCTCTTGAGAAATACAACTTCCAGCAATGTTAACAAGTAGTAGATGCACACTGACAGGAAAATATTTCCCCTTTGTCTATCCATATGGTAGTTAAAAAATCCAGGGGAAAAGGTTCTACCTAATTAAATTTTCAGTGGGGGAATTTACAACAAGTGAAAATACTTGCAGTGATGTCTACTCTCTGTGATGTTTAGATATTAAAATACCGTAGCACATAATGTTACATTTGGAATCTCAGTGTTTTGTTGCTAAAGGTGAAGCCCCTGAATACTTTACAAATGTATTTATCCTGTGGTTCGGTAGAAGTATTTAATATCTTCTAGGGTGTTTTGAAAATTCCTGTAGACAGCCAAGTTGCCACCTTTAAAAACTTTGGTCCTTTATGCTTCAGCATCCATCTTTGATGAGTATGGTCTGTTATGCATGCCACCTCTGCACAGAACTAATGCATCTACAGCTGAGAAGGTGACAAACATTGCCACTGTAGGTGAACATAAATATTTAGCACTTATATGTATTTCTACCCCTTTCTGGACCAGTGATGTAGTTAAGAGTTGGAATCACTGAGCCTTTCATCTGAAATTTACCAGTACATCACTTTCTGAAACAAACCATTACAACAATTTCCAAACCACTATGATAAGTAGTCCTGTTTTGGAGGGAAAGGATAGGGAGTCAACATAAGGGGAATGGTGGAGATATCAGGTATTACAGCATATTCCAAAATATAGAGTCCATTTTTTAATATTGATGTTTTGATTTCAGTTGATTGGAGATGAAAAGAAAGAAAATACAAAGCCCAAGATACAGCTTCCAGAACATCTGCAGGTTCGACCTGTGACACCTTTGGAAAAATACATTAAGGTTAGAAAATTAGATTGTGAAGTTGCAATGCAGCAATATCTGTCTTAAGGAACCACACACAAGCCCTAAAAATCAGTTGTCTAATAGAGGTGGGCCTTTAACTAAAGGTCAAGGTAAATTGTGTTTGCAACCCCAGCAATGCTTTAAATGGATTTAAGACAAGGAATTACCCTTTGGATACGGTTGTTAGTTCACAGAGCTTTCACTGTACATAATCATCTTTTTGTAAAACACCTTGCCCATGCACTCCTCTATGACATCTAGCAACAGTCAGCTGTGCAGGTTGATATAGCAGTGCTCAAAAAGCCATTACTGACTGCTGACCATTCATTGCTCAGATGTAAATATACCTGTCTTATTTCAAGGCTTATCACAACCTTAATTCTCAGTTAAGATGCAGTTATTTTTTAAGCTGTATTTCAGCCATCTTTCTGGCAGAGAGGACATCACTGTCATCTTCAGCAGCACAAATTATTAACAGTTCTAATGAGCCACTTCATAACGTTTGATTTTATATTATATGATTTACACTTGTATACGCAGAGTCTAAAAGTTGTCAAACAGCTGGAAATGAGAATGCGGTGTGAATGGTGGCATGATTTATAAATACACATTGTCAGAGTCACCCGTCAACAGGATACAGGCAGCTAAATCAGGGACACTGGGAGAGGAACATGCATAAAAGGCAAAACAGAATATGCCAACAAAAAGGAAGGTTAGTCCACTTAGAGAAGATTAAGGAAACAAAAGAGATTGGAAATGCTTACTTGCTGAACTAAGCTTTCTTTCAAACGATTCTAAGGGTGGGGAGATAAAGGAAGAACGTAGTAAAAGCTTTTACTGAGATTAAATTGAAACAGAAATTAAGAGCTAGTGCAGACTGTGGCAGAGAAATGAAATGGCAGTGTTTCTGCCATTAGGTCTCCTTGTTCTTCTGTTTTGTCTCAAGCCTCCAATTTCAGTCAAGTTCAGCTCCGCTTCAGCACAGCCAGGGTGTGTGTTAACAAATCAGGCAGTTTGCTGCTAAAGCTGTGTGCATAGCCTGCTGCATATTGAAACAGGGATCACAGTTTCAGTTCCACTAAAGAATCTTTATTTGCTAAGGGAGAAAAGGGTTAGCTGTGATAAGGGTTAGCTGTGACTTAGATCACCCTTCACGTATTTAGAGTGAAGTTTGTTAAGTCCTTATTTAGAGCTATGCATCTTCCTGCACATTTATGTTCATGTAACAGTCATCATCTGTTCTTCTTTCTAGGTTAGATTATCAATCGCTTCTTCATAACCCCTTCATAAGTGGGACATGATTCCTTCATTAGCCTGCTCAGTGGGTGGCACTTTTGGCCATAAAATTATCTTTTCAGAGGAACTGCTCCACCTAAATATGATAAACATTTTCTAATCTTGGCAAAAGAACAAAGTGAAGCAACTCTGGCAAGAGAACTGAAACATTGTTCTCTTGCTGTGTATTTCTCTACTAAGTCCCCAGATGCTAAAATGATATAACGTGCCCAACTGAGATGATTCAGCCAAAGTAAGCACAGGAGTCAGTGAACAGAGACTGTTGGCTTTTGTTTTGTTTCCTTTTTGGCTAGATTAGCTGCAGATTAACTTGATGCTCACACATCTTTTAAAGTAAAAAGAAGGTGGAACTAGTAAGTAGTTCTCAATTCAAAAGCCAGCTCAGTCAATAGTAACTTTAGTATTCAGCCACAAAATTATTATTCTGTAGCTGCATTGCTACCAAATGCATTGCAAAAAGTATAAAATGTGATTTTTTTGGTTCAGAGCAATTAACTAGATTTAAAGATTATTATTATTCAATAAGGAGAAAAAGCTAAAGCTGAAGATAAAATTCTTCTAAAGTCCTCAGAAAGCAAAACAGTGTGCTAAAACATAACTAACCAGTAACTTATCTTTTATATTTCATGTTATATGTATTAATGTAGACACTAAAAGGCTTCTGTTTGTGTGGTTTTTTAGAAGGGTGATAGAGGAAAGTTAGTTACTTCATTGGAATTTGGCTGCTTCTCTTTCCCCGTACTTTCCTGCAGAATAGGACCTAAATAATTCTAATGACTTTTAAAATTGTCTAACCTGTATTATATATCAAACTTTTGTGCAACTGGGCTATCTGTCAAAGTTCTTATTTTGTTCCATTAATGTCAGTCTGTGTTCAGGATATTGATTCAGCATACTGCATTTAAAGCCACTATTTTCTAATTTTTAAAAAAGTTCTCATTTCCATCCACAATACAGCACAAAAAGGATCTTACAAGACAGAAATCACCATAGAAAACCTTTTAATCACTGAATTCTGCATGTTATTTTTACTCTAGGTGTTTCCATCTCCTCCAGTACCTAAGACTACCCAAGGGTTTATTGGCTGGAGATCAGCTGTTCCAGGGTTGGAACTTGAACGTGGATTTCAAATCCAGAGCTGTAAAGGTGCCTTTTCTAAGGATCTGAAGTGGCCATCTGAGCCCTCTGACTGACAGGAAGAAGTAGCAAGTACAGAGCTGCATCTGCATCACTAAATTAACATTCTGTAGCAGACTGTTGGACTATTAAACATTTTTGCTTTAAAAACCATTTATGTAACATCCACAGTCATTTTGGTAAAGCTTAAACGTTTTTATGTAACATTTTAATTGCTACTGATTTTTTGAAATCTACAGCATCCAAGCTGTAGATTCAGGTTTACTTAGAAGTAACAATTAATAACCCCATATAAAAATAAGAGAGCAGGTACTACTTTTACCAGCATTAGTAAGACTATGATATTTAAATACTTCTTGAAAGTCTTTATAAAACATATTTTATAATGACAGAGCACATTTAAAAAATCATTTCCCCATGAAAGCCTCCATTCAAACTCAGTTTCACAGCAGCTTTTTCAGACATAAATACAGACTGCCACGTTCCTGACAATGGCACCCCACTGCTCATTCCCAATTCATCACTTACCACTATTGGAATCTGTGTTAAGAATTAGTTTTCCATCAGCACTCTGAACTGGCCCACTACTGAGTTGCTCAAGTGCCTGTGCTAGCACAAAAGCATCTCTTATACAGAAAGAGGGTGAGAAGTGGCAGAGAATACTAGCAGACATCAATTAAATTGTCTCAAGCTGCCATGGAACTGCATCTTTACATTAGAGAGAAACTTTCCTCATTAAAAAAATAAACTATAAAACCAAAGAAAAAAACACCTGGAGTAAAAAGCAATTATCAGGCTTCATCATAGTGTGTCCACTTTAGCTTCAAAAAAGCAGGTACATCACAAGTATGGTTGGGGCACAATTATTAAAATACAATAATTTTTGTCTTGTGTGCACTTTACACGTAGTTTGGGTAGTTACTCCCAGTGCTGCTAAGACACAAAGCCACTTTCAAAAGTCACTTTTGATATCAAACCTTTTTTTTTTTTTTTTCCTATTAGAATGCAGATATATTTCAGGTTTTTTTATACCAATATTTATACCAACCAGGACCAGTGAAAGACTCAGAAACAGTAGGGGATTGAACTGGGAGTTACTGGTGTGGCTACCTCAGTGCTATGTAGTGCAGTTTAACACTCTACCAACCCGAATGTGTAACAGTTTAGAATCTCAGAAGGAGACTCATTCACTTGTGGCATCTGTCTGCAGTATGTAGCTCTAATTTGCTGTCATGTTTAAACTAGAAGATTGTTTAAACAAATAACAGCCTCCAAGAAATCAACAGAAGCAGCTTCTTATAACTCCTTAAAGAGGAAAGAGTTTCCTCTTTAATCCTGCTGCAAAGATCCCTTTGTATTCTGAGCCTATCAACTTCTTGAGTCAGCATGAAGTTCTTGGCTTTCATAGCAGTAGGTCAGCAGCTAGTATTTGTTCTTTCTTTCTTCCCAAGAAATGACTCACCATGATCAACACCCCCACCCCATTTTTTTTTTTTCTTTACCTCTAGTTCCAAATGCCAACAAAATAATAATATTTTACTTCTTTCCATATTCTTTACAAATAATGGAGAAGTGACTCATATCCTTTGGAAAGATTACCCAAGAGTGAGAATACATAGGAGTAACTGCAGACACATTGCTTAAAAAACAGAATAAAGAATAACTTAGAGTCTGAGTCTGGAAATTTAAGCTAAATTGCAGTTTAGCTACTAGCTGTAACATGTGTAAGCTCTTCTTTGAACAAACAAATTAACTGCAAAAACAACATTTTAAATCAGTGTGCTTTGTCATTGCTACAGTGGTATCTCTATTTTAATCACATGATTCTTCAGTTTATTTTAAGTTCATGTATAGATTCTCTTGTTTGATTTATATGAAGAGGTAAAGATTAAAATGTAATTTAGTAGCAATAAAATCACATTAATTTCAGACCAAATGCAAGAGAAGCTTCAAGACTAGTTTTAAAATAAATGTTGTATTAAAGACCCAAAGCTGGCATCTAACATGCAGTACATGTTTGCATGAAGTAAATTTCAAATCCCTATGAGCCATGGTTTGATTCTGGAAACCAAAATAAATTCTTTGTACAGCATCTACTGCTGGACATTGCTGAATCTTAATCCCTGTGTCTGGATCTTAACTCTGCATTAACAGTTAAGGGGGTTTATTATTTCAATCATTTAAGGTACCTTTACTTCAGGAGATACTTATCAATGTAATAAAATTTGGGGTGTGTTAGGAGTACTGTGTAAAACTGGAACTCATTCTTCTAGTATAAATCTGTCAGTTGTTAACTGATCTATGTGTTTGGGGGTTTAGTGTTTGAGAATATGGGAAACTATAAACCTGGCTATTTCTCTTCATAACACTTTTAGTTTGACCCTTTCTACCTCAAAATATTATGTAAAGGTTGTAGATTTGTATCTGACAAAAGACTGCTCCAGTCAACTGCCCCAATTGAGAATCTAAAGGGCTGATACAGAAATATTAAATTGCCTTTTAATGTTTCAAACCTGGCATTTAATTTGCAGAAATTAACCTATTTATTGGAGCCAAGTTGGGCACATAAATGTCACTGCACACTGTGAAATATCACACCATCTCCAAGGTCAGGACAGTGTTAGTAAACTCAGTGCAGACACTGGGGAAATGCTTCAATACAAAATTAAATTGCTTCTAAAATGCTGCAGAAGTCAAGACAATTTTAGTTCTATATAAAATCTTAGACGTGTATCTTGTGTGCAAGTCAGAGCGGAATAGGATGTTTCTAAGCATATTAAAAGTGTTATGCATTTTGTTTTTAACCAAAACGCAAGTGTACATAGATGTCTCAAATTCTTCAACCTAAATTTCATTTGATGTAGTCTTCCATAAAGCTTGTGGTGGTCTAAGGTTCAAACTGGCAAACTGGTATGTGTATAACTTCCACTTCAGCTGACCAGACTTTCTCAGGAAACTGAAGCCATCTTGTCTTCTGGCTGTTTTTTCCAGATAAGCTGTTCTTTGGTTCCTTTTAAAGGCTCCTTTAAAAGAGGAACTATGGATGATGTTTTCAGAATTGCATATACAAAAATTTTACTCTATTTGACACAATCACCACGGCAAGACATGAAAATAGGTCAGCCATACATCTGCCACTGTGGGTGTGTGATGAAATAACAGAAGAGGCTTAAATGACAGCTGTATTTAAGTTGAAGAACTATGAAATGAGAATTGTCGTTCTCACAAGCACTTGCTTTATAAACAACAAAACTGGGTGACAAAAACCTGGTGTGTTTTCCTTCACAGTGTGTTATTTTCTATGCTGTTAGAATTGGCATAGAACTGGCACTTGCTATTTATAATTTCATTAACGAAAGATAGTTTACAGGGAGCTCAACATCAAAAGATTATTTATCTAAAATATGTTTCACACATAAAGATGCTTGATTAGGTGATAGTGAAGGGGTGATTCTGAATAGGTAGCACTAGTGCAGTTGCAGTCATCACATAAGTGTTGCTGTATACCTTCAAGAAGCAAAATGAAAAGCAGCCCTGCATCTGCACAGCCAATTGGTGTAGCTACTGCAGAAGATGGCTGCTTAGAGAATAAATCTGATCACTATTCTGCATGAGACATCTCTACAAAGTTACATGCTGGGACTAACCTAATTGACACCCACTACAGGCCTAAGTTTCTGCAGAAATTACTGTCACCAGTTGTGCTGTTGGCTACTCTGTCAGTTAGAAGTAACTTAAATTCTGAGATTATTTGCTTTAAAAACCAACAGAGGTACATTTTATTCTTCTTTACAGAGACCCAAGGCTCCCCATTCACACATCATTTCCCCCTTAAGTGAAGAATCCTCTGTGGTTTCTTTCACATTCTACAAAGTACCAAAGTGACAAGCAGCAGTCAAACAGTCACTGGCAACAGAGCAGAAACCTCTTCTCCCATCTGAAACCCAACTCAGATCACTTCTTGCTTGTGTTGTATTTAGTTCCCCTTGAAACCATAAGTGTCAGTGAAGCAAGACAGATAAGACCCACTCACAGGCTATTACCTTCTTCCTGACTCCTGTGGTTTTCACATCCCATCAAGTTGTTCTCTAACTAGTTGAAAGTATGTCAAATCATTTCATAGGACCATCATGTCATAAATCCAACTGTACTGGAAAGGGATACCCTTGTGATGTGAAACTAATCAAGTTGCCAGGGTACAAAATATTGCCCCTTCAGTCTGCTCCATCCTATGTGGAAAAGACCTGCAGAACTGAGACAAATTCAAAACAAACCCAGAAACATTTTGCAAACACCAGAGGTCTGATTCATGCTGCACCAGTGAAACAAAACAAGCAGCAAGGGTCATTATTCTGTGTCAGATGAATTGGAGATCATTTTAACCTTAGGGTTTCAGGCTGTTCATACCCAGCTCAAGACTTGCTCCCTTACATGGAGAACAGTTCAGAGAGATGGAAGAATGCTCTTTGCTCTATGTTGCTCTGGGCATTTATTTCCATGGGAGTTTTCAACTGGAAGTTCTCAGAAAGTGGCTGAAGACTACAACAGGGCAGCTTTTCATCTCAGTGCAGATACAATGTTGCCACCTTTGAAGTAAGACACACTTCGCAGTCTGAGCACTGGATTTTACAGGCTCTGGCATGTCCCAGACCATCCCAGGATAGTGGTAAGCCAACAGCTAGCACAAGACCTGGGGAGAAACTGGACGTTGTGTTCATGAAGAGTGTTCTGAAGCCTGCTTTGGCAGGGGTTGGACTTCAAAAGGTCCCTTCCAATCCCTACCGTTCTATGATCCTATGATTTTCCTCTGCACCAGCCAAAATGTGCCATGGCTTCAGATCGCGACTGTGCAGTGCTGTAACGCAGAACCTCAGCGTTTAGGGAGACAGTTCACCAGATACCCAGAGAAGAGGATGAGATGCAGTCAGACCATCCTATAAGTAAACACAGCAGGTTAATTCCTTCCCATTTAAGCAAATGCAGCTGTATTTACTACAACATGCAAACACATTCTTCAGACTATCACTGTATCATATCCCCAGGGTAAGATTTTTCCAGCCTTTTGTTATTCTTAAATTAATACATTGATCTCCAAAGTAACATTGCACAGCCTTAGCAAACCTAAAAGCACCAAAAATTCACTATGTGTTTAACAAACAGCACAGGAAAATACAGATCAAAGGCTGTTTGTCTCCTGGTGCTTTTTATTTTCTAAGAGACAAGAGCACATGAAAAAATTGAGCTCAGAATAAGTACACTTACAACTCTTTGGAAATGCATAATAGAGGTTAACATTTTATGGAGAAGATGTGCTCAGGTGCATTATAGTACAATACATTAAAGCATCTCTTTTAGAGAGTATCTCTGAGGATAATTACCTGTCAGATCTTTTATATCATTTAAGTTTATTACTCCTGACTTCTGTCAGTAACAAAAAGCTCAGGATTTTAACAATAGCTAAGAAAAAGACAATCATGTTTCATGTGAGAGCAGTATGTTTCTTTATTTCAGTAAATAGCAAGTTGTTAATTTCATCCTAGCAAACTACAAAAATTCTGACCCAGTTTTTAATTTCTCCACAATTTAAAATGAACTGCAATAAATAAATTTCAAATATTAGGTTTCCTTTTAAAAATAATAAACATTAAGGTATTACGTGGTGCAGGTGTAAGCTGCCACAGAGGATTAAAATGGAAGTGTGATCATAATTCCTTGCAATCCTACCCTCCCATGTCTCTAAGACCCAGAAGACAGCAGCAGCCCAGCGTTCTTTACATATTCCTCCAGCACTTTCAGTGTTGCACTACAAACCATATGGCACCCAGACACTTGGGTACCTTGCCAAACCTTAGATCAGACACAGGAAAAAGCCAAGTATATCCAGCCAAAGCTGCTAAGGCTTGCTCTGAATTCACCCCAAGTCAAAGGACCTTAGATCTATGGCTGTTCAATGCCCACTGCACACCTACTGCAACCATGAGGAAAGCTGCTGGCTTGGGAATTTGCAAGCCTGTATTTACTCACTGAATTGTTTTGGAACAAAGGGATCACATCAGTAAACATGGTGACTGGTGAGTAAGTGACAATAACAGAGATGGCTTATTAAGTCTCTGTTCCAAATGATGTTGTTTCTTTACCATGTGATAACCACCTTCATCCTGCTTTAGGTGACATGTGCACTGCAGTGACAGAGCTGAGTTGAAATCTGGCTAACAGTATGAAGTGGTTAGTCAGTACAGAGATGATCCAAGGGCTGGGACACCTCTCCTATAAGGATAGGCTGAGAGAGCTGGGGTTATTTCAGCCTAGAGGGATTCTTGAGGGATCTTATAGCTGCCTTCCAACAGCTGAAGGGGTCCTACAGGAAGGCTGCAGAGGAATTTTTCATAAGGGTGCCTAGCAATAGGACAAGAGGGAATGGCTTTAAATAGAGGGACAGTAGGTTTAGACCGGATCTTAGGAAGAACTTTTCAGTACAAGGGTGGTGAAACTATGGAATAGGTTGCCCAGGGCGGCTGTGGATGGCTCCTCCCTGGAGGTGTTCAAGACCAGGTTGGATGAGGCCTTGAGCAGCTGAGTCAAGTTGGGAGGGTAGAGGAGATGATCTCTGAGGTCCCTTCCAACCTAATCCTTTGTGTAATTCTATGAAACTGCACTTTGTGGTCACAAGGTTGCCTGTTTTGCCCAAGCTTGACTCAACTTTGAATCTGACCCTTGCCCTTGTATATTCCCCTTCCCTGCTTTATCTGCTTTACTAAAGCAGTGAAATAAAACATTCAATAAAGTTTGAAATAAATCTGAGAACTTCAAAGCACAAAAGCAGAAGCAACCATGAAGAAATAAATAGAAAGGAACCTTCATTCCCCCACCCCAATCTTTGTCAGTTAGGTGGCTCTGCTGACACCAGCTTCACTGTGTACAGCTGACTTCAGGATCAGGCCTTGCAGGTTCTAGAATGGGGTAAATGTGGCTGGGCAGGACTCCTGTTCAGTGGTGCTCATAACAGCCCCAACAACAGTCTTATTTAGAGTTCTAACACAGGGAGCATAGAAGTAGCCATTTTCTCCCTGTGCTTCCTTGATAAAGGATCTTTATATGATCTATTTTTCTGAGTCTGCTTTCCAGAAAGATCATTGTTACAGAGAACAGCCCTGTGCCAAAACAAGACATGGCAGCCTTCACCCCCCCGCCACAGACTTCTGTCTCTTGCTTCTTCCAAATGATGCCTCCAGGCTGCCGTGTGACACCCAGCTAATCTGTCCTGCTGAGAGTGCCACGCAGCCCCCTGCTCCAGCCTGACCTAAACCTGACAATGCCTTCTCACTTCTCCTAGGCTGAAAACAGCCCCCCCTTCTCCTCCTGAAGTGAGAGACGGTTAATGCTTTTATTCCTCACCGGGGAGCAAGATGAACCCAGCTAGGCTAGTGAATCTCCTTTGCTTGCTGACATGCGTCAGACACAACATTCTCATCCTTAAAAGCTTGAGCAAAAACAAAGCAAGAGCCCAAAAAACCCAGTGAGCTACAGTCCCTGTCTGGAAAAAATTAAGCAGCCATTATACTCTTATTGCCAAAGCATAGCCATGTCCTTTGTTTAAATGAAAGCAGTAGTTGTTTCTTGTCCTCCCCATCATGTGCATTACAGCTTCTGTCACAGCATTATACTTGCTTAATGAATAAACCCCACATACTTGGAATCTTTTAGCAGAAGCCATGATACATCTGACAGGCTGGAGACAAAGTATGGCGGGACCCTGTTTATTGGTTCACTTGGGCAGAGAGTTGTTGTCCCCCATCTCATTTTCTTCCTGGCTGTAGCCACAGGCGAAGTTCAGAGTTCTCTGTGGTAATCCATCCTTCAGAGCCACAAAATAGCTCTTGCATAGGCACAAGTCCTGGTAGTCAGGCTGGCTGTGTCGCTTCTGTCACAGGAAAAATGGGGGTATATAAGCAGTGCTGTTGCCAGATGAGGGACTGGGAAGAGAGAGAACAGACATCTCTTGTTCTTTCCCTGTAGCACAGAGCACCAGGAAAAGGAATCTGAACATTTATGGCAGGGAAGTTCACTTTAGCCCATATTCCTGAGGGGTCTTGAGCCAGCTCTGAGCAGGGCATAATGCCAGGGAGAACAAGTACAGAGCAAACCAGACAGTAACTCAAAGAGCACTGCTGAGGGTTTTGTTCTCCTAGAGGCTGTGTCCTTAATAATCTGAGCTCTCACCACAGTTCTGACTGAAATAGGTTTGTCCTCTATTTGTTTAAGGTAGAAGTGCTGAGAAAATAAGTATTTTGATGGGATAGCCACCAGCAAAGGACAACTCAAGACCAATTCCTTCACCTTGGGTCAGTGCTATTTAACTTGAGAGGGAACAATCCTCTTCATACTCAGCAAATCAGTTAAAATGTCTCATGCATTTGTGCAGTATTTGACGCTTAAAGGACTTGAGAAGGAGAAAGAATTCTCTGCTTTCAATTCTCCTTTCATTTGCCCTGTTGGAGTCCCTGCTAATCAGTCATTAACTGTCAATAGTGACAAGCACTACCAGGTTGGTTGGTTCTGCTCATACTGTTTTCTGCTGGGGTGCCAGACTCTCTTACTGCTCCGTGCACTTACCAGCTTACTGGTAACTGCTGGAGTTAACATCTATTGAGGTTTTGGGGAACACAGAAGACACTAAATTACATAAATACTGCAGTTATTTGGAATGTATTTTAATATTAATTTAATGTGTGCATTTGGCAGTGTCACTACAGTTCCCAGCTAAATAATGCACATGCATAGTCATGGATGTGACAAAAGCATCCAATATGACAAAGTGCCTTCAAATCTAGTGAGCTAATCTCTTTCTGTTTTGAAGAAGAGCTCTGTACCGATGATTTTGACATTTAATGTGAAACAGTAGATAAATACACACTGCTGCCTACTGAATGGTCTCCATAAAGCCAAACGACTGCTAGTTTGAACAGTTTGTCCTGTACCTCAGGTTCCAAAAGGTTGTTTTGTTCATCTAGTCTGACCTAAACCCAATGGATTTTGCATACCTGACACAAAATGCATCATACCTACTGCATGGGAGCACTGGTCTGGATTGTCTGGATTGTGAACCTCTCCAATTCTGTGTTTCTGAGAAATGGTCTTCAGCTGCCCCTTAGATCCTCTAATCAATACGCCATGAGAAGCAGGATCACATCTGCCCGAAACACAGAGAACAGACTGAAAACTGTGAATGATACAGTACAGGATCCTCCACAAAGCTACAGAGGGAGTTTGGACAATGTTTAGACTTCAAAGACAATTGTCTGAAATAGGTCAGTATGGACAACCCTTCACAGCTATACAGGAAGAAAGCATATTGAGTTTCTTCCTCCTGACTCCACACTTAATATATTGACCTTTCCCTTCAAGAGTATCTGCATAGAACAAAAATAAAATTGAAGGTTTTTTTTGCTTTTTTTCATATCATAGCACATGTCAAATTACCTATGGAGTATAATTAATGTGTTAAGGTAGCATGTAGGCCAGATGCATTTACCTGCAATGAAGAATCCAATGCCTCCAAGTCTTTCCTCTACCAGAAGAGATACAGACTTGGCAGGCCACTCTAATAGATGGTTTATTTGTTTGTGGTATTGATTTACTGATTTGTTACATGCTAATCATTAATCAGCATCTGGTGTGCAGACAGCACAAGAAGTCAGGCAATCAGCCATGCAGTTCCTTACCTGCTGGCCTGCCATCTCCAGAGAAGTTTGAGTATTAAAACACCAAAGAGGCAGATTAATTGACCCGCAAGCCCAGGAAGCACTTTAGTTTCAGAAATTAAATGCCAACACTGTGTTGCACTCCTTGGGTTCAGCCCAGTCATGAAAGCCCTCCAAACTAGATTAGGGAGAGCTTGCCTGATGTCCCTAAGGTCAGAATTTGGCTAAACACATACAGAACATGTTTGGCTCATTACACATGTGCATGTTACATGTACACTCAGCCAATATATGGTAAAGATGTGGAAACTGGACATCAAAGGTCCATGGACTTCCAGGGTGACTTTGGCCACAACAGTGACTCTCCCCTGTTTCAGTTCCTATCTGTAAAAAGCAAAATAACCATCCCTCATTTTGACTTCATCCATCTTTGCAACCTAGACTCCAAGTTCTTTGTAGCAGCTTCTCTTTCTCAAAATACATCCAGATCCCAGCACACAATGTCATGCTCAGAATAGCCTGATGGAAATGTATATAAAAAGGACCTTATAAAATATCCACTGATAAGACCACCAGCACAACAATGCAGCAAGCAGCTGTAATCTATGGGAGGATTGCTTCTCTTTACCATAAACACCATCTATTTTTCTCAACACAAGTTTTTCCCTTCCATACAACAGTAGATTCAAGGTCTGCAGACAACTGCCTTCCAACAAAGTCTCAGTAGCCTGTGTCATTAAATAGGTGTCACATCTTAATGACAAATATTAGTACTAGCTTGCTGGATTAACATAATTTGTTTCTCCTTGGATATTTTATTCCAGATGAGCTGCTTTTCATCCATATTTTCTAAGAGGGAAAAAAAAAAAAAAAAAAGCATTCTGATGTGCAACGCTAATATGTCCTCTGCAATGACCTCTTCTCTACAACTTCTCATTCTCATTTCCCATTCTCTTAAGTGCATGAAATGGGCTCCAACAGCAGCCATTGGTCAAGAGTCTCATACAGTGAATACCGGCCAAGGCTTTTGGGGTGTTTAGCATAGATAAAAAGTCTATTCCTGTGACACACATTTAAATTTACCATTAAACTGGTGGGGGGGAAAAAAAAAAAAAAAAAAAAGGTAAAATGTCACTTTCTGACAAGCAGAAAATTAGAATTCCTTCCCCTGAGAATTAAATGGACTTTTCTGCTTCCAGTCACTAAAGATGACGAGGTTAACATTTTTCAGTCTAATGACTAAGGACATTAAGAGTGTATGTGAATAAGAAATAAAATTACTAGAGGCTATTACTAAGTGTGTGACAACAGCCCAAACTGACAACAGAACTGCAAGGATGCAGTCTGACTAACACTAACCATTTGCTGTGGAGAACCAATGGGTAGGAAACACAAGGTACTAATTCATGGAGTTCATCTTTCTGTCATTATAACAACAAAAGCAATCACTGAAAGAGCTGTGTCTCTGAACAGGGGGTAGTGTGCACCACAGAGGACATCCGGCATGCCTCCAGTATCCCAGGATGGACTCTGAACTTAGCAGGCTGTTGATTAGAGGCTACAAATGCTTGAAGAGACTAAAAAAATGTAGGAATTCCAGGTGCATCTTTTATTTCCCCAGGAGTCTTTCAGCATTCCCCATTCATGACTCGATTTTGGTAAAAGAAGTAGGATCAATTTATCATTTGCAACTTACCTTAACTTCCATCCCTCCTAGTTCAGTTCTCTCTGTAGCTCTTCACTGCCTTACTCAAATATGGAAAATATGCACTGCTATGGCTTCTAGACATTAATAAACTTCCACCTCATGAAGCACCAAGCAAGGAAGACTCAAGGAAAAAGAGAAGTCTATGTGTTACTGATTTTGCCTTAGGTATTCAATTGAAAACTATCAATTACTGGGACTTTTTCTGGACATAAATGAAATTCGGACAGTAAAATGTAGACTAAGAAGATTATATTTCCAAAGATCCAACTTGCTATGTGAAAAATAAGTGTAAAAAATTACTTTAGAGACAGGGGTCAGGTTTGAGAGAGCATTTTTAAATGTGGTGGTTAATGTGTTATTTAACAGCCGCCAGGACATCAATGGGCTTCAGACCAGAGGGTTCTCCTTTTATTATTTCTGCCTTTGATTGGGTTTCAAAAGCTACTTGACCACAACCAAGAAAAATCTCAAGCTCACAATTTAGGGGACAAATCCAACATTTAAAAATGAAAATGGATACTAGAACAAAAAAGAAAACCAGAAAAAATATGCACTTTTAAAACCATGGCATCTACCTCCAGATTAGCCAACTGGAAAGATTTGCCAGTTTCCCTTTGCTTTCCTGTGGCCCAACAGGGTGCTCATTACCCTGGAAAAATGTATTTTTTTATTTTTGGAGTCTAAAGTCAGATGGACTATTAGGCAGTTCAGTTACAGATGTTGCCTGCAACATCAAAAGCTGGATTCTGTTCTATTCATCAGCAACTACCAAATTACCTCTTACAGCCTCTCAAGGATTTGTGCTTGACCAAACTTGTAAGAAAGGACTTTGCATATTTTTTTACACTAATAGACAAGGCCTGACTGTCCCTCTAATTCATGTTGGCATGACTATATTCCCTCCATCCTCCTATTTGCCTTACTTGGTTTGTTCCCAGAAAGAGTACAACTGTATTTGGAGATCATAAAAAAAGATAATTTTAAACTCAGCTCCCATTTACAAGCCAAATCATGGATTCATAGTGCTGAATAGGAACCCCTGTAGTAGGGCCAGCCAGTTCCTCAGCCACGCAGCAGGCACAGCTGTGGAGCTGAGCTCTGTAAGAAGCACCAAGACAGCTATTCACCTTAGACAGGACTTCCTCCAGTGCTGCACCGTGCCCTTCTCATCATGCTCTGATCTGTATTCCAGACTGCTCTCACTCCACCTGGAGTCTGATTACTTTTGGTCCCTGGCCTCATTACCTCACACTTCTCCCCTACAATAAACTGCATAAGCCACTTACCTGCCCGTAATCCTGATAAATCCAAACCATTCTGAATGAGTTTGCTTTGTTCCTCTGTCCCCTACCCTCCTGCCCCTCTAACTTTCTCAGCCTTATTTTATGTCATCAGCATATTTAAGGCACTTCTGAAATTACATCCTGCTCAGGGTCACTGCACTGCATTTCATTCCCTCCCATCCCTGCAAACAGCACATCAAAGCACTGTTTATTAGCAGAGCCCAATTCAATCAATACAGGCTGAAATTCAAACACACACAGACATTTGAATTACATGTACAAACACTCATCATGATACAACACAACTGTTACAGTCCAGATCATTCCTTTAACATATGGCCAACTTACAGGTAAGGAGGCTCATTGACATGAATTTTTATACCTTGACTTTTGATTGACCCCAATCATTCTTTGGTTACTGGAAACCAAAGGAATTGAAATAGCATAACAAATTCCACAGCAGAGGCTTGGGCAAGGGATGTCTGCATTTCTTATCCCAGGCCAGTAGGACCACGTTTTCAGATGGGCTTTCTGAGTTGACAGATCCTTTATTAGCTTCTGTGCACATAGGAATCTAGCAAAACATCAGTCAGTCACATCAAGCAAAAGCTGCAAACAGAACAGCATACAGGGAACTGGAACTTGAAGGAAAACCAAAGCACTAACCTCAATTGCAGCCTAGGTTAGGCACTAAATCAACCTAAACGGGATGCTGGAAGCATAGTAAAAAGCAAATAGCTTTTGGCTTCCCCCTGCAAACCGCTGTCCTTTCTAAATGTTCATGGTCAGCATGATCCTCAGACACAGTTCACAACTGACTTCTGGTTGACTTGGAACATGGTGATTACAACTCAAGGAACACTGCAAATTCAAAAAGTGAAGGCAGAGAAAGAATGCATACATGTGGATTGCTATAGGCAGACTGTGCTGTAGAGACTACACAGACCAGACTGGAGCCTGCAGGGGTGTGAGGCACAAAGATTAATTAGAACATTTCAGTGGGATGCATGAAGTCTGGGAAAGCAGAGTGCATGCTGAACTGTACCAAAGTATCTTGCACTTGCTTAGTTAGCTTCAGTGTTAACAGGAGTCTATTACACCACATAAAATGCAAAATGGGACATCAGTGTCTACCACCATCAATTTGGGATCTCCAGGACTGAAACTCAGATCTATGCATAACTGTCACCTTCATAATTACATTTACCAGCTGCTCTGCTGTTCTTTCCATTTCTCTGTCCTTTGCTACCTCATTATTCTTCCCACTCCATCCCTAGCAACTGTCTTGCATAGGCAATCGCCCTCTCTTCTAATCACTCTTCTGAAAAACTTGTTTCTGCTTTTCCTTGGTGACAAAATCTTCTGTCACACCAGAGCTGCACTGGTTCATACCATACAGAGGGATGGCCTAGGGTGTCGGGGATTAAATTGTGGCCTCTCTAAACTTTTCTTGACTGCAGTCGTGTCAGCCTTTACCTTTCCATCTTCTCTGGCTTATAGTTTGAGGAATATCTTATAAATTTTGATTTCATATTTCACCGTTTATGCACAGAGAATATTTTGGCTTCCCTATCAACACACATTTCTGCTTGGTAACTCCCTGTTTGAATGCTGATTATATTTTGCATAAAATTAACTAAATTGCAGCCCTTCTGTTTCATTGGTACTTTTTGTTTGCTTCCTCCATGAACAATGCCAGGGAGATTGCAAGCTGACTACAATTCTCTTTCCTAAGCAAGAGGAAAACAACATCTTAGAGTCCAATCAGGAGAAGTTTCCTGATATCTGTTAGGTTTTATAAGCTATATTGTACTCTGGCATTTGACAATTTCTCTTCACTTGACTCGCTTTAAGGAACGAATGTAATGATTGCCAGAGTGTTCTGCACTACTGCTGTCTATTGATAAATATGGAACAGGTATAACAAGAAGCCTACTCTTCTATTTAGAATTCACTGAGCTAAGAAGTTATTTGTGCAATGCCAAAGTAACAACAGGTCTGTGCTCTTGAGTTTGAGTACTCAAGTTTCCATAGGGAAGTCTGTTGCAGACCTTTTCACAAGAAAAGATCAGCAGTGGTGTAGGCTTCCAATTTTGATAAAACACATGAGCACAAAACTCTACTCAGGTGTTGCTCAAATCTGGAGGGGCCAGTTTGCTCAAAGATATGGAAGTTCCCTCAGTAAGTGGCACGACTTAGAAGAAACAGTTTATCTTCATTGAGACAAGCTAATGCCAAAGAAATTTCAGAGCTATGAACCGGAAGCAGAGGGAGAGGCTTGCCTGCTGCCTAAAGTAAAGCACAGCTCTTGGTTTAGCAGGTGGGATCCACATGTCACACAGGGAGACTAATCAGTCACCCGGGGGCCTTGGTACATGAAGCAGCAAGATGCCTGGAAGACAATGCTGCAGCACAGGCACTGCTATACTTCTCCTCCTTTACAGATGATACAGCAATTCACTACTAAGCACATCCTCACAGCATCTCAACTTTTGCCAGCAGCACCAAGCCTCTCTCTTCTGCAGCATCCACACAGGAGGAGCTGGGAAGAACAAAGTAAATACAAGCAAGTTTGGAGTGTAACTCAGATGAGAGTAAAAACGTTTCTAGAGGAAGGGGAAATGTTTTGGGAACATTTCACCAGTGTTTAAAGGTATGAAAGGTGACAGTTCAGAGACATCTGAGGTTCTCCCTGGCTACTGTGACTGTTTCTAACAAGCAGCAGTCACGTTTCAGGCTTGCCAAGCTTCAGCTTTCTTGAGGCTCTGGGGGAACAGCAGACAGCATGATGGCTGTGAGCAATACTGGGAGCCTGCCCAGTCAAGGAATAGGGCTGAGCTGATAATGATAAAGTGTGATGAATTATTCCTGTGCTTGTCATCCTTATTTAAGTTATTGCCTTTTGTAAGGACCGTGGTTCTCCTGGATGCAAAAGAGTTGCTTTGGATTTCTTAATATTAGGAGACAGTTGTGACATTTCTCCTGCCCTGGGCATAATTAGACTCAAGACAGTTCCAGTGCATTTTCTGCCTTTGTAACAATCTCCCCATTTCTTTATCTGAAGATCCAAAGTTCGTTAACAAGTCCTCACCAAAGTCTTCTGGAAACTGTTTCCCTGTGCTATAGCATAGAGAAGATACAGTAACAACAGTTGCCATGCAAAATGCACAAAGCTCTGATTTGCCTGTTTATTTCCTTTTATCTGTACCTGATTTTTATTCTTTGGAGTAGAAACCTTACATGAGAAATGCAAACAGCACCCAGCAATATTGCCATGCAGTCTGAACAGTTTCCCAGACCACTGTACCACAAGAGCACTCTTAAAAGCATGTTTGGTTAGGTCTCCCTGCTGCACTCCTCCCTAGTGAGATCTGCAAAACACATTGCTAGGGTCAGAAGACCAGAATTTGGAGTTTCCTTCAGTGTAAACAGTTTGTTTACCTCCTTGGCATTTATCACCTAGATAAGGAGCAATGCTGCCCCTGCATGGTCCTCCTATCCATCAGCTATGCCTACTCTCCTGGCCCTGTCAGGAATTCTTTTCCTTCTCCTAGTTAATTTCAGGGTGCCTTCTATCCTGAGTTCACCTTTTTCTCACCTAACCAGGGAAGCACACAGTGTTCCAGGGCTTGTCTCACACAGACATTAATTCCCTTCTAATTTACCCCAATACAATTTTGAGTTAGTGCACACCAATCCATCTTCCAGCTGCAACACATTGGTGACTCCTGTTCTGTTCTGTCCAAAAGGGTGAGTCTCCAGCTTCCAGCAAAAAAAATACTTGATATTTGTCCCTATCTACATAATCACATAGGACATTGCTATCTGCCATTCTGGGCATCCTTGTGCTGAGGTCACCCAGCTCTCTCCATATGACATTTGCTGTTCTTTCCCAGAGCTATGCAGCACGCTGCATAATTTCTAAAAGCAATGACAAATCCTCTCTACATTTCTGGAAGCTTGGATACAGATTAGGCAGTCTAGACAGACAATAGGAAGAAGAATAAAGGATTTTTAAGGACTTTTCTGTATAATCCTGCTTGCAGGATTCAGCTGCTCAGCAAAATGCCAGAAGCACCATTTTTATATCTTTCTGGTGATCGCTTTGATAAAACTCATGATCTTGTTCTCCTAAGCAGTTATGAAACAGCTATATATATTTAATTCACATAGGATGAAGAATCAGAGTAAAACCTGTTCAGATGAACTTCGTTTAAATATACCATAGAAGTGTCCCCTCAAACCAAAGGAATTCTGCACTCTTCTGCTCAGACTGATGTTGGTGTGTGTAAGCACTGCTACATGTCCTCTAGATCACACTACCATCAGAACTAGGCCTTGCCTTATTACCTGATGAAAACAAGGAATTGAAATAGAAGTAGTACTTAGATTGGAGAGGCTTTAATTACCAGCACCAACTCAGACAGAACAGAGGGCTGCTGCTTTTGGAACTCTGGGTAGACTACCTTCATAACTGGATGCACCACAGAAGATGTGGCTCAGGAAAAGCCTATAGCCATTTTTCACAACAGAAGGGTGAACTTGGCACAGACTTGAGGATGAGCAGGCACATGTGTCCTGCAGACTGCTACAGAACCCCGTTCCCATTGACTGTGGTGATTCCTCACTCCTGCAACTTTTGTGGTGTTACTCAAACCAGCAACCAGGATGGGTTCCCTTTTGCTTGTGACCTTTTAAACTACAGGAATGGAAAGCAATAGCTACAAAGAAGTAAAAGAATCACCCCAGAGTCCTTTCATCTTACAAAAAGCAGCTGAAGGGCTACTTTGCTTGTGTTTCAGCCTCCATTCCTGTCTCCATTCAGTCTCCATTCACACAGACTGTTCTCAGAACACCACAGAGCCTGGTAGCAGGGAACATCTGAGAAATGGGCAAAGCCTTGCTTTCAGAACAGGCCTCCAGTCAGTCCTACACCCTGAATGAGGCAGACAAGTGCTTAGGAGCTGCATCTAGAGGTTTAAAACATTCTATGTTAGTATTATAACATTACTAACATGGAAACTAGGCTTAGGGATTTACTTCCAGGAAGCTGAGGATTGTGAGCAGAGAGAAACAATTCCCTGGACACACAAAACTATCTGTCTCTGAGCAAGGCAACCACATGCCTGGATACCTGCCATGTCACGCTTACTGTGCTTACCCTGAGCAACACTCCATATTTCTGTCTGGGACTAGCTGACAAGAAACATACATGGGAACATTATTCAGATCCCTGATGGCTTTTTCTTTTCCTGGAATATAGGGCACCTGCGCTTAGGCACCAGAGCATCCTCTCTGCAGCCCTTCCTACAGGACTAGATCTATGTAATCTGCCTCCATCCATTCAGTGCACACAAATCAAAGCGGAGAGCGGAATAGAGTCAATTCTTGGTCCGCATCATTAGCTGAAATTTTTCCTTTAAAGAATATAAAATTAGGTATCCAAGTTTGCAGTCAGCATCTTTCTGATCCTCATTTCACCTGTTTGTAACAGACAATGCTGCACAACAGCACACTGATTTTTATCACTCTAGATATGGCTACTCCCTGGATATTTACGCAAGAATTCATAGAATCATAGAATGGTCTAGGTTGGAAGAGACCTCAAAGATCATCCAGTTCCAACCCCCCACCATAGGCAGGGACACCTCCCACTAGATCAGGTCGCTCAAGACCTCATCGAGCCTGGCCTTGAACACATCCAGGGAGGGAGCAGACACAACCTCCCTGGGCAACCTGTTCCAGTGCCTCACCACCCTCACTGTGAAGAATTTCTTCCTAACATCCCGTTCAAATCTCCCCTCTGCCAGTTTGAACCCATTCCCCCTCGTCCTGTCATTACAAGACCTTGTGAACAGCCCCTCCCCAGCCCTCCTGTAGGCCCCCCTCAGATACTGGTAGGCTGCTATAAGGTCTCCCCGAAGCCTTCTCTTCTCCAGGCTGAAAAGCCCCAACTCTCTCAGCCTGTCCTCATAGCAGAGGTGCTCCAGCCCTCTGATCATCTTCGTGGCCCTCCTCTGAACTCTCTCCAACAGTTCCATGTCCTTCTTGTGCTGGGGGCTCCAGAATTGCACACAGTATTCTAGGTGGGGTCTGACAAGAGCAGAGTAAAGGGGGAGAATCACCTCCCTTGCCCTGCTGGTAATGCCTCTCTTAATGCAGCCCAGGACACGGTTGGCTGGCTGAGCCGCGTGTGCACACTGCAGGCTCGTGTTGAGCTTCTCATCCACCCAGACCCCCAGGTCCTTTTCCTCAGAGCTGCTCTCCAGCCACTCACCACCCAGCCTGTATTTGTGCTTGGGATTGCAGCGCCCCAATTCTGTTATGAGCTGAAGAAAATGCACTGCCATAAGGAAACAAGAACAACTCAAGTTAGTTATTTGGTCTCCCAACTAGGCATGGGGCTTTGCGAGCAAAAAAGGCAATGGGCCAAGTTCTGATGGGAACTGAGTGCTCCTGAGAACTGCCTCATCTGTGGTTAGTTGCCAGTTAAGTGGCAAGCTCTTTCAAAAAAAAAGATTTTAAGCAAAACAATGAAAACTGTTCAAGATTCAGCATTAAGTCCTTAATAAGCCCTTAGGAAACACAGCTCCTTCTACTGACCATAGAGGCATAGAGTGTGTAACTGGTAATTTTATTTTTAAAGCATAGAAGGAAATCTGAGATATTAAGAAACTCTGGAAGCGGAGGGGCAAGGAAGTCCCTACATCCATCACATCTTCAGGAAATCACACCCAGGCTTAAAATGTTGGAGATCCTAAGCAAGCACTGGGAAATCATAATTAGCCACTTAGAGAATCACAGAATCTGGTCCACCCCCTCTGCCAGAGCAGGATCACCTATACCAGATTACACAGGAACACCTCCAAGTGGGTTTGAAGTATCACCAGAGAGGGAGACTCCACACCCCCCCAGGCAGCCTGTTCCTTAAATGCACATCAACTTAGCCTGCATTCTCCCACAGCAGACAAACTGCCCTACTTATAAAATAACCCTTAGCTGACCTGCCAGAGGCAATAAAGCCAGTCAGGGCCAGAACTGGATTAAAGATCTAGGGATTTCCAGTCCCTTGAAATGCCCATTAAACTGTATCACCCTGGTCTGTTGCCAACTATTAGGAAATTACCCTAGCAAAAAGCATTCCAAAGAGGACTTGCAGACAGGCTTGAGCTCTCCTACAAACTGCATTAACTAAATGGCCAGTCTGGCTAGGGAACAAGGTTAGAAATGCTTAAGCTACAAATTAAAAGCATGTTTGAGAGCTGTGCTGTCAAGCTAGTTGTCATCTTAGCTGCAGCATCACCACTACATGAGCTTATTTCATAACTAAAGCCTACAAATCCCAGCCAGTAACCTATATTTGAAGTGTTGGTCTCTGGGAAAAGTTACTGACTGTCCCTTGAAACTTGCCAGAACCAAGTTATTCCATGTGTATTTTAGAAGGGGGGCCAGATGTCTGTTACAAGGCCTGATTTGCAGCACTGGAGGGTGGCACAGTGCCAGGGAAACTCTCCCTCCATTGAAAGCAACCCACGGCATGTTTCCTCTGCTTCTGAGCCCGCAGGCAGGTGAGGCTCATCATAGTGTGTACCTCACTGCCTGGGCCAATAGCTTGCGCATCATACGTAAAGAACTGCTCTAGGCAGTTGCACTGCCCCGTGACAGCAGTGGCACGAAGAGTACTGCTTCCCAGAGAGGTTTTCAAATGCAGAGCTGCACCTGAGGAAGCCTGCACAGTCGAGTGTGACATTGGAGAGGAGGCAATGCCACCTGCGGGCCACAGCGCACAACTGTTTTCCAGAGGCAGATGCAGTTTCTTTAGTCGCATCTGATCAGTGGCTTAAGAAAACTGCACAGGGACCACATGCTCCTGCCTGAGCTCACGCACAGCAACGGGATGCTCTGTTCTGTGCAGGGGAACATCACTAGCTTTACTGCAGCTGGGCACTGCTATGCCTTCTACACTCATTCACTGAGGAGGAATAATGTCGTTTCATAGGGACAAATGTGGAAGAGAGCAAGCTCGAGAATCTGATTGAAGACAGTGCCCTTGAAGATGAGATATCCTCCTCAGCACTTGCAATGATCACAAAAGCAACAAAAAGAAATCCTCTCATTAACAAATGTCCTTTCATTAACAAGCATCCTTTCATCTATACCATCAAGTGACCTCAGTCAACCCAAAGGACTGTTCATTATGCAAAAGCAGATTTCTGGGGAAAGTCAGCTTACTGAGCTACAAGGCAGCAAAAAAGCCCACATGTCAAAGCCATAGTACTAATGCTTACAACTCTTCTTGCATTTCAGTAGCTGATAAAGCACTGCATAGGACTGATATTATTTAGAAATGTTTAATATGCAAGAAAATGTCAATAAAATAATGAAGAGGGAAGCAAAATATCAGAATCCTGGGTTTTCCGCATGAGAAAAATTCATAGTGGAGGTAATTATGCTTAGAAAGAAGAGCAGATTTATTGTCCCTATGACTACATCAGAACTCCAAGAACAGCTAAATACCACCTGCTCATTTCTTACTCTTTTGCCCCATCGTGATTCTACACTATCCAATGACACTTATTCAGACATCGCTTGGAGGGAACAATAATTTGGGATTTCCTTTCATATGTAGTTTTAAATGACACAAAATCTTCAGAGAGAGAGTTTTTACAGTCCTTGTTTTTCTCAAATTTGTCACAAACTGACCTGAGCTTTTCATAGAGAACAGAGAAACTATCCATGTCAGCCCAGGTTCTTTAGGAGGCAGACGAGACTTTGGACCTTAATTCCAGCAAGCAGCTCATAAACCTAAGCTGCCTCAGGAAACAGTCCTGTCATGCTCTTTCTCAGAAAGAGCTTTATTTTAATAATAAACCCAAACGCATCAGTTCTAAAGTGTTGCTGAGAGGCCTATTAGGAACAATTTTTAGGTGCCTCATGCTGCTATTCTTCCTGAGAAATCATTTCCATGTTGGGCTACATCTTCCACAGTGCACCATGGTTTTCTCATCTAGTAAGTGGAAGCACATTATTAGAACAGCTGCAGCTATTTCTTAATAATTTTGTTTAATCGCAAATCAGTGTCAAGGAGCTTTTGCTGGGGCTCTTATGCCAATATACCTTTCACTTCCAAGGCTGTCTTTGTGGCACACTCTTCCGTATCTTGCTTTACACAGAGCAGGAAGAATCTTTGATATGTCGAGAACTTCAAACACAGGGAAGCCAATTTGCCCAGTAGCAAGACAGAAGCTATTTGTGGCAGAACAGCTGTTTGACCAATGAACCACACACTACACAACACCTAAGGAAGGGAGCAAAGAACCCTGAAGTATCCATTTGCAGCAGAGGGGAAAACAGACAGAATGTGATTAGCCAGGTTGGAATTTGGCCAGGGCAACAGAGATAATGGCTTTTACAAAAGGTGCCAAAGGATATTTCATTTGCTGTTCAGGCCTGAAGGTCTACAGTACATATCAGCCAGAGTAGCCTGTGTTTCTGCTGCATTTCAGTCCTGCATCAAGAATGCAGCATGCCCTCTATCAAAACACACCACACAAACAGTTGGTTCTATAAAAATCAAAGTTTTCTTACCAGACTTGACAGCACTGCAAATGCAAAATGGTCCATAAGAGCTTCTGATTCTTGTAACAGGCAAGTCATTCAGCCTCACTGCAATACCCAAGAACAGAAAACCTCAATCTTCTGATGACATTTTAGGATAACCAAGAAAAAGGTCCTGTTTACACACTATGCGTGCTACTTCACCTCTGGAGATTTAATGGAATTTTACAACATGCTATGAAGAATTCCACACTCAACCCAGGTTTCACAGCTTACAGTGTTCAAACCAGGGAGATGTTTCATTAATCAGGACACTCGCATCCCCCACCAGGACAAAAGTCAGTTACCACAATTTGGTTTATAAAACAGTCACAGGATTTATTGAGATAAATACAAAGTTACATAGATTCTCTATTCTGACAAACAAATGACACTTCCAGAGTGTCCCCACTTAACTGGGTTCTAAACACCACTGTGTACAGACACAACCCCACTAGGGCAGAACCTGGCCAATGCCAAGTGTACATCACACAGGAGATACCAGCAAGTCTGAATGCCGATTAACATGACTAACAGGCTTTGGATTACAAATACTTGTTAATTTGCTACTGCATCCGAGCAATATTGCACCCACTAATGTTATCTTCATGTTCCTTAGCTAGAAATGTTTAAAAGAAATACTCCTACTACTGTTGTGAAGTGGATCTATGACCTGACTTTGCTCTACCTGGCTTTTTAAAGACATATTTTTGCATAATTTAAACAACCCAGAGAACTGTACGTGAACACGTTGCTTTACTCATCATTGCATACATTTGTCTAGTACAAGAGATAAAGTGCGGTCTTTAGTCGTGCTGAAAAAAAATTCTAGTTTAAAACTAAACTGAAAACACAAACCTGGGAGAGGGTAAATCTGCTTAATAGACCTGCACATTGCCTACACAAAAAAACCCACCAAAAATCAACCTAAATCCAAAAAAACCCCAACAACGAAAAACTCACCCAAAACAAAAAACAACCCCAAAACAGCCACCCCAAAGCTAATGATGTCCCCCATTAGTGCATGCAGCTGTAGAGGTTTAACAGTCCTTAAACACTCTACTGAAATCATGTAATTTAAAGCAGATAATTCTTGGAGCCAGAGAGGTACCAAAATATTGTTAAAACCAATGAACTTTGTTTAGCCTTTTAGTGAACTTTTATAGCTGGTGGCTTACTTACGCACATTCTACTTAAAAATGTAGTGATTATTAACCAAACTTGCTAACACTTACAGAAGCTTGTGTTTTCCAGTGGATTATTTCAAGTAAGAGTATCTATGGAAGATTATCTGACAGACAGAAGCCTGGGTTGGATTAATGCTCAAAGTATTTAATTTATATACAGTATATTTTAAACATACTTACATATACACACACTTAAAAAAATTTGTTCAGTGCTGAAAATATTTAATGAACTGATAATAAAAAACAGAAGTAAAACCTTGTCAGAAAGGCCTTAGAAAAATTGACCTGTTAGAAAATCCCAGTATAATGCCAGCATTAGAAAAAGATTAGAACTAGAAAAAAATTAAACTTGAGGGATCTTTTTGTTAAGAAATTGCAATCATAAAAAGTCTGTACTGAAGCTCTTTTTTTTTTAAATTATAAAAAAATTGTAAAAAATTAAACCTAGAATATTGCAGAATTGACAGTTTATACTGTTTGCTCTAACAGCAGTGATAGCAGTGACCTATTTCTGCCTGCAACTTACAAAGAACATTGTGACCTGAAGAAAACAACTTGTTACAAATACTGTACAGATTATAATACAAGATTAGTTAAACTTATACAAGCTGAGCCCTCCAGAAATACCAACCCCAGTTGCAGAAGCTACATGCCGTATTGCAGACAAGGCAGATTTAAAAGAAAAAAAGAAGCCAATGTAAAAACTTTCACCCATGTGAACTACTCACTAGCACCACAGTGAAGTGAGGGGAAATATTTACATAGGGCTATTTATGATGAAAAACTATGCACAGAGAGAAGTAACTCTTACTACTAAAACAATTTCCTTGGAATTTAAGCATTAGTTTTTCAACAAGACAAAGTTCCAATCCACAGTCTCAAAAATTAAGACATTTTCCCCTCCAAGCCCCACATGACCTTCAAATTTAGGACACAACAGAAGACCAAAAAGTATTAGCTTTACAAATTGTAAAACTGATCAGAAGCCATTGGAATCTATTAACAGTACTTTGTTCTAACTGCATGCCTTCCTTTCTTTTGAAACAGAGAAGGCATCCTCCTTCAGCTTAAAGGACCTCAGTGACACCAATCTTGTCCCAAACTGCATCACCACCTTTGTCCTCAACATTTGTTATTTGGGTTTTTTATAATTCAAACGTCCTTTGTTTCTTAAGGAACGAAGTAATGTGATGCTTAGGATTTGACCGTTGGACCCATTAAAAGGCAGTTTTTCAATGAGGTATGTAAGGAAATCAAAACACAAAATTTAGTCTGCAAAACTCTTCAGTACCTTTCTGCAGATACAGCACCTGCTGCAGGAACTCAATCCCTTAAAGGAAGTAAACTTCTCTAGGGCAAAAGGAGTAATTTTCAGTTTGGGAGCTTTACAGTCTATCTACAACTAGGTGAGCCAGCAGCAACAAGACATGTTAACACCTGTGAGGAAACAGCTCAGAAATAGCAAATTAAAAGAACAGTCACAATATACAAAGAATTTTGAGTGCTATGTGCTTTGAAAAACATGTTACATTAAAAAATTAACTGTGTCTTAATTCTAGCAAACTACTGTGTAAAATGAAATGACTTTTGAGCTTTCTGCCACTGAAAGAATTAAGTTCTTCATTGTTTTTTGTTAAAAGTCAAAACTATTCACATATGTACACTTTTTTCAGTTAAAATGCCAATACTTGAATCAATATAAAAACTGTAATAATAGTGAGGAAAGAATATCAATGTACATTTGCTGTAATCAGATTTTAAACTCTGGAAATGATTTTAAGCTTATAGCAAACTGTTCTGCTACTGGAAATGTTTTGTTAAAAAAGATGAATTATGAACTTCAACTATACAAACACTGAGCTTGGTGTAAGACTTCACACACAATACTTAGCTGTGGGTGAGATTGGAGTTACCACGCACATTACAACTAAAAAATCCAAACGAATTATTCAGACATCTGACAAGCACAGCTGTAGATGAAATGTGGTCATGAAATAAAGATCATTAGCATTTCTCAACAGTCCTTTGCCAGCTCCAGTAGGTTAACAAACTCCTTCCTATTTGTCCACATTATTCATACTAACCCCAAACATACAATGAATAACCATTCTGATGTCAGCATTTACTGCAGAAATGCACATTAATTTTGTTTGTCAATGGTAGTATTGTCCATGTTACCCTGCTTTAGTTTTATGGTGGCAAAGAAGGAGACATCTTGATCTCTGTCAGACTGCAGGGCTAGAACGGTCTCTTCTGCAGCTTCTAGATGAGGATTGCCAACACTTTTAAAATAAGCTAGAATAAAAGAGGAAACAAAAGCAATTAGTCAAAGCCAATAGAATAAACCCTAAGGCACAAGTAGTGCAAAAATACACAGGATGATAAAAACATGTGAGATAGCTCATCCAATTTCATAGGCTACTTAGATAAACTACAGGAAGATAACGAAGCTGACAGACAAAAACTACTCTACTCACCTTACTAAGCACTTGACTCTTTCTTAGAAATACTGCTTTTGCTGATTCCCAAAGAGAAATGTGTAAAAGGCTCATGAAGCAGCCACTATCTGTGCTTTACAAACATTCTCCACACTTTATTCTGAAAAAATAGTTAGGCTTCTGAGCATTTCCCTTTAAGTAACCAGCAATCAGCTGATTTTTTTTAATTTGTTTTTAAGGAATTCTATTACAGGGAATGGTAGCAGCACACAAAATTACATTCTTTCCTAGTAGAACTGCTAGCTTAAAATTAAAGTGACAAAGCAAACCATCTCAGGAAAAAAGCTGACGCTTCCCCGATGGACCCTAGAGAAAACAGTTTTACTTAAATGCTTGAAATATAGAAAAATAGTGTGATGTTTAAGAAAAATATATCTGCCATACCCATCACGGCTACGACAAGCACCTGCAACAGCACCCAGCAGATGCAGTGCTTCTTCCTCTACACAAGGACGTCAGTGCCCTCTAGTGATGACACACAGCATTTGCTAGATGCCCGTTTGAGGAGTAACGGCCAAATACACTCAGCCAAAAAAACCACTACAGCAAATACTCCTAAACCTACATTCCTAAATCTGTATCTAAACGCAGTATTCCAGATTACAACGCACAGCTGTGTTTTTTAGTATAAACAAAGCCAAAGAGCCTTTTACCAGTTTAGCCAATTCATAAAGAACTGCACTGGCAGAGAGACAGCATTTTTGAGTCACAAGCAGTTTTCCAAGGAAGTCAATGAGTATACCTTTCTCCAGTAAGGTCTGCCGTAGAGCCTTGGCCAGCAAAACCCTTACATTTGGCACAGGATCTGAAGCAAGACTTAGAAGGCTGGGAAGTAAGTGTTCTACAAACTGGTCAACAGGCATACATTCTTCTTCTACTACAGCCTGCAGGAAAAGCAGAACACAAGAGTGTAAGATTTACGTTAAAAAGCCATTCCTTCCACACTGTCATTCCTTTGGCCTATTTAAGAAAGACAAGTGTTCAACTCTGACCAAACACACCCCATGTTGGTGAAGGAAGTACACCCTTGAAAGACTGTTATGAAAACATGTCTTATACTATTCTACACTTCATCTGAAGATCAAGTAATTTTCTTGCAACTGTATTTTAAGAAATAACTGCTCTCTTGCCCATCATTCCCTTTTTGCTTCTCAACATTCAACCTTTGCTCCTCAAATAAGCATTTTCAGTTGCAGGTAACTGGAAATAAAGAGGAAGTAGTTTGTGACATCTAACACTCATTGGCAGCTTGAAGAGCTCCTGTAAACCTTTATCCAGATGTCAAGGCACAAAACTCATCTCCATGTAGGGCTTAATTCTTGACTTTGACACTGGACCAGGTATTTCAGCTGGAGGCACAGCCCAAAAAAACCAAAAAAGGACCACAGCTTCAAAACTGAACAGCCACATGCTAGTACTGAGATCACAGTAACTCTGCCACTGTCTTTTGCCATCCCACAGGATGACAGAACCCAAAGAATGACAAAAATATTTTGAGTTCAAATTTCAGTTTTGCCCACTGTGTTGAAAAGCCCCAAACTGGCTCCAAATTAAATGCACACACAGAAACAGAGACCATTCCAACCTGACAAATGAAGGCAAAAGCTTGTCTTCCAACCCACTTGGAGCAGTGACGAAACCGCACTACGAGTTCGTTAATGAAATTTAATCCCAGAGCGTTTGCATTGTTTGCGTAGAACTTCTGTAGTATTGCTACAACCTGTGAAGTTGAGTGCAGAAAAGAGAAGAAGAGATGAGACTGCAGCTGTAGCCCTTAGAAAGTTTTATTTTTTAAAGTGTAATTTCATTTGAATCCTACAAAGGAATACCAAAAACTGTATTCAGTGTAATCCGCTACACTTCCAGGATTTAGTAAATTGCTGAGTTTATTCTGGCCAAAAGAAAGTGTAAGTTTTTAAAAGCTGTTCAGGTGAAACAAAAACACTGAAATAAATTCAAACGATCATAAAATAACATCCCTTTCTGTAATGACATGAAGAAAAAGTAATTGAAGTAATCTTTTTACTCATTCAGGACATCTACAGAATGATGGCTCTATTAAGATCATGACAAATTAAATCAACTTGGAGGAAAGATCACTAATTAGAACTAAGGGAAGGTGTCCCAAATTAATATATTGGTTTTCATCCAGATGAAAATGCATCTATCATTCACATACAACCAGAGAACACTTTTAATATTTAGGCAAGTCTGACAACTCAGTATTTTTTATAAGGTTCTGATTTCACTTTTTTTCATATTACCATATCTAGCAAAACACTTTCTATTCACCCTACTTCCCTTAAAGAAAACTGTGATTTCAGGTATCCTTCTGAAGGATCATTTTCCTCTTCACCTGACAGGAAGTGAACTAAACTCCCTACCAGTTTGAAGGAGATCCACCGAACTTCAGAGACTTTATCAGAGCAGAGAGTTAGTGCAATGTGTCGTAAGTAGTCATAGACATCGTTGGGGTTGTAGAGTTCCAGTATCAGGATCAGCTGCCTGGAACACAAAAGAAGTCATTAGCAAATGCGACACTGACCTGTTCCTGTTAAATATAGGAAAGGAACTTTGGAAGTCTCAAAACCAACACAGTTATTTCAAAGCAATTAGTTCTACATTCTACAGAGATGCACACAGATATTAGAAGCATACACTTATAAAATCCAAAATAAACATTTACCTAAACTATACATACTGACAATTTAAAATTATCCCTAATAATAGCAACAGTTAAAGAAGAAACACCACGAGAAGTTTCTTTCCAACTTCAGATCAACACCTGGTACATCTCTGCAAACTAAAAAAGAAAAATTTATTTTGGTGGAAAAAGTTACACTTAAGAAAATTATTCTTATGTAAGAGCTCCACAGAACTCATCTCAACCACACCACTGCCAGTACATCATCAGAAGCCAAACCAACCCCAAAGTGTCAGCTCTCCACTAGATGTCAGGAAACTGCTGTACAAGACTCTTGTGCTGCAGTGAGATTGAATTTGTTGCATCAAACTAGAAAGGGAGAGTAAATCCTCAACAGTCCATAAGATAAACACAAAGGTCAGATTTTGGCTGCAAACTGTCTACTAGCATTCTTCAGGTGCTTCAAATTTCAGGGCTTGTAGAAAAAGAATCATGAGGTGTTACCCTTTCTCTGTTATACATCAAGTCATACAAATACAAAATGAGTAAACTATTCTTTTAAGAACATTACTTTCGCACATTACAAAAATTACTTTGTACATGTACTTCACTTATTTTTATGTAAGGCAGTCTAGAACTGAGTAACATTTGAAAATTCACTGAATGGCATCATTGTCATGGGGTACAGGTGAACCAGATCTCCAGTTTAGTGCAATCACAGGCATTTAAGTTTTGGTCATCCTTCATTACAACTTGACAAACCAACACAACTACAAAAACCCCACCAAAATACCAAACCCCCACTAAACCAACCCCTCTATACAAACACAAACACCAACTAAAACCGCAAACAAACATCTGAACAGCCAGTTCAGTTCCTCAAGAATGGTCACAATCTTCTAGCTCCTGTTAGGATGAGCTAACTTCTGAATGTAATTACCTATTTCCAAGTTAATAATACAAATTAAAAATCAGAAGTTAACAAAATTACATACTCTGCCAACTCATAACGAAACCTCCAGTTCCTGCTGTTATCAGTGACCACAAATTCTTGAAGCTGGTAAAGATACTCTCGCCTTTTGTCTGCATGGAGTAACTAAAAAGAATAACATCGTTAGCATAAAACTGATAAAATTTAGTACTTGCAATTCTGTTTTATTAGCCTATTCACACCTATGTGCTTTTTCCCACATGAAAGAAAATGATCACTCCTAAGATGCTTGCTAAGGACTGCACAGATCAGCTGAGTGCCTGGACCCACAAGACTGACATCCAAAAAAAAGTACACTAAGTCATCACTTCTGCAAGGATTACCTGCCAAAGCACCATCTCTAAACCAAATTCTGAGCAACCAAAAACTAATGATTTATGTTTATAATGCAGAAGCCCTCCAGGATCTGCCCTCTTCTTTCCCAGCTCTAACCACGAATTGCTCGCAGTCCAACTTTCCAGCTGGACTGCACAAAATACTAATTGCTTTACAACTATTAGGAGCATTTACAACTACATACAAATGGGCTACAAGACAGAAGTGTAGGACCTTAAAGACACACACTGGCAGCACTGCACAAAACTAGGCATGTGACTAGATACTGATGCTGCATCCCTCATTAAAAAAAAACCAACTTAAAATTCAATTCCACTTTCATACCTTCAGAAAGTCATAGAGATGCTTAAGGACACCAATACGCACTTCATCCAGATCTTTCAAGAATCCATTGAAAATGGGCACCAGATCAGCAGCTGTTAGCTGATCCCCCAGAATAACAGCTAGCTCATGTATGGAGAAAGCCAGTGTCCGACGTACCTTCCACTGCAAACAGTTTAAGAAGAGAACTAAGTTAGGCACCACAGCTACAATAAAGAAGCTACTGAACTACACCTCTGGGAGGATTAAAAGAGCAGAATAAACAGGGCTAGTGAAGTAGCAGTAGCACACAGAAAAGTCAACATTCAAGTCAGACTTCATAAATAAGATTAATTTTTAGTGCACATTTAATCCCCTATAGTGAAGCATACAATGTTGTAACCTCAGTGCTAACTGAACAAAACAGCTACTCAAAATTTTGATTTATATCATTAAAAAACGAGGTTTTTTTCACCTGTACATCTGAGGCGAGTGTCTCATATGTGTCTTTCAGACAGTGCCAATTCTGCCTGCCCAGAGTTAGTGCCACCCCAGGAAGACTGTAGGCACAGTGCTTGGCTATTTCAGTGTCCACAGTCTGGGCTCGAGCTGGATCAGTCATTGACAGGTACTGGTCTAATAACGGTTGGGGTATGATATCCTAGAGAGACAGTACATCAGCAACAGTACACTTCAGTATCAGGAAGAAAACACACCTGTTGCGCTACAGTATCCTCTTGCAAGGCATCCCTTTTGCAGGCTAGTTTTACAAAGGATAAATGACCTCCCCCCAAGTTATCTGTCCTCTCATTAGGACAGAGCAGTCAATGAACAGTAATTATTACATTATCAATGTGTTAAATTAAACCAAAACTTCTTCTTTGAAGGCAAACAGTAAATTCAGTGACAAAACAGTATTGACAGTGTCTGCCTTGGTTGCACAGATTGCCTCTAAGGCACCAAACTTGTGAGAGCATTTTTCTAGGTTTCCAATTTAAAATAGATTTCTCTTCAAATACCCAGAGCATTTCTCCACATTCTGCAACTGATCAGTTGCAAAAGCTACCACTGTATTAAGGATAACACGAATTGCATGCAGTACTAAAGCAGTCAGATGCTATTGTAATAACCTGTAGTTTTGACTTGTCATCTTCAAATGGTGGATTATTTTCTTGTTCCTTGTTTAAAAATGCATTGTTTCCTTTGTGTTGCTCCTCAGAGTCCTGCAAAGGGAAGTAATAGCTAGTGAAATAAGTCAGCACTCTTCAGGGTGTTTCAAAGCATCATAGAATGGTTTATGTTGGAAGTGACCTCAAAGATCATTCAGTTCCAACCCCATGTCATAGGCAGGGACACCTCCCACTAGAACAGGTCACTCAAGGCCTCATCCAGTCTGGCCTTGAACACCTCAAGGGAGGGAGCAGCCACAACCTCCATGGGCAACCCACTCCAGTGTCTCACCATCCTCACTGCAAAGAACTTCCTCCTAACATTCAGTTTAAATCTCCCCTCTGCCAGTTCCAACCCATTACTCCTCATCCTGCAGAACAACTCAATTCAGACACAGAAGAGCCTTGTATGGGCAAAGCCATATTCAGTGTTTATACAAGGCCAAAAAGACAACAAAGCCGTACTCTATGACAAACATTGAGACTTCAGTAGCACTAGAGGAACAGAGGTTAGATTTACTTTTTTTAAAAAAAAGGCAGTTTAAATTAACAGAATAATCCCAACGTTCCTACAGATTTTTGATTTGTTACTTTTACTATGCTCTAATATGGCTTTTCTTCTTGGCATGGACTTAAATATTTAATAAGACAGCTTGGCGGTTGCTCCCAGTCAGTCACTACCATGCCAGAAGCTTTATTCATTTTAGGCCATACTGCTGCAAACTCCCAAGCCCACTTTTCTCTACCCAAATACCAACAGAATACTTAAACAGTGGAAGGGTTTAAAATACCAAAGACACATGTCTGAAAGCTCACACAGTATTTTACAGTTTTGTTCAGATCTCATGTGTAATTGTTGCTCACAGAAAAAAGAGAGCTCTTCTTTATAAAAGTTCAGCGAGTTCCAGAAACATTAAATATCATGCAAGCAATTCTTCAGTCTTATCTGCATGTTATAATCAAGAAATAGTAACCAGGAACTGTGTATGTGTCACCACCCAATTCAGCCTCCTGTCTGGAGATAAAAGACTAATTTTAGATTTGCTACAGGAAGAGGTGAGACTGTATTTGGCACACTTCATCTCTAAAAGACTACAAGCTGACTGCAAAACTTTAACTCTTAGATAATTTACATGCAAGCAGAAGTAACAGCCTTCAATAGCTTTTCTGTTTAAACTAAAATAAGTAGCGTATGACAGTTATGGTGTAGTGATGTACAAAGGCATCAGATCAGCAGTGGGTCAATTATGCCAGTGACTATACAAACACACAGTACTCATGTGGCAAGAATTAATTTCAGACACAGAGCACAACACATACTTACTGTGCTTTTCAGTGTATTGGTGGTAGACTGGTCACCAATGTTATCCTGGGATGCAGGGGATGAAAGATTGTCTTCTTCCATCTGCTTGCAAGTAGCATCTGACACAGCTGCTTCATCTGAAGTAGTCTTGTTCTGAAGATTAGCACTGTTTTCTTCCAGCTTTTTACTGTCATAGTCACCAACAGAATCAAACTGAGCAGCTCTGAGAGCAGCAGACAACACTTGCACCTGAGCTGTATATAGCAAAAAAGACTATTTAGTCTCCCTTTTGCACTTAGAAAGCAGTAAACTTGTAATGAGTTAACCTAAAGAGATAAAAAAAAGCCCAGAGCTTTTTAAATCCTGGGCTAGAGAGACATTCTACTGTCCTTCCACAAAACCATCACAAATTCAGAGCAACAACTTGGACATATGAACATTTTCGGCAAAAGCATTCTACCAATTTTATCAATGGGCTCATATGTGGAGACCAAGGAAAGGTAACCTGAAATAGTTGTCACTCAACCAAATATTGTATGAACTCAGCTGAAAACAGGTAGCTCTTTCAAAAAAATACTTAGAATTTACTTAAAGACATTTTAATGAATTTTAACAAGCACTTTCCCCCTTGTAGTCAGATCTCACTTATTTCTCTTGCAAACAGGAGCTAGGACACTTCCCCAAGTGTTCTAGAAATAACTAAGATCTTGTGAAAAAGGCTGGTGAATACCTTTACTGTGTAATTTATTACTCAAGGAATTTTTATCACCTTAAAAACACTAAGTAAAAACACA
The DNA here is from genome assembly GCA_013396835.1 of Psilopogon haemacephalus. NCBI lineage: Eukaryota > Metazoa > Chordata > Aves > Piciformes > Megalaimidae > Psilopogon > Psilopogon haemacephalus. The sequence continues at coordinate 551,272 of VWZI01011650.1, forward strand.
GTCAAGGGTTTTGTAAATGCCAGCAGAAAACAGGATTTTACTGTCAGGGTCTCACCTTGAACATCTGGATCATCTATGTGCTCCTGTAAGCTTTCTAGAACTTTTTTTATTTCACTACTGGCAACACAGTTATTGCATGGCACAGAGCAGCTATCTCTATGCTTTTCAGTCTTGAATTGAAACAACTCAAGATCCTGACTTATGTCAGGCAGAGGTGGGCGCCAGTACAGAAAAGTATTAAACGAATCCTCAGCAGGCTGCAGCCTTGAGTTTGTTCCTGGTAAACTGCTGTCCTTAGCAAGTTCTGTGACAACAGCAGCAACTCTGTCACCCTGAGACAACTGAGACACATCTTCTCCAGGACCAATACAGCAATCTGTAGTTTCTTCCCCTGTATCTTTATTTAGGTTCTCAACTAACAGGTTTGCATTAACTTCAGCTGAAGTCTCCTCAGTCGATGGTTCTGGTTTGATGTCCATTGGTTGTTCTGAACTGGAAACAGACACACACATTATCCATATAAAACTTAGAACTAGTCTCTAACAATACTTTCCACTTAAATACTTCAGAAAAGACAGCATCAACTACGAAAGCTTATTTTTCACTGCAGAAAGATGATTTATGTTACTGTCATGCTTTGCTTTACCATTTTCCCCTCTACCCTCCTGTAGAGCCAGTAATGTGGCTGCACTCCAACACAGGTGTGACCTCACTCTTCAGGCCTTTACTGAAACTGTATTCTCAAACAGGGACTTTTGTTCCTATAAACAGCAATTCAAAGAATTGTATCACATCTTTCCCATTATCTTACCAGGACAATGTAGCATTTGTACTGGAAGAGATTAAAGTTACATTGTTGCTTGGCTGACAGGAATTGGAATTCACATCTTGCACTGATGGCCGGATACTCAGTGTCCCATCTTCTCGAATGTAAAGACCAGCACTTGAAGGATTGGCAAAGGTAGAAATAAATGGGCCAAGAGACTGAAAAGCAGCCTGACGAACCTAGGATGGGATAAAGAAACATCAGGATTTAGACACCTCCCAAACAGTTAATGATGAAGATTAAAAGTTTCAGTCAATTTTTTTTTTTTAGTAAGAACCAATTTAAACCAGTTTATTCTTACTGTATCAGCTTCATTTAATACCAAATATAACCAATTGTCAATTGCAAAATAAGTGACACCTAAGCAAAGGGTGTTAAAATATTAAACATGTATCTACAATCCCAGTTAAGACCTTTTTTGGAAGTTCCAGATTTGAACTGTCTACTTCAACTAATACTTTCAACACAACCTATTCTCAGAAGAATTTATACACTTATAAAATAAGACTTGACAGAAATCGTAAGTAGCAGGAGTAATTAAAAATAAGATACTATCTTTACAGAGGAGATTAGATTTTAGTAGACTAGACTAATCCTTGCACATTTAGAGAACCTTCAGCACACACCTGTGACTTGCCCATTATTAACGCATGATCTGCCTGGGAAGAGTCATCAGTTACAGTGAATTACTTACCCATCTGCATGTGTCACTAATGAGACTTATAAACAGTGGGGACAGTTTGCTCCTGCGAACTTCTGGGGATGTGGTGTAAGACACTGCCATAAAACATTCAGCACAAGCTTTTCTCATTCCCCAAACACTATCAGAACAAAGTTCGAAGAACTTGGGAATCTGCCAGAAATAAGCAACACCAAGACTAATTAAAGACTAAACAAAGACTGCAGCAACTTATTATTAAGGCATTTGTCTGGAAACTGGAGACAACTCAAGAGTGAAGAATAAAAGAAATGGAGACATTGACGAAATTGGAAAAACCCTTCTGTGTTTACTTCATTAGTATTTTAAGTTTAGCTGCCTGCACTAGAAGAAAAACAGAAAGAATTAATAATGGTCTGATTTTCCCTGATTATCTAGTCCATAGGAAAAAAAACAAGTGAGCAACTGCAAAGTGTGTGTGTGTGTAAATGTCTGTCTATATATCTGTATATGCTGTTAATTGCATTTAATAAAAGTGCGTCGCAAACCAAGAACTTTCCATTTCTATTAATTCCCAGTTTTGTAATATAATTGCAACCAAAGCCTTAGCCAAGTAAGTTTTAGAAAAGCATGCACGCTGATTAACTTAAAGACAAAGAAATAACTCATTATTAAACATTTTGAACTGAGAAAGGTAAGTCTCATGGATTTTGATTTTTACATACCAGCAGTCTTTCTGTGGCTTCTTGCCCAACTGCATTACAAATATCCCCAAAATTAGCTGCACAAATCTAAGAAATACAAAAAGTCGTGAATAACATTCTAGCTCTCTAAAGTACACCAGTTTTATTGCCAACTTAACCATGCATTCTTTATCCCATCTAACAACTGCACATTTGACTATTCTAATTTCAGCCGTGTAACTACATCATACAACACTAACTCATCCTGAACAAAGACTCAGAGCAAGCTTCCACAAGCCATATGCCATTGAAATCAATAGTAATAAATGTTTCTCCATGAGGAGCACCATCTCCTTCAGCAGTCATTAAAAGGGACTAATAACCCTACTTGAACGATTAAATTGCTCTGAACAGCAGCTGTGAAAACTGAAGCAGACTAAAATATGATACCAGGCCCAGGACTTAGGTGTACTGACAGAGCTATCTTTGCTATGGCTGAGACTGGCTTTAGTACTTTGCTGAAGTAAAGTTTAATCAAGGTCTTGAGCCAGTGCCATTTACAATACATTACAGATGCTATAATTAAGGTAAAGGGGATATTCCCTCATGTTGGAATGATGTCATGGTCCAAAATCGGTTAAGTAACACCATGTCAAAGTAAGATTTATTCATTCTGATTATTTTTGTTCTGTTTACTTAGAAGGCTACAATGCAGCTCAAATTCCAACAAGTGGACCTTACATTATGCAGGCTGAAGCTCTGCACAATCCTTAAGTCTACTTAAATATTTCAAGACTTCTCACGCCACAAGTTTCCCTTTGTACTCAAAGATTAATTAAAGTCTTACATCTTCAGGATTTACCCTTTCAAGGATTTTACTTTTAAAACTGAAGACTGTCTCAAGTATTTATTGCTTTTGAATTTCTGGTTTCAAATAAGGTGGCAGAAATTAGGTAACTTGTTTGTATCTTACAGCCAAGTTTAGTAAAAGGCTGTGCAAAACAAGTAAATGAGTGAGATCTGTTTAATTTCTACAAAGCTATTCATTACCAATGTTAGCTATTTCAATGCTCTACAGAAACTATAATCATCAATAAATTAACACCACTTTTCCACATTCTTTCAGAGTTCATTAGCTGAAGTTATGACTCAAGTACTCAGGAAGGCATGCAAATGAGCAGTATGCAAATTCATTTTCAAGTAGCTTAGGGTTGAAAATACACTAACCTTTCGAACTTGAAATAATTTCCCGTCACTGCACAGTTCACAGAAACGAGGGAGTAGCATGTGTTCAACTGTTGTTCTGCTCAACATCGAAGCCATTTTACAGATGATCTAAAAATCAGGAAGGGCATATGTGTAAGGAAAAGCAAATTATAAAGCTTGTACTCACAAATACTCCTTCTATTCTTTTCTCAGAGCCAAAGAGCAGCTACCATCAAATAGCTTGAACAGCTACACATTATCTTTGCACACATCTGTTCTACGTGAAACAACTACAGTTTGCATTTAACAACGTCCTATGCCGCTATACCTGACCATTTCTGCACATAATTATTGTGTGTTTTTTTATCCAGTTATGTATCATTAGTAATTGCTATATGTGGTTATATATTAATATAGTTAGCAAATTTTCAAGGTGTTTTAGTGTGGCATACACTGATTCTCTGAGAGAGAAGGTGGAATTTCTACTGCACTCACCACTATATAAAAATCAGTCATTAAACATACTAGAACTATTTCAAGCTGAACCAAGCAAATAAGCCCCTTGACTTTAACAGGGCTGTTCAGATACTTAGGAGGAACAGTCTCAGCTCAGCAATTCGTAGGCTCAGACAACATACCGTGCAACAGAATAGAGAGCACAAGACAAACTAGTCATATGTGAGCAAATTGCACACTCCACAGAAATCATCCTCAGAAATTATCCTCAAAAATTTTACAAGTTAACATTGCAGCCTAATTAAAGAAAATTATCAGCATGCTATAATCTAGCTATCTCTAAGAAAACAGCCATTTCAACCACTATTACAAACCATGCTTCTGCTGTGAAATTAAAACTCTTTGGATTGTATGTTTTCCTTCAGGTCCCACATTGGAGACTAATCTGCTATTAATTATTACATTTTTAACCATAAAAAGAAAGGGGTTCCCACCCCCCTTTCTAGCTGACTGCTCTGTCTGCAGCACTAGTAGTTTAACGCTTACACAAACGTCAGATTAACAGTACTTCCCTAGCTATTTCTATTTTTCCAAAGCTATGGAAGCTTTCTGCCTCCACACAAATAAGGTTTATTTCAATAAATGTTTGCTTTGGTAATAGAATGCTAAGTAAGAACTAAGGAAGTCACCATTCAAGGCCTTCCCTACACATTTTCAATCTCCTAAAAGGCATCTGGTGATCAGATGTCAGCCTGGAAAACTGCCTAAGCAACACCTAACTCGCAAGCAATGAAGAGGAAAAATCTAGCTGGTAAAACTATTTTACAGGTCAAGTGTCACATATCCATGCTGAAATGTAATTACACACCAGCGCTTTTCTGTGGAGTCAACTGGTTTCTTGAAAGTAAACAGGCAATGTTTTTACAATGTGCTGAAGAATTAAGATCAGGTTATCATTCACACTTTTAGAGTATCACTGTGAAACCTGTTAGAGCGAATGTATAAGATCTGGGGTTTAAGCCCATGAGAACTGCACACAAAGTTGTTATATTCCAGAAGAGTTTTATAGAAGCACTGCTCAAAGAACAAAAGCTATTGAAAAAGAAGAAAATTAAGTAAAATTGTAAGGTTTCTTTCAAATAGACTTACATTCACAGCTTCTACCTTGTATTCATCATCACTGTCTGGAGCAGAGAGGTCCAATAGAATTGGACACACTTTATTTTCAATGTCACTCTGAGAAACAAGATCTTGTTCTAGCAGTATAAGAAGCGCTTCTTGACCTGCCTTTCTAACCTATTAACAAAAAAACCAAGAAAGCATATCACTATAAAACCAACATTCACTGATAAGAGTACCACAAAAGGCATGTTTCTGATGAGCACACAAGTTAAAAACAAATGCGAACAAACCAATCAAACCACAGAAAAATCCTCTCATTTTTAGTATCATAAGCTATTAGTAATAAATATTGAAATATAGTACCATAGTTTGATGATATTTCAATAAATTTTGAAAAGACAAAAGAAGAGTAGAAGACAGGAGTCTTAAGTCACAACTCATGTAACAGACTGTGTAATCAGGTGCTAGGAAAATCCTGTAAATTTCCCTTATTCACAGCTCCCCAGCAAAGCAACTAAAACCAATATGCACAGAACACTACATAAAAGCTGAATATCAGTCATTATCAAACTTCTTTTTATCTCTCATGCCTTAAATTCACAGAACCATGTAGAATTTTCCAACGATTCAACTCATGTTGTCTGTTTTTCCTACCTGATTGTTAACATCTGTGAGGTATCTCACTACTATAGGCATAAGGTATTCAAAAAATGCTGTTGGAAATTTTGGTCGACTTTCTTGAAGAAAAATGGCAATAGGAGGTATTTGTTCCATAAGTTCTGTACGCACAGTTGGTTCTAGTAGTAAAGAGAAAGTCAAAACTACATCAGTAAATATAAAAGTAAAATCATGTATCTTAAGAGCAGTATTTTTCATTTAATCTTTTTGTAACAGAGGAAAAGGCAAAACAAAGAAACATCACCACTGAGACTGCCTGTTCTTAAAGAAAAGCTGAGTAACATAGACCAGCCTTGCATATACCATCACAGCCCAGCAACTTGGAAGCAGTACCTAAATAAATCAGATGAGAGCACAAGCAAGTTATCTCTATCACCATGAAGAGATACTAAAACACACAACTGTTCTGTCACTTGTATCACATGTTCAGATACACTGAATTCTTTGAAACAAATACTACTTTGGCTACTGTACCAAAAGCCTTTCATTTATACACCTTTCACACAAAATACTTAAAAAAAAAGAGAAAAGCAACCTACCATTTTCACTGAGATATTGCTGTTAGATGATTGAGTTTCATTTTACTCACTACCCTCCCAAAATTTAAAGTGATTGACTTCTATATTGCAGCTTAAGTAAAATAAGTTAGGTTTTCAGGGTTTTTTAAAGTGGAAACTTTCAAACCTGCATCTTCAGAGAGCCTGACCACTATTTCCATTACAGTCAGGAAGTCGTCTTCATTATTACTGAAATCCCGAAAGACATCCAAAAGACCTCTGGCAATAATTTGCCTGTGGAGTAAACAAAATATTAACTGTCTTAGTATCCTGCCAACAACATGTAGATGGGATACAAAGGGAAAACTCACCAAGTGTTAAAGGGCACCTTAAAGAAAGATCAAGCTTTTCTCAGAACATTCAAGCCACATCAGTTATGCAGTGTCTCCACATACCAGCAAAGATGGAGTTGGGAGATCTTATTCCAATAACCAAGAATCAAAACATCTTTCTATGGAAATATATATGTTTGTATAACAAAGTTACACAAACAGAAATAATACTAGGCATGCATTTCAGAGAACAACAGAAGCAGTAATAACTTAACATCCACAACGCTATCATATTCAGTTATCATCAAGTGTAGCTGTTGTACTCTTACCTGTTAAATATGTTATCACTGAAGGCATATTTTTCTAGACGAGCCAGGGGAGTTAAATTATCCTGTCCAGGAATATCCAAGAACGCTGCTATCCTCATGCTATCACAGTCTGGTCCATAATCTTCAAACCCAACTTGAAAGACAAGAAGAGTGACCCAAATAAATAAATAAATGTAAACCCCATGAGTCAACAAGAGATGCTGCAGTGTAAAATACACTGTGTCAGTAACTATTTCTTCTAAGAGCTATTCTTCAAAGGAAAATAGCTGGAAATAGCTTACAACAAAAATAATCTACAGTTGTATGTAATGAAGTCAAGAGCAGAAATTCCATATTGATCTGTAAATTCAAGCTTTGAAATTTAATCATTTCAACTCACAGAAAATCCTTGGCTTTAAACACATTTTGCAATATGAATGGACTAACCTCAAGCACCATGTGTTAATAGGGCTCAGCTGACAAAATTGCATGCCACAAACTGACCAATGCATTCAAAAGGAAAGTAAGTCCCATTAAAAGAAACTGAGATTTTACCTGTGATGGGAAATCCCAAATTGCCTTAAAACAGCAAATTCTTGGGCCTGTTTCAAAGTTAGCACATATTTTTCTCACTGTAGTCACTGGGTCCCATAAATCTAAACCAGACTGGCAGCTTTGGGAAAAAAAACTCAGCTTTACCTTACTTGTAAACATACTGGAAGCTTTCTACTGCAGATCTCTCAGGTACAGACCTTTCACATACAGAGTTTGCCATGTAAGCCTACTCTTTTATCGTATTTTATGTATTTGCAGCTTCAGATATTTAACCACATATTACCATAACAACCGTTAAAGTTTACCTCAACAAGCCTTGCAGTCCCCTAATCCAGTTAACGTGCACTTATTATACATTACAGGTAAAAATTAAGACTATGAAAAGGGAACAGAGTAACTTCGCTACCAAGTTTGTTTTCTTTTTCAATCCTTCTCCTTCAAAGACAGTGAAATAACATGCCCGCAACACAAATCTTTATCACAAATCCTCTCATTTCAGCAACAGATGTAGGAACACATACAAACAACAGATCTACAGGAAGAGTTGCACTAGAGTAGCTGATATTCCTGCTCTGGGTTTACGACTTCCCCAACCAAGCACTCCAAGAATTATGTACACTTCATTCATGTAAATCTAGCAGCTGTGATCATTGTTAAGTACATGCAAATTATGCCAATGCATGCAAGAAGTCGTCTCTCAAACTAGCATGCGTGCTGAGTGACAACCACTGAATACAAGCCAGTTTCTGACTTGGTAGGCTATATAAGTATTTAATCAGCAAATAAAATACAAAACTGAACTTGAAAGCACAATAACAAGTCAAATAGGTTGTATTTTAAAGTGTGCCTCTGAGACTATAACCTAGATGATCCCTCTACGAGCAGAGACCTCCTGTCTTCCACCAGCCAAACTTACACAGTGTCTCGATATTGAAAAGCAGCAGAGCTTTGGCCAAGTAACTAAAAGCAAACCAGGACTAGTTTAATTTACAGTACCAGTTTCCCCCTTGTCTAAGGTGGGAAGAACTGGAATAATCTCTCCCACTGACATGCTGAGATAATAAAAGAAGTACAGTCCTTCCTAATGCATCCTCTCAACCAGTACAAAGCTCTTGCACATCCTAAAGCCAAGTTTGTATTATTTTATAACACACTGAAACAGCCAGTATGCTAAATTACATGTACTTTTAAGTCCATGATCTCTGATATAATACTATCTTTGCAACTGAAATGGCCCTACCTTAATTAGGATAACTAAGCTTCAGCTGTACTCTCACTCTTATTTTACTAGTTTTATATTACAAACACTATTCCCAAAAGAATCCTTTAATCTGAGACCTGACATACCCAGATTTAAACTACATTAATTTAAAAATCCGCTTCATATATTTTTATATATATTCCTCTATCACCAGCACTCCACATTCCAATTATTTTAAATGAGCTAAAACATTATCAGCAGCATTGAGTATTTAAAGAAGAAATTGTGTGAACATACTTAGTGCAAAAGATTATACCTGGATCTTCATGGAAAAAAAGAAAAAGGTAGAAAGCACTGAGCCTCCAATGAACTCATATGTATTAAAAGACTAGAGTCTGAATTCTGCATCTCCTGCAGACAATATGCTCTGATCAACAAGTGCAGTGGAATTCAAACAGAAGAAAACTGTGGGATTAGAATAAAACGTTCACATTTCACATGTATAGACAAATACTACAACTGAATGAACAGCTACATGACTAGAAACATATGGTCATTATTCCTGGCTTTTTATAACAACTACATGTTGTACCAACACCCTTGTTTCCATTCAACTGGTTGTTTTTTCTACTGACTGCTCAAAATATATCTGCAAGTTCCATCAGGTTCAAAACATTTGGCTATCTGCACAACTGTGTACAACTGACATGGCACAGATCTGTCCAAGATTGATCCATCCACATGCCGCTGGCCAGCTTTTTCAACAAGCCTACTATAAGAAGCAGCAGCATGCAGTATTTACTGTTTCAAAAGCAATCTGCTCTATCACTGAAAGCTCACATAAATGATTGTGGACTTCTGATGCCTCAAAAGACTCTCCACATAAGAGGCCAACTCTGACCATCCTTATCTCTATGCAATTATAACACATATGCATTTTGAAATCCACACAGACACTTTTCACTACCTAATTTTTGAGGGTTGTCCGTTTGTATAGAAGGAAATATTTAGTAGGGCTTGAAGAATAAAAATCAGTATATTTACCATTATGTAGTGCCTACATGCTCTTAAATTAAGATATGACTTAAAACTGAAGGCTTTTATTGGTTCACTTCAAATATTTCTGAACTCCTACCAATTGAAATGACAGTTAAGTAAATCTCAATTCTAAGTTGGACCATAATACTACACCTGGGACTAATTTTGTAAACATAATGAACATGTTTAATTTTACTACTTGGAGTAGATCTATTACTCATTTAAACTAGCTAAGCACACATCACTTTTTCTAAGACCAGAGAGAAACTACTTATGCTCAGGATCAAGAGAGCCAAATACCTCAATTTTGTCCCCCACATTCTGAGTACACATAAGTAATACACAGGGCAGAATCAATTTTGTGTTCTCTCAAGAATGTTAATTTTCTCTTTCCATAAAACAAGAACCTATAGGTACTTACAAGTTTCAGAATATATTACAGAACAATAAAGAACCAGTGTTTCTTATCTAATACTCTTTCAGAGGGAAGTCAAACATTCATTGTTTTCCCCCTAAAAACATCAAACAAGTATGTTTGAAATCTGATAATCTATAAACAAGAAAAAATGTGACAGTACTCACAGCTGAACTTGACTTTACCATGACTTAGTCTGACCTAGACTCAAAAGCTGCTTAAAACCCATAAGGAACACCTGCAGGCTCACAGGATTTGACCATGCAGCTCAACATTATTAGCTAGTATCAATATTCACTGTTACAAATACAAAACAGTGAACAGTGCAACGGTTTCACGAGCTCAAGGAGGCAACTTTCTCTCCCACTGTTTTCAGAAGGAAAGACAATTTCCTCTACTGGACAAAGGGTCCACTTACCTTAAGCTAATGATATTTCCAGCTGATCCAAAACTCTGCCTAACAAAAAACAAAGTTCTCACTGTACTCGATTTTTGGTAGATTTTTCTACAGCTTTTCCCATTTTCAGAGCAAAGTCCCAGACTCTTCATTTGTTTTAAAATGAAATTGATCCTCAGCATGCACAGCACTATTTCACCAATTTAGCTACAGAAGTAAAAATCCAGTTCCAGTGATTACTTCCCCAAGATCTTCCTAAAACGCATCATGAACTCTTTGCTAGACTAGTCACTGGATTAGCACAACGGTATCTCAGGCTAAGTGAGACATCTGTATTCTGCTGTAACGCAAAAAGGAAACTTCTTCCAATGCCATAACACTAACTGCATTGTTAAATTAATGAACTCACAAAATATTTTTAATTAATAAAGATTTCAGTAATGCTCAAAAATGCACATTCATTTACATGCTTATCCTAACACTGACTGTTTCTTCTACAAATTTTAAGTGACCCATATAAGAAGCTTACTAATTACTGCTTACAGCAAAACCCCTCTATCTGAACATTTTTTATGAACTTCATGACTCAAAGGAGAGCTTGCCTGCAAGGATCAAACCTCTTAGTCAACTCCACAAGCAAATCTTTTACAGTCTCAATAGAACAACCAGAGACTGAACACCAATGGAGAACAAACACTTAGTTCCTAGTGACAATCGTTCCTGGTTCAAGGCCAAGCTTCATAACAGAACACAGGCTGCAGGAAGTTTGCATTTATTTCCATTGCTTACACCATACACAGTCAGAACACAAATGACACCCTAGTTTTGTTTGTGGTTTGCTATTTTGGTTGGAAAAAACAACCACGGAGAGAAGAAAATTGTAAAGGAAACTGGAAGCAATTCAGAAAGACCCAATCAATTCACATAGCTAAGCATTCATTAGTACTATTGAGTTTTGTTTGGGGAGTTGTGGGTTTGTTGCTTTGTATTTGTGGTTGGGTTTTGGGGTTTATTTGTTTGTTTGCTTGTTTTTATTTTGGTTTTTTTTATTAGGATAAAGACAAAGATAATTTCAGCTTTTAAAGAAGGCACTACAGCAAAAACTGTTGGAGCTTGCATGCTAGCATTCACTGCAAAACTGTCTTAATCATCACAAGCACATTAAAGTGTGTCCCTATATATTAAACATGTTAATTTTAAGTACTATTTTCCACAATTACACTTCTTTTTATTTCCACCTTTTCAAATAGATAATAGCAGTAAGGAACTCACAGAACTACAACTTATCTGTGTAAAATAAATTGTGAAAGTATTTTCAAGTACACAAAAAGACCCGGATATAACATGAATTGAGAACTCTGGCATGCAAAAATTCATCATTTATATGTAACTTACATCACACTGTCTCCTAGAGCACAATAAAAATGCAAACAACACATCTTTTTTGTGTGTTATCTACTAGTGAAATGCAGGAACACTGGAGACATTTAAGAGCAATAACTAACAAAGTTCCACAGAACGACCTCACATCTGCAGAGGCATCTTTTCAACGGAATACTTCACGTCTCAGTTGTAGTCTAACATTTGCCTTGATGTTCCTGAAACGCACCTTCTCCCTAAGTTAGGTTATCCACATTAGATTGGGGAGGAAGAGATGCCACCTGTTACACATTTGCAAGTACCATTAAACAATAATGGTCTTGTGGTAAACATGAAACAAATTCAAGCATCGGTTTGTTTTTTTTTTTTCCACAGAACAGTCAAGCCAGCATGCAAAGTGCCAGAAACATCACCCTGCATAAACTGCTGCTTTCTAAAGTAACGCAATTTCATACCATTGTAGCAATCAAAGATTTGTCTCCTTCAGTTGCAGCTCTTACAAAGCTGGCTGAGAGGCGTTCAGAGCTGCGTTCCAGTGGTAGAGCTGGGCTATGCCAGCTTGAGGTGGAGCTGTTGCCCGGTCTGTGACCCACGGACACAGTACTTAACCTAAGCCACCACTCTGAGTTAGCCAACCACAGCACCTACTACAGCAGGTTTTCTTTTATTCCGACTTCCGAGAGACACACAGCCACCACAGCGACGGCCTGCCGACAGCCTGTGCCACCAGGAGGAAGAGACAGCGAAACACGGTGTCCTTAGCAGCCTATACAGTATTTACCAGTCTCACCCGTTTGAGCTACCGCAACTACGAAATCCCTCGACTACTCCAGGCTAATTTCACCGACAGCAACAGCCGAGCTAATCCCCCAAACCACCGCCGGCAGGAGCCGTTTTCCTTTGCTAAAGATTGATGGCGGGCCATTGTTGGAGGTGCCGTTTACACTGAGTCTAACAGGTCAGCGGCCATTTGAAACTCCGAAGATGGTCTCCGAGCAGGCCGGTCTCCACATTACTGCCCCTGGCCTGCCCCCAGTCCTCGGGTCCTCCTTCCCCAGCCAGAGAGCAACTGCCTGCCAAAATCCCGATCTAAGAGGCTGCCTACGCTCCGGCGACTCGGCCCCGCAACCAGCGCTTACAGACTTGCGAAAGAGGCCAGCTGAGGCGAGGGCCTGCAACTGAGGGAGGGAGCAAGCCCCTTCCCCCGTCAGCACCGCACTCCTGCAGACACACAAATAGCTCTTAACTCAGCAGTCCTAACGCCCTAGAAGCTTTCACCTACGAGAACAAACAGCCTCAAAATCCTCCCCTCGCTCTAACATGGCTGAAAATGGGGAAAGAGAACTACAGAACGTCCCCGGGATGGGAAAGTAGACGAGGGCCTAAACAAGGGACAGAAAAATTAAAAAACAGTTACTCACAATCATCTAAGTCATCCTGCAAATCCACAAAATACAAAGGGATCCCTACAAACAAAAACAGAAAAGAGATACCGGGGGGTTGGTTTCGGAAAAGTGCGGCAAGGACAACAGCAGCCCCGGGCGAGCCGCCCCAGCGCCCCCCTCCCACCTGCCTGCCGGCCCCACTTACCGGCCATCTTGGAATGGACATGGGCGAGGAGAAGGAGGGGAGCGGGAGGGCAAAGGGAGGAGCCGCCTGTACTTCCTGCCCACGGCTCAGTCCCCGCGCAGTCGAAACGCGAGCGGTTTAATAAACAGCCACTACCGGGGAACGAATCACCCCTTCCTTCAGCACCCGCCGTCGTCTCCAGAGAGCGAAGAACACCGCGGCGGGCGGGGGGTGCAGTCAGGTGACTCCGGCGGGCCGCCCAAGATGGCGTCGCGTCCGCGGAGCCTGAGGCGGAAGGTTCACTGGTAACCACGGCGTGGGGGACGCGGGGGGCTGCCCCCGCAGGTCTCGGCTGTACGTCTGCCGCGGCAAGGGCTATGATCGTTCTGCGCGGCGTCTCAGGCGCTCATTAAAAGCGCAGTCTGCCCGGCCATGGCTCTGAGGGAGCTGAAAGTTTGCCTTCTGGGGGTAAGTGCTCCGCCGTCAGCTCGCCGTGGGGCCCTGGTGTGGGCCTGGGACGATGGGAGAGAGACTGCTGAGGGGGGCAAGCCTGAAAGGTTTTCTCTGGTGGGAAAGAGACAGTGCCTAAACCCTGGAGAAGCTCTGAGTGTAAGGGCTCTCTTTCTCTGGGTGGAGGGTGGGCCTCGCCCCGGCGGAGCTACCGGCGCGCCCCTTCTGTCCAGCTCCGTCCCGGGTGGCCGGAAGGGCCTTCCTCTACGCCGGGTGGGGGCGGGGAGGGGGGGAAGCGTTTTTCAGAAGGGGGGACAATCGCTCCTCCTTTTTTATCGGTATTTTCCTTATAAAACAAGAGAGGAAGCGCAACATGCAGTCTGTTTTCCTCTTTTCTTCTTAAGCGGTTTCGGGCTTGGAGTTGACAAAATAAATAAAAGCACCTGAAGTCGAACTCGCGCGGGAGGGGCCTGAACTTTTTGTACCATAGTGGGCTTGCAAAGTGTGCGAAGTATGGTAGGCAGTGGAAGGAAAACATCAAGCAAACTGACGTAGAACTTAAGTAAAAACTAAGGTTATAAAGCTGTGCGTTGACTTGGCTTGGTCTGAGAGCTTCATTGGGGAGCCGTACGTTGAGTAGGTGGAGTTTTCTTCAGCTGTGTCTAAACCCTGCGTTGTACAGAGTGTGACAGGCAGAGTTCTTTTCCGCTTCTAAGTGGCCGCATTGCCCCTCAGAGGGAAAAAAAATATGTGCTTCTGTGCTCTTTGCGTTATGAAGGTAGTTGGGGTAACTACTGTTTACTGTTTGCGTTTACCTGACCTGAGAAATCTTTTGTCACGTAATAAAAACAAGCAGCCCGGAAAACTGGTCCTTGAGCTCCCAGATCCAGGAACTGTATCTGTGTTTCTGTTTGCAACATTTTCTCTGCTTATTGAGGCTGTAAGCATGATAATGTACAGAACTGAGATACTTTTTTTTTTTTTAGTGGAAAACCATTAGAAAAGAAAACCACAAGCATATCTATTGTACCCAAATTTACTACAGTATTTGGAAGGTCCAATAAGAAGCATAAAACTTCATTTGGTGAAGCAGTTTCTCAAAGTTTTTTTCCTTAAAATCTTGATGACCCTAGAACTGCAAAGCAAAAAGTTTGTCATCACCCATCTTAATTAAATGATCATATAAAATGTCCAGCTGCTATTGAGAACAGTTTATGGTTAATAGTTTGTTGTTTCATTCCTAAATAGGCCTTCTTTGTTTTTTTTATTTTAACTATGCAGTCAGTGGTGCAAATAAATGCATGACCCAGAATTTTTGTGTTACATTTCCTCTTTTACCATTTATAGCTCTGTAGAGTTGCATTAGGAACATGTTTCAGGTGTGTCACAGGAGACACTTTTAAGTCTTTCATTAAGTGGGGTGGGATGGCATTAGTCAGAGTTGGAAATGTGTGTGTCACACTTGTGTAATTTACTGTGCACCATTGGCTTGAAAATATGGAGTACCATACTCAGTTGCTGTATATTTTACCAGAAGTGGTACCTGATTCTTCTGTGTTCTTGTTCAAATGAATTTGTGCATAGTTTTGAAAAAAAAAAAAAAAAACCAACAAAAAAACTCAAGTTCTTCAACCCAAGTTGAAGAACTGATAATAACCGTGAATGAAGATTTTTATAGTCTTTCATAAAAAAACCAACAGTTTTGTTTAGAAAACACTAACTTATCCGAGGCTTTTCACTTTTCTACAAAATGATTAGCATATCTGTAGTATTTCAGTCTCTAACTTTTGTCAGATTTTCCACAGGAGCTTGTTATTTATGTACAGTGTGTTGCAAGATTTGAGAACAAAAAGTATCGTCTGTCTCTTTCAGCTGTTACTGTTCTTTTTTCTTTTAGGACACTGGTGTGGGCAAATCAAGTATTGTGTGGAGATTTGTAGAAGATAGCTTTGACCCCAACATCAACCCAACAATAGGGTAAGAAGCTAAATTGTCAATAAATTATGCTATAGATGCTTCTGTTAAAGGAGCAGTATGCTTTTCTCATACACTATTCCTAGATTTCAAAGTCTAATTATAATACAGCTACATGTTTTTTCGAAGGCTTTCTTCAGTTTGTTTTTTGAAGAGTTGAGTACAATAAAAGGTCTCCCAGGTTTTTGAAGGTAGCTAACATACTAATTCAAGCTGTAGTTGTCTTTGCAGATTTTTGCATATAGGCGCATAAGAGCTACACACATACCTGTTAATGTGATTGGTTTCAAAGGTAAGATTATTTGGAAGTTGAGCCTCATAATAGCAATATTACTGAGCTCAAATCTTCAGATGGGTAGAGGGGAGGGCAAGCATCAGAAATTCCCGTAGTGATTGAATCTTTTTATTTCTTCTGTTGCCTTTTTTACTTGGCAAGTGTCTAATGAGCTGCTTTTCTCAGAAGCAATTCTTTACTTATAGGAGAACATGACTTCCCTTGATGCTGAAAAGCATGTATGTGGGGGGATGTCAAAACAACTTCCTGTCTTAGGTGTCACACAGGCTCTACTACAGTTTTGACCAAAAAAAGTGTGCTGATAAAGATCAGCTGTGTCTCAATCTGCCCAAAAAATGGGGTTCCTATGAGATATCTCTTTTATTCCCCCCACCTCTCCTCTTTTAGTGTAAATGCTTAACAAAGGTGGCCTTTGAGATAGATTGTGAAACAGCTTTCTTGAATCTTCAAGGGCTGAACATTTCATTTAACGTAAGTTAGCTACAGGGGTTTTTTTGGGTGGACCATGAAACTGATGTGTGGATACTAGTTTTGGTTCACTTAAGTAGGGGAGCAGGTTGTCTTAAATGTGTAAGTTCAGGTTGTGTATTAAAGCTCAGGCCTACTGCCCATTGTGATACTGTGAGAAGAACTTTAGATGGATAGTAGTGAAAGATCCGGTCGGTTTTTTTATTACCGGGGTGTTTGAGAAATTGATTATCCATCTTTGTGCCTGATCCTCCAGATACTTTAACAACAGTTTGTTAATTAGTCAGCTAATGTGGGTGGTATCTACAATGGCCCAAATTCAGACATTGTGTTTGTGCATGCAGTTCCTGGGGGGTGGAGGCAGAAAGGTAAGTCTGCTTAACTAGCAAGTGACCAGGTATGGTAACCTGGACTTAGGTTTTGCAAATCTTTTCATTCCAAAGTCAGTTTGTTTCAGTCTGATAGCTTTTTGGCTCTGTGGTGTGTAGCTTCATTTCTTCTTCTTTTTTTTCTTTTGTGCTTGATGCCATACCTACTTATTTGAACACAGGAAACTAGAGAGATCACCTGCATGTGTCTTCCCAGTGGAATGTCTGTAACAGATGCATGTAATAATTTACTGGGCTTTTAGAAGGTACTAGCCATTGTGGTCATGAGGTTAATGTGCACAGTAGAATTTGCCTTCATGGCTTTAATGACAGTACTGGGATTATTGTACTTAGTTTTAGTCTGTCAGTTCAAGTATCTTTCAACAGTCATAACAAAATCATAGCTTCTAACTAAAAATGGTCAGAGGACTTGGTATCATGGTGGTTTGCTATAGTAGTATAAATGAATCAAAACCTGTCCAAATGCAGGTTTTGTCTGAAGCTCCAATAAGATGCAGTCCCAAAATTTTAAGCAAGTATCAAAATTTTTTTTCTAGATTTTTTTTTTTCCTAATTGAGAACTAGGAAGTAGAAAGGACAAAGTAAGGATTTGAGAGAAATTTTGAGCATCTTGCAACCTTGGGTTTTGAGTTCATGAGATACAATCATATGTTTCCTGCCCTGTTTCCATTTATCTTAGAATTATTTCAGCAATCAGTTTGTTGTCATGAATGTCCGTCATACAGGTTCCAACTTGGGCAGCTGTATAAACTGGCAGAATGTCACCTCAGGGTGCTGAGGACACATTCTGCTTTGCTTGACCAGCAAGTATCTATCTTCAGGTACTGCAGAACATCTAATATTTCATTATAGCATTGGAAAGAAATCATGAATGAGTATGTAACTACTTTCAGGTGCACCTTGTTCATGTGGTTACAAGTGCTTTACTTAGCTGGGAGAGGCAGCTAGGAAATTTAATAGCAATAATATATTTTTCTTACTAGTAGTCCTTGAGGATAGCCCTGCTTTAGAACCTTTTGACCCAAAAGTAATCCGTCTTTGAGCTGTTTGAGGTTTGGTTGGTTTGTTTGATTTGGTTTTTTTTTTTAGTGGCATCTATCACAGTGAAAGCTTCCACTTGTCACAGAATTTAAAGAAACATTCAGCCTCTATTGTGAGCTACCATTTGGAATGTTTAGTTGAGGTGTGAATTATAGCTGCACAACTGTTTGGTTCATCTTGATAGTAATGGAATGTTTTGGTTTACAGAACCAAGTAAGACAAATTTTCAGTGAGAATCTGAATTAGGAAATTTGTTTCCGTGTTGGGCAAAGAATTCAGAACTGATGCATAATGTACAGTAGTCTTACAGAAGTTGGAAGGCTTTGTGCTTTACAACACACTTTATTTTTCGTTACCCATTGCTAAAATACATTATCTAGCTAACTGGGTTGAAATGCGTTGCAGTTAGACCCTTTCTTTTTTGGAGTGCTGCAACCTTGTATTTGGCTTCTTAAGAGAACCATCAACTTTGGAGATTGACTTACTATTTAGCAAGCCATATGAGCTTAAGGAATTGTCACCTTGTAACAATTGAAAGCATTGTGTAATTGATTCTTTTTTTGTTTTTAAAATGTTGATATCTGGTTTGTCCTCCTGTAACATTGAAACATGTCAAAAAATAAGTACAAAAGGGCTATGGACATCATTAAAGTCTGGTAGTGCTTAATGTTCAAAATAAACTGAAGTTCAGAGTCTTCATCTCAGGTATTTAATGTTGTTGATCATGCTGAAAAGTTCTTGCTGTCTGGCTCTGGATCTACAGGCAGCTTAGTATACTGTAAGAAGCTCCAGTACATGCCACCTCCAGCATCCTCCTATCTTGCATTCTGCCCAAAACTAATAATAGCACAAATTTGGAGGTCTGCAGTGATATCAGTTTACAGGTATCAAGCATACAAAGGGTGTTCAAGATCATAACACAGGAACTCATGTACTTAAAATAATTATGGCCTCTACAGTTCCTGTTCTACAAAGATTTGAATTTGGTGTGTGGGTATTCTATTTTTAAAAATATGCTTATAGGTAATAGATACAACAAAGAACCCTCTCCTGAAATACTAGGTCTCTGAATTCCTGTTCTTGTTGGAAATACCAATTCATGTAAATCAGATCAAGCACAATTACTTAACAATATTTTTAGTGTAATGTATCTAGAAGTTGGTGGGAGGCAGGTGGGGTATAGGAAGAGATTTTTATTTGTTTGTCTTCTGGAACTGCAAGAACCTCTGCAGACTGAAGTATATATAGTGACAGAGAGATTCAGGAGCTGTACAGAGGGCAGAGAACAAGCAAGTTACTATTGATTTCTCTGTCCTTCTAACACCTACCAATAGTGATATGAATCTCCCATAATGTATTCCCAAGCATGAACTTAGCAGTGTTTATCTGACTTAGTAGAGACACAGAAAAAGCTGCTGCAAAGGATTTGATTTATTTTTTTACAGAAATCTCCAGTATACACTGAAGCAGTTTGCTGTGATCCTTCCATTTAGGAAGAATGTTGTTAAAAAGGCTGACCTTTCTGAGTTTGGTCAGCTTTTGTTATTATCAAAAGCTTATGAACGATAAAAGCTTATAATGTGTGCAGGTGTTTCTTTGGTTTGGATAAATTGAATTGCATTTTCTGAAAGGAAATTTCATCCTCTGAGGCCCTTTGCCCTATCAGTTTCAGCCTTTAAGTATGAAAATTTTAATCAAAATTTTTTGGGGTTGGGGAGGGGGAAGCACTTTTACTGGAATGTCAACTGTTTTAAAACTCATACTGGTAATGTTCTAAGAACATACTTATGTTATGAAAAGCTTAACTTTTTTTTTTTTTTTTCTCCAGAGCCTCATTTATGACCAAGACTGTACAGTATCAGAATGAGCTGCATAAATTCCTAATCTGGGATACAGCTGGACAGGAGCGGGTGAGTATAGGTAGTATCTGTGGTGATTGCTCTGCATAGAGTTTGGGTTGCTTTTCAATCCTGCCCCTGAAAGCCACAAAGTGATCTGGTTTCATGATCTTTATGTATTAGAAGATTTGTTTCTATACAGATTCCTAGCAAGATATGTGTCCTGTAAATATATTTTATTTCTCATTGTTATCATGGTTAAAGTACAAAGTTCAGGATGATTGCCTAAGAAGAGTAGTTTATAAAACAGAAGACTGGGGTTAAGTTCACTAAAAGTGAATGCCATTTGAAAAGAGAACAAGAGTGGGGCTGGGAAGTAGCCAGCAGCTCTCTCTAATACTATTCCAGTTCAGAGTTAAACATTCAGCTGGTGACATGAGGATCAAAAGTGAAATGGATGATCACATTGTATAGTACAGGTAAGGCCCTGGTGCTGTAAAAACAGAAAATTTCTAGTATTCTGTTAGCTTCAGGTTGCTAGTGTGGGTAGGATGCGACTTTAAGCTTCTGAAAGCAATGTTTCAAGCAGTGTTATGGGTGACAAATGGTCTTTTATTTTAAGTTTTACTTCTTGAATCTGGTAGTATTAGAAACTACAAGAAATCTGTTGTGAATTTTTAATTTGGCACTTTGGGATTTTGGTCTTTGCCGTGTGTGGAGTTCTGAGAGGAGGCAACAAGCTTTCAAGAAAGTGAATAGTCTAAAAAAACCAGTTAATTTGCATTATTTTTACTTGGACTTTTTCAGGAAGACTTTGCTAATTAACTTGCTTGTTTGTGGATAGTAACAGCTGCAGAAATTACAGCAGTGGTATTAACAGTGCTTATTCTTGCAGTTTCTTTATTGTTAACTACTGTCAATTATTCATTAATATTTTTATTCATGAGGATGTGAGGTCACTGCAACAAAGGTAGACACCAGAGCTGTTGCCAGTGAGAGTCAGTTTTATCAGGCTGGGTTATTACTTCAGGCAAATGCAGCCTGGACTGTCTCAAGAAACAGAGCCCTAACAGAAAGAACCAACCAACCAAACAGCAAAAAAAAAACAAACAAACACCACAACAGATAAACAAAACCCTTGTAAAGGCTCAGTCATCCCTTGAATTTTTCAAGCCCTGGTGAAATAGACTTTAGCTTTTTATCTTGATAACAGCCTGCATGGCTAGGAAGCAACTCAAGAATTGCATTTCAGTGCTCTAGGTTTTGAATGACAATTTATTTCCTTCCAGCATCCCCATATAAAGCAAACTTAATGTTGTCAGGAATGTATTGCAGGGATATGTCCAACAGTATTCATGTTATCAGAAATATCCAAGTTATTCCATTTCTAGCAGTTAGCCAGTCAGCATTTGCTGTTCATAGTTTGGTTTAAGTGAACATCCTAGCCCACGCTAGGATGTTAATGCTGGAATATGAATCTTTTGAGAGGCTGGTACTCTTAAACAGAAAGCTTTATAAACATCCCTGCCACAACTTGGCAGGCAACATCCATTACATTAGTATTCCAACCTGTTCATTTTAACTGTGTTTGTGAGCAATGGGAGAATGGCTGTGATTTGGATTCAGCACACTGCAATCTGAGGAAGCATCTCTGTACATGATGAGCATGTTCCTTGTCTTTTTTTTTTTTTTTAACTTTGACTGATACTTTTAAAATTTTCTTCCATTTCCATTGTGTGATATCTTTTATTGCAATCAAAAAAGGAAATGTGTCTTACTAGGGGTCTGACCCAAGAGCTGTGACACATGTCACACTTTTGTTCCATGCATAGGAGAAATCACTGTGAGAAAACAGTGAAATGGGAGCAAGGATATTTGCTTTGAAATGCTAATGTCTTCACAGATATTTCTCTCTTCAAGCCAGAACAGCACTATCGTTTACTACTAGGCCCAAACAGTCTGTGTACCTGCCTTGCCCTGAAGTCTGTAGCACAGTTTTCTGGTTGTGCAACACATCTGGACAAGAACTGTGGAAGGGATCCCCTCTGTGGTGATCTGGAATACCAGAATTGTCCATGCCATTCTTGAAGCTAAAATGTCTCTGCTGAGCTATGATGTGTAATGCCCAGAATTAGTAATCCTGGCTTCCTGAGGAGCATTTGCTATTTTCCACTTCAAAGCCCAGCAGCAAATGCTTCTACACTGGACAGCCCTTTCTAAATGGCTTTGGGTAGTGGCAGGCCAGCTTCACTCCAAAGGCGGAAATGTGCACTAATTCACATCACACAGCTCATTTCCCTACACACACACACCTTATTACTCCTCTCATTTCTTCTACCCTGAATAAAGCTGATAGGAAATTACTTACAGCAATTACAATTTTTGCCTTCTTACCTAACACTTTTGACAGCTTCTCTGGATTATTACATTGTCGTCTTAATAATTCTGTCAAAACACAAACTGGAGGCTGGCAGGCAAGCTGGAGTCTTTGGAAAAATAGCAAAAGGAAAATTCAGTGTTTCTGGTAACATCTGTTTTGTTAATGTATTTTTATCTGCCGACTGCTCTTAGGTGGAAAAAAGTATCTAAGTGTTAGCAGGCAGGAAATGAGAGTAATACAGAGTGAGCAAGTGAAAGTTGGTTTATTCCCAATGTAAATAGTCAAATAACCAAAAAGCCAGGTCACATCCAGTCCAACTGGTGGTTTACCAAATATATTTTGCTTTACATTTCAGTGTTTAAGAGGAAGAGAGGGATTATGTCCCAACATGACCTGTATGCCTGCCCATGCTTTCCTTTCCCACTAATAAATATTTTTATATTCTGAATTTTGTGTTCAAAACCACGTTTTCAAAACAGAATTTGAGAGCCAAATGTAGATGGTCTGGAATTCTGCTTTACGGCAAGATCTTTGTTCTATAATATTGCTCTCAGTTGAACTATACTAAGCAAAAGGAAATTGGTATTTTATTAGAACTAAATAAGCCTTTATGAAACCTGCGTTCTGTGTCTTTTTTTTTTTTTTTTTTACCCTGAGTAATAAGATGCACCAAAGCTCTAAATCACACATACTTACATCAAAGCAATACTTGCAGTTTGCTCTGTGTTTTCAGTTAGAGCCTTGGTCGCTAGATTATTTATTTGGTTCTTTTTAAACTGGTGGAATATCACATTGTTTCTAAGAATGCTTGACTGATATTTTTGGTGCAGCAATCGTCCTCTCACTTTCTTCAGTCCTGGTTTCATAATGCTGTCTGTGCAAAGGTGGAGGCCTGGTTTATAACCTGCAAATACGCCACCAACTGAAGGTGTCTGATACAGATTTAATTCTGAAAAGTGCAATAAAATTACTGTAGCTTTTTTGCTATCTCATGGGTTCCTTTACAGGTCATCTTGCAGTTTTGGGGTTTTGCTGGTTTTAGTTGTAAATGTAATTTTTGCAGAAACACTGAATATAAAGCCATAAGTTAGATTATGAAAAAAAACATCATTTTTAGCATTAAGTTAGTGCTATGTCTGATTCTTGGGGCTAGAAGCTGAGACCAAGTTCTAAACATTTCAGGTCAGCAGTAACAGATTACTCATCTTGAAATGGCTCTTTGTCCAAAAGTATGTGTCAAAGAAGCAGCAGCAAGTTCAGTTTTGACAATTTTCTTCTTTCTTAATGTGTAAAGTTGAGCACATATGCTGTGGGTTTGTGTCTGTAAGTAATCTACAGACTTTGAATTGAGATTCTATTCTAGTCAGAATAAGGTCAAGTTTGGCTTCCTGCTTTTTTCAGTAGGTGTTCTTCTGATTTATTGAACTATTTATTGGTTGGCATTACTTTCATTGAAGTTTATCTACTTAATTGCACAGCCTTTCTGTAAAGGTAAAGAAAGTTTTCTACTAACATGGACTTTTAAAACTACATTTCACTTTCTTCAATAATAATAAACTCATGGAGTTCACTGGGAGATCAAATTCATAGTTATGCTCTTTCTTTCAGTTTCGTGCTTTAGCCCCGATGTATTACAGAGGGTCAGCAGCAGCCATTATAGTCTATGACATCACAAAAGAGGTAAGGAATTTGTTCTTGACTCGGCATTACAATTTCAGTGGAGTTTTTCTGTCCTGGGCCAGTTCTCTTAATTGCCTTTGTTTTTTGTCCTTCCACATCAGGAAACTTTCTCAACATTGAAGAACTGGGTTAAAGAGCTTCGGCAGCATGGACCTCCAAACATTGTTGTAGCTATTGCAGGAAATAAGTGTGATCTTAATGATGTAAGGTAAATAACTGTTGACAATTTAGACGTTTTTCCCTTATGCTCCTAGTGCTCGATACTTCAAGATTTTAAAGCAAGCTGTTCTGCACTAGCACTGTAGTTTCACAAAGGGTCTGAGCTGTTTTTACTGTTAAATTTGGTTGATCTGCCCTTGGACAGTCTTGTCCACGTCCTCTTCTTTGTTGGTGTGAGTATATGTGTGATTGGACAGTAAATCAGGCTGTAAAATGGATCCAAATTAAACATGTAAAATAGGGAAAAATGGTCCAAATGTATTTGTCTTTCTCACACTATGAATGCTTGCTGGCACAACGGAGGTGGGATAGCTGAGTTAGGAATGAGCAGTTTACGGGGAGACAGGATTACCTTTTCTAGTGGCAATGCCAAGTTACACAAGCCCATACTGCCTGTAAAACTACAGTGTAATACAAGCTGTTTACCTCACTTGGTAAGAAGTACCCCTGTCAGTCACTGGCACCTCATTTTTAATTTTTTTTTTTTTTAACAAAAACATCAAACCTGTTGGAATGCATTGTGTAAGTTTTTCTGACTTGCTTGTTCAGGTGCCTTCCTTCACTGCTTAAAGATTGGGATGAAATTGGCTGCAGCTGAAATAGTTGCAGGGAGCAGGAAAAGTTCTTGAGAAACTTTATGAACAGCCAGACTTTGAAGAAGGCATGTACTAAAAACAAAAGAAGCACTTTTTTATTGATATCCTGGCTAAATGAGCCCAATTCAGAAAGCAGGTATATGCAAACTTCTTGGGTTTAGATTTCATTTGAAAAAGTAAAACAGCTGGTGTCTCAAAGGAGGCAGGTGGTTGTGTTTTAGGAACCACTGCAAAGTTGGTTGTTAGTATACTTCTACAAATTGATAATATCTAGCAGTTATCTAGTGAGATCTAGTAACTTTTGTTAGAAGTTGTATCTCTTGAAGCTCAGCATGAAATTATTTCCAAGACAAATATAAAGCATGTAGTATTAATTGTCATCCTTATTTTTTGGTGCTTAGATGGCATCATAAGTTAATATAAATATTGCTGTCCAAGTTAATGGGCCGGATTCCTTGTAGTTTGGTCAGAAACTATATTTAACTCACTGATCCAA
Source organism: Psilopogon haemacephalus (assembly GCA_013396835.1). NCBI lineage: Eukaryota > Metazoa > Chordata > Aves > Piciformes > Megalaimidae > Psilopogon > Psilopogon haemacephalus. Next base: position 576,419 of record VWZI01011650.1, read on the forward strand.
AGTATCTGCTTTTGATAGTCGTCGTTACTGAAGGTAGCCTGTGGTTTCCAGAAACTGTGTGAAGTGATTCATTCCTCTCCACCTGTTTAGGTTTGTTTTTTCATGTTGTCTAAGGAAATACATCATTAGCAACTTGCCTACTTATGGGTGCAAAATAACTTTCTCACTTTGTGTCTTCTTGTTCATAACTACATCTTCATGCTTCATGTTAAGTAAATGCTCTGCTAATGTCTGTGCAGTGTTGTGAGATACTTGGCTCTGTAAGCAGCTGTAGGAAATCACTGGATTAGTGGAACTAAGGCTTTAAGATCTTTTCAGTACATCTAAAACTGGTATGTGTGTGAAGAGGAAAGCACCCTACAATCAGTCGTTGAGACCTACATTTGGAGCACTCAAACTCCACTGTAGTGTTGTCAGATGAATTAAGACCTCGTTTAGTTCATGATTCTGGTGCTTGTTACCTCAAGACAGAGAGACTGTGTAGAATAAATGCTGAGGATCAGCTTCAGCATGAGGGAGCACTGTGATGCCAAACAGGTAAAATACAAAATAATCATTAAATCGCTGATTCTTAATCACTTCCTTAAGATTTTGAGTAATGGGAGTTCTGCATTCACAGTTTTTACTTTGCTTTGTTTTTCCAGAGAAGTCATGGAAAAAGATGCTAAAGACTATGCAGATTCCATCCATGCAATATTTGTAGAGACAAGCGCGAAAAATGCAATAAACATTAATGAACTCTTTATAGAAATCAGTAAGTATTTAAACTGTTAATGTGCTTTCTTCTGAAACCAGTTCAAGTAGAAATTTGATTGCTATATTTTGCTATTGAGGTGAGACTATTTTAGCATTAAGTAGTGCATAAGGTCAGAGTACGCTGACTTGTATTCATGTCTGATTGGAACAAATTTAAACTGCAAAATGAGATTTATGATGCCTACTGTGATGCTGCTGGATAAATAGCAAGGAGGGCACTTGTGTCAGAAGTCAGTGTTGTCTTACCATATCTGTTACTGAATATTTAAATCGGTACTTTCAAGGTTATGGAAAGGTAATAGCATAGGAAAGATACAAACTTTATACAGATGGGAAAAGGAATTAAGTTCTCATCCTTAGTTTTAGTACTTAAACTAAACCAGTGTGTTGTCAAAAGCATAAGAATTTATAAATGCCAGATTACTGCATGGGAAATAGCAATCATTGTGTGTAGGTATTTCCACAAGTGTATTTGTGGTACCTTGGGGGTTTTCAATTAAATTTCAAATCTATTCTGTCTGATTCATTGTGGGGATGACAATGACAGGTTTTAGTATGTATGAATGAAAGACAATATTTCAAAGTGAATTCCATGCAATACTTGAAGGTTATTTTTTTTTTTTAAGCAGCGGCGCCAATGTGCAGATCTGGTTGTGAAAAGAGGAGAAACAGCAATCTGGTTATCCATGTGTGCACTGTGGTTTAGCTTTAGCTAACTACAGAAAATTAGACTTGAGGGGAGGAAAAAATAGGGTCCTTGTAAGCAGTGAAATAGATTGAAGCTGATGTAAGAAGTATGTGCTGTAGATTAGCTTCCTGATTTACTGACTTAATAGTTGCTCTCTAAAATTGATCTTGAATAAATGATGGGAAAATATCATAAATACTCCTCTGAAAAGAATAATCAACCAGGAATAGTCAATTTTAAAGACTGATTAGATGACTGAAGGAGCTATCTTTACAGGCATTTCTCTGCAAAGCCTGATGCAGGTGATCTACTATGAAAATGCAGGTCAAGATGGGAGTTCTCAATGAAGATATTCCAGATGGCATTGTATCCTGCAGAGTGTACTCTCTGGGTGCTTTTATAGCTTAACTCTTCAAGTTGAGATTAGAAATGAAAATGCTGCAAAATTAGGTTAAAACTGCCTCTGCTCCTCTTACAGACACAATAGAGACTCTTATTTGCTATCCTATTATGCAGCAATGTCATCACTAGTGATGTATGACTATGTGAAGACCTTTATTTTTATACCAAGCATACACTGAATGCTTAGAATTAGTTTAAAGGATAATGTTTGCTATGAACTTTTCTTCTGCCTTCTTGTAGGTCGCAGAATTCCATCAACTGACACCAACCCTCCATCTAGTGGTAAGGGCTTCAAACTTAGAAGACAGCCATCGGTGACAAAGCGCAGCTGCTGTTGACCGACCCCTTTAGAAAATCAGACTTGTTTATACAGTAGGTGGTCCTGGAAGTTAATAGTTCACTTTGGGTTTATATTATCAGTCTTAGATCTTTATCTGCTGGTGTTCATACACCCGAGGTCCTACAAAAATGGACAAGCTCATCTGACATATGTACACTCGCAGAAAAGACTGCAATTGTAATGTCAGCCTGTTTACTTACAGAAGGTGTAGTGTGTCTTGCATTCAAAGGGAATCCATCATCACTTTTTTGGCCTTGCTTGAAAGGAAGATGACTATATGGATGGTAGACCTGAAATGTGTAATAGTTTTGTAATTCAGATTCTAGTGCTTGGTTTTGGGGTTTTTTGTAAAAAGGGAAATGAGCACTTTTGTGGGACTTAGGGGCAGGACGAGTCTGGAAGGTTTATGTCATTTCTTCCTTTTCTTCAGTGAGCCTTATTTTAAGTGTAATTGTAGCTAACACAAAGTATGATGGGACAGTTAATATGAGGTGGCTACAGAATAAGCAACTGAAGACAGGTAGTAGGCAAGTAAGTCCATCCAGTCCCCAAATCCCATTTGCACTTTTTATTTAAAGATGATATGCACCAGGGATGGGGACACAAGCATCAGATCTTAAAACACAGACAATCTTTCATGCTGACTTTAATCACTTTAAGGCAAACTGATGTGCTTATAGGCATCTTTATGTTCCTGCAAGTTGGATTTTTTTTTTTTTATATTCAGATGGTTGAAGAAAAGTGTTTTGAGTGGTTACTGATTAAAACCAGATGCTGTAAACAGATGCTGACGGTGGTTCTGATAATATCTAAAAGTTTTTGGGGAAAGCTTTTAATTGCTTGGCATGTGTAAAGTGTTCATATTATATTTATGAGACCAGTGTTTAAAGTATTATAAATTATGTAAAAACAGCTTAAAAAATTCAATCTTAAACACTCCTTCCATTCCAAACCTATGGATACACTTCTGGGGAATTTCCATCAGGTTTTTTTTTTCTTGCATTTTAGCTGTTGTCACTGAGAGTTCATCCAGAGGCAGAGTGAAATTCTTTTTATCACATTTGAAAGGGCCAATAGGGAATGCTGTTGGTGCAGCATGAGGTGTCTGTGTTGAACAAGTTTTAACCTCTGATGTGCCCAGTCTTTCCTGGTTTGGGCACAAAAATCCAAATAGGAAGTAACCTTAAAAGATGGGGTGATGTAGATCATTACCTCTTGCTTCCTGGGCTTTTTCATCTGTGAGGGTTTTAGCAAATCATTGTTTAGCTTATTCTGTATTGGCTTTAGTAGGTTCTCAATTAAACTATAGGTTGACCATACCCACTTGTGCTATTTTATTTATTTTTATTTTTTTGTTTCCTACCAGCACTAGTGAGAAACTTTATACTTTTGAAAAAAAAAAAACTTGTTAGACTTGGGTATATACTAAAATACACTGTTTAGCTGTAGTATCGAAACGAGCTCATGTTGATGATGCTTATTCTTTGTAATATGTTTTTTCTATCATCTCAAGTATTTTCTCTTAAAGAAATGTAGAAAAGTTTGTAAGAAATGAAAAGGACTTTTACTTGAGATTGGTTTCTATTAGTGAAAAGTCTCGTAGGCTATTCAGGAGCAAAACAGGTGAACTCTTACAGTGAGATTTTGAAAGGGTCCATATGTTTTAATGAAACTTGGTGACTACATTTTTATCAGGCTTTTTACTTACCCAACATTGTCAGTTATGCCTTCTTTGTCACAGCTGCACAGGCTGTATGCTTGAGTGCCCAAGAATTTTATCTTCATCAAACAAAGGCTGTTTGAAGCCCCTATGTAACACTGGTCCTTGAGACAGCATCACATAGTGGAGATGGACTTGTTTGGTGTTCAGCCTGAAGTATGATTTCTTTTTTTTTTTCCTGTTATTCAGAGTAAATAAACTATGAACAGAAATAAACAGTGCTCCTATAAAATACTTGATGGAAATATAAATGGTAAAGAAAGATTAGAGTAAACTTGTTCTTGGGTGTATTTTTAATTATTTAAAAACAATTTTTTTAAAAATAGCAATAAATGTAGGACTTTCACAGTGTCAGTCATGAAAATTCCAGTTTCTCTGAAATATTTCAAGTCTTACTCTTAGCAAATTTTTGAAAGATAAATTGTTTAGTTGTGTAATTCAGCTAGGTTTTTAAAACATTCTGTGTTCAGTGTTTCAGAAGTCTGCTCTATACCAGGTGCTTTAGTATCTTAACCGAGATACAGAAAATACTGCCTTTGTTAAACTTGGCTAGTAATAAATCTGGAAGTTCTTTACCTTGGAAAGATTACAGTACAAGGAAAGCCTCAGATATTTGGGGTATCTTTAACATAAATTAGCAGGGAAGGGAATTTCAGTCTTTCTAAGTTATTACCTGTTAGCCTATGATAAAAACGGAGATAAACTCTGTTTTTCAGTGAGATAACAAAAATAATTTAACATTATCTATCTAAGATTTATTGACTTGAGAAGAAAATACTGGACTCTAGGTAAGACTGAGAGCTAGGCTAGTATTGAGACTATTGTGGTTCTCTCCAGACAGAGGAGAGATCAGTTCATGAACATTTGCCAAGATACTGCTTTCTGATCTATTCTTAGTTACTTGCTTTCTGATCTGTCCTTACTTATTTGCTGAACACCAAAATTAAACTTTAAAAACAGGCAAAAACCCCTAGCCTACCATTCCAAAAGAGTAAAGAAACGATCTCTCTCTCTCCTCAAATGTAGCTAGAATTTGAATGCCTCAGATTCTTGTTTGTTTCATTAGCAGTCTTAAGTGGAATGCCAGCATGCTTTCTTTGCAGTTCTGGTCTTGAATTACTGCAGTTAATAAAAACATGGAAATTATCAGTGTCTCAGACTGCCCAAACTACAGACAGGGAAGAGAGGCTGCTTTTTAACACATGCCTATTTAAAAAGACAGACTGTTGATGTAAGCCAAGATAACTGTTTATTGATCAGTTTGCCCTAGCTGGAAGCTGGAATGCAATCTTCCTTGGATGAGATGCACATGTTCATTGTTTCATTTTTCTTGAAGAAAAATGGTTTCTTCTGTATTAATAATTTGTTAGGCCATCTGCTTTCATCTTGCACTAGGCTTGCTGCAATTGATTATATTTTGTCCTAACATAACTTACCTATTTGGAGATACATTAGCCTTTGAACATTTGGAGTGTTGGTTATTAAAAATTTAGGTGGAATGGTTAATAACTTTTCTGTTAAGTTGTTGAAAAAGCTCAGGACTGCAGTGTTATTCCACTATGCCTGTTTAATGAATGGAGCTCTTCGTAGAGGCTAGACTTTCAGATACTACAAAACAAGTTTGTCATGTATATAAAAATGTAATGAGGTGCATGTCCTATCACTGATCTAGAGCATTTTTAACTGACAAAATATGACTCTTTCAGCTTCTAAACAATACCAATATTTTTTTCCCCATGGCAGTTACAGTTCTGTACAAATACATAATTTGATAAATGTTGCTTTGGAGCAACTTCAGTGTGCTCCCCAAGTGTTTGAGGATACCTTCATCTCATCCTCTTAAGTTACAACAGTCTTAGCCAACTTACCAGTCTCTTCATCTGTGCTGTAGTGAGTGTTGTACTACATTTCACAAACAGGCTGAAGACTGGCATACTACACACCTAAGCAGATGAAATATGGAAGCATCTAGTGGTCAAACTACTGAAAATCGTTATAGGTGCTTTGAAAAGATTGAAGACAATTCTGACAACTTTTGCAGTTGCCAAGAAGGTAAAGATTTTGTTTAGGTTATTAAATCCATAATTAAACAAAACAGATCATTGCACTTCAAATCCCTACTGGCATGAGTGAGAAGACCCTTCAAAAGCTACAGCCTCAGACAGTTAATAGTACAGAAGGATGTTTTAGGCAGACTTGAGTCTTTGGGGTGTTGATGTACAGAATACCAATTTAATGCTACAAGACTGCTTAAGAAAACTTGTTTACGTGCTTGGGAAGAAAGTGAGAGGATACAGTGCCTGCTCATTGACTTAGAAGTCTAATCTTTTAACTTGGAGGATTCATTTGGAGCTATCTACATTCATGGTTAAAGCTTCATTTTAATTATTAAAAAAAAACCAAACAAAAACAAACAAAAAAAACAGAGGCTGAATATTTTGAATAGTTTTAAAGTTGCCCTGAATAAGATTTTTGATACAATGTTAATATAAAATTATTTCATAACATTAGGTTCCTGTATAACATATTGACTCTTAGTTGGAAAAGGAAGCTTTAGCAGTGATGATTGAATGACTTTCTTGTGAAACAGTCTTTGGAGCTTATTAAGGATAGCGTAGTCTATTTGTGGTGTGCTGTGTCAGCAATTTGCAAAGACTGTCTTGGTAATTGATGCTGTACAGGACAGAAGCTGTCTGAACTGTGTGTAGCTAGTCACCCTGTAGCAAACATCACTTAGGAGCAGCAATAGCTACATTGAATTATAAAATGTCATCTCAAACATGAGGAGAACCTGACTAATTCACTGACTTAAACTTCTACACTGCCTATTCATTTTCCTTAAAACTTCACATGTTTCTCTTAAGCACTTTAAAACTCTCAGAAGAGACTCTTAAGGTCATGGACACAAGAGAAGGACAAACTTTCTTCAACTTTTTTAGCAGGAAGTTGTTTCACTTCCTGCTAAAGTCACTGAGACTGTAGGCCACAAGTCAAGTTGCTTGAAGCAGGAGAACTGTTTGGAATTTAACTTATAAAAAAAATCTGCACAAAATTCTTCAAAGAAAATGTTAAAAGTTTTATGTTCAGATTGCAGCTGTAGTAATGGTAGGTGGCAGAAAATTTATAGAAATAAGATGTTTACGTGAATTACCAATCTAAGACAGAAATACAGGTTTTGGTATATTTTAAAAAAAAGTCATGCTAGCTAGTCCTCTTCAGAGTCATACGGCTCCAGCTTGTGAAAAGAAATATGCTTGAAACTACATCTTTGTTTTTCATACAACACTTCAGGTGCCAAAACATTTCCTAAAATTATTAGGCCTTCTGACACCAATGTTTGTTTTTGAAAAATCTTTTCTGGTACTTTAGAGGTCTCAGAAGTTTGGATGCAAACCCTTTCTTGGCCAGCTAGAATCCAGAATTTATGACTTGGAAAAATAAAGCAAGCATTGCCAAACTTTATGGATAAAGTGTCACAGATAACAAATCTTTCAGGGAATGCAAGACTACCCTGATATCCAGGAGTAATGATGAGCTTAGTCTCTGACATGTCAAAATTATTCTAGGGTCAGGATTTTCTGTTTTTTCCCCCATGTCCCCAATTTTTAATTGAGTGTTGGCAGTGTAAATGGTATAAGCATCTGTTTAGAAATACTTGAGGAAGTTCTAGTGGCATAGAGTTATTTGATGCTTCCTGTTTTATGTGGAAAATCAAGGCAGTGTCCTGCTAAAAAACTGAGACAGCATTTGCTGAAACCACTCTCATTTTAGTATAAAGACTTCTTTTAAGAAATAATTTCACTTTTCAGTCATCCTGCAAGTTGAAGTTCTTCATTTTTTCCTTAAACACTAACAATCTTATTCAAGGAGATAATGACTTCTGTAAAGATACTCTTCTTTGAAGAAGGTTGGGTTTTTCTTTGCTTCATTTCTGGCGATGTTCACATACCTATTCTCAAACAAGCCAACTGCTACTTTTTCTCAAATGCTGAAGGATACAGACCACTGCCATGCTCTTCATCTGTGTGAGTGTGATACTCCATTCAGTTGTTGCACTTGGATATGCTGTAACCCTGACACTTGGATAGATTCACTGCTATTTTGCCTCACTTTTACTCATGTTACAGAATGTATTTCCTATTAAAGCCATTATGCTTTCTTGACAAATTGGTCTTTGTTTCCTTATGGGGTTTAGCTAGGAATAGGTGGTGGGTGTCTTTTTCTCCCCAAAGGTTCTAGAAGTATCTATCACAGCAGCAAATATTTGTAAACAAAATGGTAGTTCATTAGTACTGCTGTGACAGTTAGCAGCTGAGACATGTACCAGTACTGGTTCTTACCACTTAATGAAGGCTAAAAGCACGTTCATTTGGGGGGAGCAGATTATTGTGAAGGCTCTAGTAACATAATGTAAACTCTTCTATATTTTAACTTATTTTTTGTACTTCCTATTTCTGGTTAGTGTATATCCAGTGTGGAAACTGTGATGAAGTTAATTGTTTAAAGACACAGAAATTATTTGTATTCCTGTAGCTGTAAACCACTCGAGTCTTCTTAGCAATCTTCCCCCTTCTACTCCCCACCCCCACTACAGTGAAGAAAAAGTAATTCCGAAGGTGTTCTCTGAACATAAAACTTTGCATTTGTCTATTCTGGACACAAAAATAACCTAATATGCCATAGAGCTCTTGCAGTGTAGTAAGTGTTTGTAAAATAAAGCATGAAGGTTAACCTTTGCATCAGCAATTCTTGTCCTCTTAAGAGTGTTCTGCCTTTTCATTATAGGATTGGGTTAACCTGTTACAAAGGTTGAGAGGTCTGTGCCTTCTTATTATGTTATCTCTTATTAAAACAAACTTAAGCCGCTCCAAGTTACAGAGCATTTGCAGCACTGTAAACTGCACAAATTTACAACCATTGCTTCACTGCATGAAATGTAGTCGGATTACTAGTGTTGAAATATTGTAGTGATGAATTCCCAGGCTTATGAATGTTTTGAGACTTTTTTTTTTTTTTTTCAGTCTTCTCTTGGGCTGGTCCTGAGAGTGTGTACAGGATTGTCTGTATTGTTGGTTTGTAGATGCTAATGAGGAAAACAAGGCTTTTGTGTTCTCCTTTGTTTGAGTTGTTATACTCCCATGTAGTGCATAGAATGCAAAGAAAGAAACGTTCATTTGGCATAAGCACTCATCATAAAATTTTATAGTGTAATACCATGCTAAATCATTACCAGTCTGATGTATTGTGCAAAAAAAAAAAAAGGTGTAAACATTTTAATAATAAACAGCTTTGTTTATAAATGTACTGTCTTTGTTCGTGTTTCCAAAATGCTCAAAATCTCAGAAAATAGTCTCTATAGCAATAGAATTAGGAGATGAGATCAACGGAAATAACACTATAGCAGAAGTGAATCTTGGTGATGTATAGATGTTTTTCAAAAACACAGACTGCAGGTCATTCAGGGGCTGAAGATTTTCCCTGGTTTATGTACACAGAAAAAGGAAGATGAACTTGTACAAAGAAGAGAGGGAGAAAAAACAGCAGAGAGAATGCAGCTTTTGTGTAATGCTTCCCCTCTCTGCAGCATGATGCCTGAGAAACTTCAGGCCACACACCATCCTGTCAACTAATGCAAGGCCTGACAAATTCTACTAGGATCAAGTTATTTAATACGTTGCGTTTAGCTTAGACTGCATGAAATGTAAAATCTCAGACTGCTTAGGCCAGGTTTCTGTCAATGAAAACTGTAAAGTGCTTTTAATATCTGCATAGTGTTTCGGGGTTCTGTCATGCTAGAAAGGGATCCTTTTTTATTTGTTAATACAGCCAACTAGCTGGTAGCTTTTTTTTTTTTTTTTAACAGTGCTTTAGGTGGCTGTGTAGACCACAAAAATACAATTATGCTGCTTATCTTAGGTGATGCTTAAAAGATGTAGTTTTCTGGTTTCAGTGCAAGGTGCAATTCTAGCATGTTTAGTTATTAGCTGCCTTTGAAAGTGTAAATAAGCAATAAGTCATGGTTTTGATACAATTTCACCTGAAACTGTACTAAGCAACAGGCTGCAGTTCATATGTAGAAAACACGTATCTGGAGTAACTTCAATTTATTGTTGGTACCTGTCGGTTTTAAGTTATCCTCTTAGACGTATAAAAACAGCTTTTGAAAAGTGTCAGGTATGTTTTTATAAGGGATGTGAATGTGCATTGGAGAGAGCATAAGGGTAGTATATATAAGGAATGTGCTAAATAGAAAAACACATTTACATGTTTGTGTAGGAAATCTCAATAGCTAAATGAAAACCACCTCATTTGCACACACACAGTATGAGATAATGTTGCACAAGGATCAAGCCTTTCATGGCATTTAAAGCTAAGGTTTTCTAATAGATGAACCCCTCTGTTAAAATGACCCCAGATTTCAGGTGTTCTTCAGAGTTTCCTTGTAGTGTTTAGCTCAGCAGCAAGTTGCCTCTTAGTCTTGTCATGGCTGAATAGTTAATAAAGTGAGGGTCAGTTTGTGTCATTGATAAGGACGTAGTATTGTAGATGCTCTTCATGAATCTGATCTGCCTTAATGTTAAATGTACAATTATTTACATACAACAAAACCCTGACAGCCTACTTAAGAGATTTTTCAACTTAAATGGTGCTGTGCTTTATAAAATCTGGATGAAGAAATGGCTGAGTCCTTCAGACTAAGCAGGTAAGTTCAGAGCTACCAGTTTTGGTAACATGATACAACTTGACAAAGACTTTAAAGATGTGGATCATCAAATGCTGAAGGCTGTTCTTTATACTTCTTTCAGAAAAAGTAGAACTTGGAAAGGTCTGGACAGCAACACTGAACAGTTGTTTACTTAAGGGTTTTTTATTGTGTATGAGAATATGTTGTATAAAGTTTCATCTGTCTTACTCCTCACTATTAACATACAAAACTTGTCCACTAACAACTGGACTGAGGACAGAATCTGTTTGTAAACATGTTGAAAAGGTTATATTCAGTTTTATCAGACAAAGAAAGCTCTAATCTACAGCCTAAGTGCACCCAATTGTCTCCTGGTTTATAATTTATAGCATAAACAATAGGTTAACCCCCCCCTTTGTCCTACAAAGAAGGAATTTAAGGAAGAACTGAAGTATATTGCTGAAGCTTTTAAAAATTAGCCCTCTGTATTGGGTAGGAGTCAGCAGGTTTCACTTGGATTACTCAAAGCAAGAGCTGTACTAAACATGTATAGGGGTTTGGCTTACTTTTGGCATGGAATGAAAGACATCCAAGAACAAAAACCAAAGATGGAACAGAATCAGAGGTGGCTAAGCAGAGGAGCTGAAAAACACAGCTTATCAGAGACAAGGACAGCTGAAGTGTTGAGAGGTGTATAAATACTGCAGATGTGCTTAAAGCATTGAATGGCATCATCCCATTTAGTGCTGTTAATTTCAACATGTACGTCAGTCATTTGTCATTGCTTTTATTGCTGGAAATGAGAACAAGCCTGTTCTCAATGAATTCCAGATCTGGGTTTTTTTAGCTGCCTTACACACTTTTGGCAATTACCAAGTAAAATACCATTCTTGATACAGAAATCTTCAGTGAGGCATCACCAAGTTGTGGCAGTGCAATAAAACGAATTCTCACAACAAGCTACTGTTACCATGTTTTCATTCATCTTTTACCTATTTGTTCATTAGTCCTGATTAGAACTTAATATAACCGAGTACTTCAAGATTGATGCCAGCACCCTTGCTTTTCGTTTCTGCAAATCGCATCTGCTCCCAAAGTCCTGTATGGCTGAAGTCATGAATACGTTTTGGTGGATATTAATTTCCAGGGTTTTTGCCCAGTGGGTTTCTGCTAGTAATAGGGTATCTGAAACTCCTGCTTCATCATTACCCCTCACTGAATTTAGTTATAGCAATGCTTCATCAATTCTTAGAACTTTTAGAATGTTTAAAACAACCTGAGGAGAGAAAAGAAAAAAGCATCCTGTTATTCTGATTACTTGGGCCTAAATCTATCAAAGCAGCAGTACTTCCTATTGTGCCAGCCTGTAACGATTTTACATCAGGCTATTTAGAATACAAACAAAAAAAAAATAATCCCCAAACCAAAACCCACCCAACCCACAAAAAAACCACCAACGAACCAATCCCCAAACACCCCAAAACAAACTCAACAACAGCAAAAAAAAAAGTAGCCCAAATCCAAACAGAACAACCCAAAATTTTGGCTACAGTGCAGAAAAGGGAGGTGGATATTCTTTCAGTCATCGAGATGACCTGTAAGTCTCTCTTGGTTTGTTAAAGAGGTAACCTGTCCTTGATGACAGTTACCAACCTCTCCTGGAGCTGTAATGCTCCGTTCTTCAGCTTTGCAGTCACACCACAACTGCCCCAGGGCGTCACTCTGCAGAGCAGCTCCCTCTCCATGAACTCCTCCTTGCCCTGGATGCGTTTATTTCCCCCTTTCTTAGCTCTAAGAATCTTATGACATTGATAGGCCCTTTCTCTCCTACATAAGATTACAGGTGTAAGGAATCAAACAAGCTCCCAAGAGAAGCGGTGAGCAGCTTCCCCGCCCTACCCCTGCCGACAGGCGGGCCCGGCCTCGCCGCGCAGGCAGTCGGAGGAGGCTCAGAACGGGCTGGCCCTTCAGCCGCTGCGGGAGGCTGTAGACGTCAGCCGCAGCCTCTCTCTGGGCTCCTCCGTGCTGCATCATCCCGCCTCCGTCCCGCCTCCCGCCCTCTCGCCGCGTCCTGCCGGGGTAGCGTGCGCGCTGGGAGGCTGCGAGCCGCCGCCCGCCCTCGCCGGCCTGTCCGCGCTCCGCCACCCGCAGCGTCGCTTCCTTCGCCTCTCCGAGGCCGCTTGGCGGGGGTGAATAAACCAGCCGGGCGCGCCACTACCCCACCCCCCAACGCCCGCCCGCCGCCTAACCTACTCCCCTCCCT
>VWZI01011650.1:589301-728165 GCA_013396835.1 Psilopogon haemacephalus
ATTCAAAGGTACGAGGTGGCTGCCTTCATCCCCCACTGCCTCTCCGCGTTGGGCCGGCGGCACGGCCGTTCTCAGGCCCCGTTCCAGCGGCAGCCATTTTCCGGGGACCGGGGCTGGGCACCAGCCGCTAAAATGTCCTTCAGCGCCGCCGCCCCCCACCCTGCCGGGCTTCTCTTGTCTGCCGTGGGGCGGGGAGGTGACCTCTTTGCCTAGTTTGCTGGGGCCATCGTGGGGCGCGGGTGTCTTCGCTGGGCCTGCCCCTGCCGAGGCTGCGCCGCCCACCCCCACCCGCGCCGCGGGCGGCTGCTGCAGGGCCGAGGGCGGCCCTGAGGGAAGAGCCTGCGGGGGCGGGGGGGGGTGTCCCGGCCGCCGCCCTCCCTAGCCGGTAGCGGGGCAGCGCGCCCTTGCAAAGCCCATTTCTTCCCCGGGCTGACCTTCCTCCACCGCGGCGGAGGGTGGGCCGGGGGTTTTGCGGGCGGCGGTGGGTAGCTCCCGAGCCCGGCGGGGCCGCCCGGGTGAGGGAAACATCTGAGGCGGCGGGAGCAGCCCAGGGCCTCCTCGGAGATGCAGCGGCAGGGAAAGGCAGTGTTCTTTGAGCTGACGGCTCCGAGACCCCCGGCCCCGAGACGCGGGGGAGTGGGTCCTCTCCGAGCTGTCACGCAGCTGGGGCGTGGGGCACCCGAAACGTGTGTGTGCGGCTCAGCCGGGCTTGGACGGAAAAGACAGGGCCGCTGGCCAGGTGCTGGGCACAGGTCCGCTCATCTTTCGTAGTCCTGTTATTATAATTCGGCAAGCTGATTAGATAAATTAATTGTAAATACTCTCCTGTTATTTCTTCACATAAAAATATTGAATCGCCGCGAATTTTCATTAGCGTTGAAATTGCCATCTCCTAGCCTTACAGCGCTACTGTAACACAATATTCTGGGATTACAAAAAAGCATTCAGCAAGTTTATTTATGCTACCAGAGTCAGAGTTGCTTTATATCTGATTAGCTGGCAAATCTTTGGTTTGTTTGTGCTTTTATTTTCCTAAACAGTAATTTACTGGCTTTTGGTAAAAAAATCATTAGGAAATCTTCACCTGTTTTTAATAGTAAATATATTAGAAGCCATAACATTCAGAGAGTTTATAAAAAAGTACAATAATAAACACTGGGTGGGATGAATATATCTTTGTTGTAAGCTCAAGTATTTGTGTGTTGTTATGGCAGCAGTATCAAACATGCTTAAGAAGGAAACTATTGTTTTAACATTCTTTATGTTCGATATGATTAGAAGAAAATCAGCTCTTGTTCTGAACAATATTGCTTTCAATAAAAGTGAAAAACTCAGCTGGGTAAAAAGCGAGGTTTTAATTGGTGCTGACTTGCTAATGACACCTAATTGTGATTCACCATTTGGGGATTTTTTTTTTTTTCCCCTTAAGCACAGGTAAGTATAAACCCAGCAAAACTGTTGTTTTTGTTTTTTTTTAATCAAATAAATTTCAGTTGAGGTTCGGGGCTATATAGTCAGTAACCCTTGAAGTTGAATCAGCCAACCATACAGATTTTGGTTGCCAGATCTTTAAGCCCATAACATATACTCCTTAAAATGTAAAATGTTATTTGACTATCTGCAGCTATTAAATGTTTTAGCTTAAAAGTGTGCTTAAATATTAATGTTCAAACAGACTTAATGCTATGGATAGCATTCGTGTGCCTTGGCAGTAAATTCTGTCTTAGAGCCCTTTCCAACAGGCGGTGCTGACCGCTGCCCTTCATTCAAGAAAGGCCCATTTGAAGTACTCATGAACTGAATTCTGCTCTAAGCATTTCTCATCCTGCTGGTTTTGTGATGGCATATTGCCTGGTGATATGGCAATGGTTATTTTCTTATCCTTGCAAATAGTTTTATTTCTTTCCAGAGCTTTGATTTGCATTATATGAGTAAATAGAAGCTGGTAGAGGTCAGTAGTACTGCTGACTGGTATGGTTGTACTTCTTTGCTGGTGTATGCTGAAAGCTCTGATGCTGAGTTTAGAGCCAGCAATGTCAGTGAGGCAGGAGCGTAAACCAAGTTTGATGAACACTGAAAATGGATAAAGGTCTTACTCAAAATGCAGACAAGTAGAAAAAGCAGAAAATAGCTCTGATTCTGTTAAGGTGCTCTGTATTGCTCTTAAACATAAAATCTAAAGGGAGGTATGACATGAGGAATAAGGTACAGAAGTGAAGACGACTTCTGGACGTTTCAGTCCCTGTGAGGTTGCAGCCATCTCTCTTAGCCAGTGCTTTCACCTGTGAAGGACCAGAGACTTCTTTTAAGAGGCATTTTCAGTGTATCTTCTAAATTCATCTGACACTCTTTCAAAACACAGTGTTTTGTGACTTGGTAGCAAAAATATCAAAGGAGTTTTTCAAGCTGTAATTTTTTTTTCACTTCACAGCATGTGAACATCAGCAGGGATTGTCTTTCCTTCCCGCCTCACATCTTCTGCACTGTAACCCACATGCTCCAAAATAGCATCAGCATGTGTTGTGCTGAAATGCAGCTGTGAATAGTGGGAGGCAGGACACTGTGATGTGTCCAGTCCCTTGACCTGGTCACTGATGCCATGTGAAACAGGATCTTTACTGTCTTGCCAGTGACTTCCTCCACGTATTGATTGTTGTAGACTTGCAACTTAGGTGAGAAAGCATCAAATTAAAGGTTCATTGCTCAGACTTTCTTGGTAACGGATGGTGAAAATGACTGTTAATATACATGACAGTATTTCCATTTATGTTTCCTTAAGTTCTTCTAATCTAGGAGATCTAGGAGTCTGCCACAAATGAGTTACAGCATTCAGGGATCTGACTTCAGGAGTTACGGGATTTAAACTTAGGTATTTAGATGTCTAATTATGGTCCCTTTTGCTAGGTGATTTCGGATCTAGCTGTTAATGGTAACGCCACAGCTGTGCTCCGGGCACTGCCTCAGGCGCTTCACAGGGTGGCTGATCTGACCCAGTGAAGCCGATGTGACCTTCGAGTGTAATGTGCCTATCTGGAGATAATTTCTTTAATATCAACAAGTAAAATTTTGTTGCAATATAACTTACCTAACCCCCCAGGCAATTTCTAAAGTATTTGAAACACTGTTGAACTCTTTGCAGCTGCCGAGTGTCAGGGGAGTGGTGCTAGGTAGGGGACGCACACAGAACATAGGCTGGGGTGCAATTCAACAACGTGTTTAGAGGTTTGCTACAGGTTAGGCTGGACTTATGACTCAGCACTCTGTTGCAGTGCTCCCCAAGTGGCAAATCGCAGTACTACCAAGTGCAGGATTAATTCCTTGCAAAAATCTGTAAGGTGATGCCAATTGGAAATGCTGTTCCCCAGGATGTGATTCTGCACCTGCATGTATGCAGCATGTTGCCGTTTAACTTTCTGCAGAGGACACAATAATAAACCAGAAGAGCGATGTCCATCAGTCCTAATAGTACTGATTCAGACCTGGCCGGCAGCCTGGAAGTGTTGTTTCCAGGCTGTCATTTGTCATTGGCTCAAGTAAATCCCCTGGGTATGTCAGAGCTGTAGTCCAAAGGTATGGTCTCAGCCAGTGTGGATGTGCTCAGGCTAACAGTGTATCTGCAGCATTGAGAGTGAAGTATATGGTGTTCAGCAGTCCATGTGGCTTGTGTAACCTTCATTACTGTGGTTAGCTGACTGCCACTCCCAAGTAAGGTAGTTTGAGCTCTGTGGTCTATATAAACTAATCAGATCTATGCATTGCAGTGTAGATGTGCCAAGTTCCCCTTATTGGACATATCCACTTCTTATCAGATCCCAGGCTGACGTTTTTCAATCCAATGATTCATTTTGGACATAAGATTGGTCTTCATTTAACCTACAGTTGTGAAGCCTCAGAAAAGGGGTTAAGGACTTGCTCAAACACTGTGACTAAACTGTATAATTATGTCTCTGTCCCTGTTGTGATCTATCTGTAATGATGAAGCACCCCTGCGCAGAAGGCAGTTGAAGGGATTTGACTGCTTTTTTTGCTGGATAAATAAGGATTTTTAGTCACAGCCACTGGAACAGGCAGTGTTTAAGAATGTAAAATACTGAGTGTTGAGAAGAGTTGCCTGTTCAGTAGAATTTAAAAGTGTGCTTTAAGCTGAAAATGTACATGGTGCTTTCTTCAAAACTATTAGAGCCTTTCTACCATTTACAGCATACTGGCAGATAGTGCTGGATGATTTTTTACATTTTAAATTTTTTTTTTTTTTTTTTAAATCTTTGAAGGCTGCTGTGCTAGTGGCTATCAGTTTTTCTGCTGGAAAATGTACCATTAGTATTTCCCTTTATCTAGCCTGATTGCTAGTAAAATAATCATTAACAAAAAGTAAACCTTCACATCTCTCTGCATATTTTAATTTGATTGCCAAGTTACACAGCTAAAAAGAGGACATAGTATTTGAATAACAGGCTTCCTAAAGCTAAACAATCTAAGTATGTAGCCCAACTGTCAAACAAAATTAGTAATTTTCTGGTGACATTTAAGTATTTGCACTTCATGTTACACTCCATATTTGTGCAACTTAGCTGAAGTCAATGGCTTATTCTGTGAAGTGTGTGTTATGGCTATATAGACTTGCTGCATCTTGCTGAATTGTTCTAATTTCAGGTACACCGCTGATTTTGTAATTACTTCACTGTTTTGCATGGACTCAATTTCACTTCAAAAGAGCAGTGTTTGGAGGGAAAGAGATAAAAGCAAGGTAGTGGTGCATTGTGAGTGTCTCATGACATGTCTCATGGTTTGAATACATTGAAGACAGTTTGAATGGAATACATGGAAGACAGTGCTTCTCTTGAGCTTCTGTAGTCTGCTGGTGTCCTTCACACTAGAGACATGATGCTGACAGCTCCACCAGGAAAGGGGAGAGGAATTGTACATGTAGGGGCTAACAAATTTGAAACTTCGAATAGGATGGGTAGAGAGATAAAGAACACTTACTTGAGATGCATGAAGCAGTCAAGATGTAGCTGCATTTTCTGTTAATTAACGTATTTAGGTCTCCCCAGACTATTTCCAACAATCTCACAATGTGCTTGAAGGCTTTGGCCAATGAGATTTAGAGGTTAAGAGCTTTTGAATAATTTTGTACTGCCTAGATTTTAAGAATTGCAGTTGAAGTAACAGGCATTAACAGGATCAAAGCATTACTGTTTCAAGGAAAGTCCTAGTGCAGGGATGAAATCAGCATGAGCAGTTGCTACCCTTAGTTTTGTAGCATTTTGTGTGTTTAATGTGACTGCTTGCCTTTATTATAAGACCTCATAATTTCTTTTTCCTCGGGAACATTATGTTCGTGCAGCTTTAAGCTGTGGAACCATTGCAATGATAGGTGAAGAAGTTTGTTGAGTTTATTTAAAAGCTCATCAGGATGGCAAGCTGCCAGTCTGCTGTAGTTGATGGGATGTGTCCTATTTATCACTTCAGAAAATATATCTGGTAACAAATTGCATTGCAAATACATGTGTAAGGGGTGGCTGTCTTATATGCTAGCATCATGGATGTCATGTCAAAGTGAAGACAAAGATAATGTATCATAGTGAGTGCAGGTTCACACAAATGCTTAGCAGTAAATTGTATTTACCAGCTGCTACTCTGCATGCCATGTGCAGTGTCTTATCACCCATGAAAGAGGAGCATGGAGTGGAAATTTGCACAGGAGTGTCTGATGATTTCTTCTCATTGGAAATGAAATTACTGTGTTTTTCCTCACTTCACAGGTTTTATAAATTAAAAACTTATCAGTAGTCATGCAGTGCTTTATTTCTTATAAGGTAGTTTAGCTACCTTGGAACACAAGGCTGAATTTTGCTTAATTGCACTCTAAGTAGGAATTAGGATTGTAAAAATTAAAATACAGACCTTTAAATAGATTGTATTGAAACTCAACTGAAAAAAAAGGCATTGTCACCATAGTGAATGATCCAACTTTATGAGCTCAGGTCAGCTTACATCTATGAGCAAATACTCAATTTTAAAAGAAACTTAATTTGGTGTACGCACCCAGCTCTGGAAGGTATTGATTCCATGAAATTATTTTGGAATCAAATGGGCAATTTCTACATCTGCTATGATGCAATTTTTGCAGAAAACTGGGTGACCAGGGGTTGTCTTGTCTCTTGCTTTTAGAGTGCCTCCGAACTTAGATTTCTGCTTAGCTGGAGACAATGTAGGAATCAAATGACCCTTGCTAATTCTGCCCACATCTTGCAGTCACACTCATTTTCTACTATCTTGTTACCATATTGGTCTTATGTTTGCTCCCTGCTGGGAACAACTAATAACTACTGAATGCATTTCATAGTTGGTACAGTAACAGCCTTTTTACTTTTTCTGTCACTGTAGCTGCCTGGCTTTGAAAGCTTTATTGATGATGTTTGCAACAGCTTTGTTTGTGGTAACAGCTGTTGTTTCAGACTTAAATTTCATCTTTGTAGGGAATGTGATCTTTAACATTATCATTATGGTGCTGCAAGGCTTCCCTTCTGTGGTTTTCTTTTTTTCTGTTTTTTTCCCCCTTCAAAGTAAATCCTCACTGATTTAAGTGACAATCTGGTTCAGTCAGGATCCCTCCCAGCTAGACTTCTTTTTTTCTCTGAGTGAGGGACTCTGACACTGGTGTGACAGTTCCTGTAATGACCAGAGGCCGAAAGGAAGCCTATTTTACCTACACACATGAATATTTAAGTGCCAGTTTTTCCAAACTAAGGGCCAGACTCATGCCAGATCTTTTCCTCTGGTGTTTGACCCAATATTTATTCAATATATAAATCCTTTCATACCTTCTTTGTAGACTGAGATGTCTGCAGAGACATAAAGGATATTTTCTGATACATCTGGGATGTTGTGGAGTTTGAAACTTGGCCTGCTAGGCAACCTTTCATAAAGAGGGATTTGTGCCATCAGTCAGGAGCAGCTGTCACAATCTTGTTGCCATTGAAAATGCATGCAAAGCAAATCACCATTTCCCTGTTAAATTCAGTGCCGGATTAAAATGCACATGGATTGAAGTGATTGAGTGTTTACACTAGCAAGACCGAGAGTTGACTGTGTCTATCCCTTCGGTATTAGAGCTGTTCTGAAAATTGCTTACTTCTTCTGGTCTCAAAAACATTTGTACAAATTGGGTACTGCTGCTGCCTGTAGTACTTTATACCACATTAGTATAAATACTTTATGAAAATAATCTCTACTAAACTACTTTAGTGTCTAGTTCTCTGAGCTGTAAATGAGGTCCCTCATACCATGGTGCTGTGTATTAAAGATTTTATCATTCTAAATTTAATCCTGTTTTCTTGGTTGGTTTCCACAAGGGGTGGAAAAAATACAGAAGGGGGAGGGGTTTGCCTGGTAATCCAGTTACTTATGGTGCAGATTATAAAATCATATTGGTGTGGGGCTCACGGTGGAGCCAAAGCTTACATATTTGCAAACTATTTTGAAGACCTTATTCAAGTTTGTTGTGCTTGTAGAAGGCATGTCAAATCACTGTCATTCTTTAAGAAAAAGAACCCACAACTGCACTTTTTTTTGTTTTCCCATGAGTGCTCCTTTTAACCTGACCAGTTCATCTTTAGTAGTTCTCTAACTGTTTCTGATAAGCAGGAGTCCAGCCCATGTATGTGCAGTTTCATGTTTGGACTGCCACCATTCCCTGTTTATATTTGCAGCTCCTGCTTCTTGTTATGTATGAATTAACAACATACTCCACTTCTTCTTAAAATATTTGCATGTATAATACCTTTTGGTTTGCAATGTCTTTTCTTCTGTCCTTTTTACACTTTCACTAGACCAGAAGCAAAAGCCTTAACAGCAGTAAGATCATTTCTTTTTCCTTTATCTCATATAGCTGTTTTTACCTGATGCTTACTGGCTGCAGATAATGCTTAGAGAAGTTTAGATTTGGAGACTGGAACTTCACATTAGTATCTTGTTCTATGTCAGACATTATAAGCTGTCAGGTAATTTTTTTCCTTATTAAGTTATTATACTGCTTCTGGCCAAGTTTCTGATGTCATTTTGGTTTGGTTTGGATTTTTGCTGGTTGGTCGGTTTGGGGGTTTTCTTTGGTTTTGTTTGTCTTTTTTGTTTGTTTTTCCTTTGATTCTGAAAGCACATTAAAATAGACCACTTTTCAAGTGGTTAACTCAGAAATGTATCTTGCTAAATTCAAGATCCTTCCATATTTTTAAGTTTAATTAGTTTCTTGATGCTTACGTAGGCTTTTTAAAACTTACTAGAAAAGCAGCTACTCATTGTGCATCCCAAAATCTCTAATTTTGCTTGAGTCTTTCGGTATTTGCAATGTATGTGTAGTTTTGCACTTAAAGTATTTGCTCAGTTACTGTTTAAGTTACACATCAAATTTGTCTATTTCACAAGTTTATATGAGTGTAAAATTGGAATAGTTAAGTTGCTCTTTGCTATTTCAATGTGCATTTGAAATGGAGATTAGTGATGAAATTAGACCAAGAAAAACTACTTGTCAGGAAGTAAAAGAAAAAAAGCATAATTTGGGATGGTGCTTTAAATTATGATGCTTCATCCAGAGATTTAGCTCTGTTTTTTCCAGGGAATCTTGCATATCAAGTCATCATCATGCTGTATTCTGCTCTCTGCTGTTGCATCCCCATTTTTCCCTAGAGACCAGGGCTTTGTTTTGGTATCCTTTCAATGTCCAGACAGCAACCCCTGTGGATGAGGCTTCCAGCCATGGAGAATAATCAGGTGTTGTCTTTTAAGTGAGTCTTACTGTGTTCTGCTTATTGAAGGAGATGTAGCTACTATTCCATTAACCAAGAGAGTATGCCGCTATTTTCTAAGCTGTTTTCATACCTGAAGAGAGTTGGCACATGGAATATTTGTGAGTGGAATGAACAAAGTAATGCAATATGTTTGTCATTCAGTTGTAAAAGGACACAAAAGCCCAGAACAATGAGATGTACCTCTAAAGCTAGTTAGCTCTGATGTCAGTCTTTTGTTCAGGCAGTTGTGTGTGGAAAACTGCTTTAAGTTTAGGATGTAGGGAAAATGTTTCATGTGTAATTTTGTTGCTGAAGAGTGCCCTCTGTAATGTTTAGGTGTAATGTGAAAAAAATCAGTTGGAAAAAAACAAATTACACTGGTACCAAAATTATTTGAAGGACATTTTCTTCCATTCTTTGTGGCAAGCTTATGTGTGGCCTCTGAGTGCTTACAACTGTGAAGTCAAACTGTTAATGATCCTCTGAGGAGTAGAAGGTGACAAAATTATACACTAATAAATGCCCTGAAAACAGTCTTCAGTCTCATACTTGTTTTCTTCCTTTTTGTTATTTTTTTACCCCATTATACATGAGGTATGTTCTGGTAAAAATAATTTGTTGCAAAGAAGGATGCTGATTAATCCATCCAAATGGATTAATTTATTGCCAGCCTTGCCCCAACTTTGGATTCTGGATCGTGTAGTTTCATTGGGTTTCTGCAGCTTTTTTTTTTTTTTTTCCCCCTCTCTTAGATAATTTTATTTATTTTTTTTTTTTTTTTTTGACTCCACTGCATCAGCTATTGCATGGGAAGTGATTTGGATGGCACTTTTGATTTTGTAATAGGTTTTTCATCAAGGCTTCTGTTACTTGACACAGCAGAAGCAGAAATGACTACTTCTGTCCTGTCACGTCACTTCAAGGGCTCTTTTGGGTGAGGATAGTTGCTGTTAGATTAGAGCAATTGATTCCATGGGGTCAGGGGGTTCTAGCTGCTTCCATTTAAAATCTGAGCTGAAGTAGAAAGGTTTCTTACATGGGGATTGAGAGGTCTGTTTTTCTTTAAAAATTATTACCACATTTGGGGTTATTGGGTCCTCTCAGTGAGTCCTTGTAAAGTCAGATGTTTATGCAACATAGGCATTTCTTGTTTCTCATTCTTCGACTTCATTGATTTTAAAAGTTGTGGATGCTCAATTATGAATGTCTCCAGAGGCAGATGATGGTGATGATTAAAACTTGGCATACAGTACTTCTTAAAACACTAATCTTCTGTGCTAATTATATAAGTATTCTCCTGCTTCATAGAGTGGGAAACTGTAAGGGTCCAAACCTCCTTCTGTTTTGGAGTTAAGGCTGTTAATAGCAGAAGATAAGCCCTTAAAGGATTTGTCTAAAGACAAGTAAGATGTTGTAAGAGTTTGATTGACTCTTGGGTGTTGTTGATTCACAGGCACCTGGCTGGTAGCTCAAGATGTCTTGCTTGACATTTCAGGTCTTTTAGTGTTTGTCTTCAAAGGTCATCAATTTTATATATAAGCTTTAAAAAGAAGCGTATAGTAAGTCAAGTTCTGCTCCTGTTACTGAGCCTTCCTGCTCATTGCTTGTATTTTTGACTATTGGTGATAGACACCCCTAGAAATAAAATGGAAGAAATTGTGGGAAACTGAAATCACTTGGTACTCTCAGAGGCATAGTAAAGGAACTGAGAAACAATGTGAATATGATTGGAAAAATTATAAACAGAAAGGGTGAAATACTCAGATGGAGAAACAACTGTGTTCTTTGCTGGTGGTTGCTTTGTGCATGGTGCTAATACCCTCTGGCTTACGACTCTGTAATAGGTTTGTACATGCTGAAGTGAGGCAAAGTGCATCCCCAGTTTGAGGAGCTGACCAGGCTGGTGGGTAGGCACTTCAGGCTGTGGGAGTGCAAGCCATCATAGTATGTGTTGATGGGGAAGGGAGGCCTGAAGTATCATGTTCAACTCCCATTCAGACGCACAGTGTCAGTGTGGCTCTTTCACTGGTTGAATTATTGCTCCATATGGATGTCTTCTAGTAAGGGCAAGTCAGTGTGTGCAAGATTTGGGTCCTTGAGAGTAGCCATGAAAGAAGTTTTCTCCTCTGCTTTCCACCATCTCCCTTATTAAAGATTCCTTTGTTACTTTTCTGTGGCTGATTAATATGTCTGACACATTGGTGGGATTAAATCATAGTGAAATATCCTTCCCTCCCTATTCTTGCATTCCACAGCTTTCCACAAAGGAAGTACAAGAGGGATTGTCTCACTGGAAGTCCTGTTTGTATTTCTGCCTGTTCCCAATTACCTTGCCTTTGGATATGTCTCTGTAGTGCTGAGTTGGAGTGGTAACACTTGTTTAAGGAGGATGATGCAAGCACATCTAAAACATTCTGGGAATAACATGGGCAGCCTGATGAGAATTTATTCGTAGTCTTGTTGATGAGCGATTGCTAATTTAACACGACTACAATTGTGTCAAGTGCTCCTGCAGCGCTTTGGGTCTGCAAAACACCAGTTCGCTAATTTATTTTAGGGGATGCCTCATTTTAAATAGATGATAATTGGCATTTAAGCACAAAAAAATTAGGCATGTGCCTTAATACTTTAAATAAGTATTGCAACACTGCAAATACAACTGTATTACATATGCCTAGATGTGCTGGCTTTAATCTAGTAAACAGTAGACCTTGTTGCCTTTGTTTGGCAGAATGCTGCATGGAAAGGCATAGTTCCCTTGATGTCAGTGTTTTGAGTTCTGCTTGATCACAATGGAAACTGATTTATTTTTTATTTTCTCCACTACCCTCCCCCCTCCACTCCCTGTCTTGTAAGTGGATTGATTTTTCAACCCAGACAGCACCGTGCCTCAGATCTCAGTCCAAGTAGATGAACACTGGAGCTAGCACAAGGTTGGTGGAGAGGAGATCTTAGACCACCCTATCCATATCACTGATATGCAGCGATGCAGAAATAAAGCAGCCTTGGGATTGTGGCCCACTTAATGTGTGTAGTTAATTATAAAGACCTGTTTGCACCTGCAAATCTGCAGAGGTGTGTGATTGTTTACTTTCAATGTTCCAGACCAAGCTTGTGCCATCAAAGCTTTGCTGACACTTGTACAAAGTTCTTTCACATGCTGAACAGTGCCACAGCAGTGTTCTTCCTACACTGAAAGTACAGGTGTATGAAGTTGTGGGTTTTTTTAATTTGTCATGCTAAAGCATGGGATTTTGGTCAAGGTATTGAAATTTGGTTCAATGATGTAGCTGTGTAATGTGGTTCTTGTGTCTAGTGAGTAGCAAGAAACTTTCAGCAAGTGCTGTGCTAATCAAAAAGTTACCAGTGTGGTTTTGCTGGTACAGTTATAACCAATTTTTATTTTAAAAAAAATAAAATTTAGATGGAGTTGACATCATATTCTTTTGACCTAATTCTCAGGCTTTTGTATTATTGCTAAAATGATCTGGGCTATTATAATGCAGTATACTGCAAAACAGCACTCTTGGGGAAGATTGATACAGCACTGGTGTTTGAATAGGAAATGGAGCATGGCAAATTCTGAGATAATGCTGTGATCTTCAAGTGTGAAGGGTTGTGTGTGGAGCTCCTGGGTGGAAAGCCACAGCTGTAGTTTTGAAACTCACCCTGCTGAAAAATAACCCTACGAAAAGCATTATACCTCTTAACTGTGTGTTGTGGCATGAGTGTATGAGGTGAAGATTTCTTTAAGTAGTACTGATAGTTTGTCTATCACTGGATGCCTAGTTTGCATTAACACAAGTTGATTTTATTCTTACTGGCAGGGAAAAAAAACCATTGAGCTCTTGTGGAATATTCCTAACTTTCACCGCCAAATTCGATTTACTGCGTTCTTCCTTCTAGACAGCTTGCTCCCATGACAACCCCATGTCAGATGATGCATATACAGACTGAGTTTCCCATAGCTTTGTCCTAAAGAGGACACTAGTGGCATTTTTCTCATCTTTTTAAACACAGGAGGAAAAATAGTCCTTTCTTGTTTGTTTTTGGTTTTTTGTTTTTTTTTTTCTGAAGAAGTGTGTGAATTGTCATTTTGGAAAGCACTCTGTGCTTTTAAGAGAGTGACTTCTCTTTAGGCACACAGTGAGAGTCTTCACTGCTGAGTCCACTTGTTGCTTTTAACCCAGGTTCCATCCAGGTGCACCAATCTGACCGTAGTTTTGCTTAGAGCCCAACTTAATGGTGTAGACATTATCCAGGTGTTTCATGTATTTGTAGGAGTAGTTCATCCACTTTCAGAGGCATTGGAAAATGTAGAGAGTTTTTTCTTTAAGTGTCTGTGGGTAGGATTCCAGAAGTCCTAATGCCTTGCACTGAGAAATGGAGCCCCAGGATGGATATCTCATACCCAAGCTGCCTTTCCTGTAGTGCTCAAATGCAGACATTAGAAAGTGAAGGTGTGTTTATCCTGAGATCAGTTCCCCCACATAACCCCCCCAAAACTGTCTAACCTAGGCTACAGTAGTCTAACAATAGGCTATCGAGGTTTAATTTCAGCCTGAGTTTGCAGTCCATTGGCCTTGCTCTTAGGATAGTCCAACCAAGCTGATACTTCACTACCATGCCCTAATTGCCTCTGAGTAATACTCTCTTGTCTATTTGGATTTTTACACACTTAAAACATCTCTGCTGTCACTTTAATCCTGCGTTTGTCTGCTCTGTTTTGCTTTGCTACTGTATTTGAACAGTAGTGCCATGAGGAGTCTGCCTGCATACAAGTGTGCTGAGAGCAGAGGTTGACCTTCTTCTGGCTAATCTGTAAAACCTCTAATTTGGGGGACATGCATCTAAAGAAACTGTTTCAAGTTTAGTGAACAGAGAAGAGGAAGAAATGTCAAGCAGACAAGAAGCAATGAATTCGATCTGCTAAAAGGTTTTGCTGCCAAATGTTTTGGTGTGATCTATGTTAGCAATAAGTAACCACATTTGGAAATTATTTTACACATGGAGATGTTGTCATATTACTATTACAAACAGCAGCTCCGTGCTGGGTCGTGCAGATCCTGCATGCATTCATGGATCAGCCAAGTCAAAACATGGTATTTCCCACAGGAAATCTATCCCAGCATGCACACTAGTAAAGCACTACTGAGGATGCAGCTGCATATGTAGGGCTTTGTAGAGGCAACCCTCCCTCTGTGCTGGAATAGTTCAAGCTGTAATTTTCTAGTAAAGGCACATCCTTAGTGCTTAGGCATCAACTAATTTCTGCTGAAATGTTAGACTTCTCCTAGTTAGAGCTATCTTGAAGATCTGCCACTGGCTTTGCACAACTAAATGTTTACTGGATTTTTCTGATAGTTTGGCTTGTTTAACTTCCTAAACAACTCCTGGCTGCTTCTACCCAGTTATTTTCCATTAGACTTAAAGTCTTATTTTGCATGCAGAGCAGAGAGCTATCTTGACAGCTGTGTTTCATTTTCTTTCACATCTCAGTGTTTCACCAGACACAGGTTTAGTGAAGCCCTTGTTATGTGATCTGAAAATTTTATTGCTTCACTTTTTTGTTACCTGGTTGTATTGTCAGTGCAACGCTGGTTTGTTCAGAGTGCAAGCAGAAGTGGTGCTGCACTGATGTCTGGTTGCATTTTTTTGTACGCAATTGCTTTGTTTTTTTTTTCCTTTCTAATTACTTAAAGCAAATTAGATGAAGGATAAAAGTTGCAGAAATGTAATACTTCCAGAGTTGTACTTAATATCTCAAGACACAAATTTGCTTCCTTTTCTACAAATTTATCACAAATTAAATTATTTTAAGCCAACTGTGCTGCAGGAGTAGGCTGATAGAATGTTGCCTGCTAGTATTTTTATTATCATCATTCACCCTTTTTAGATTTTAGGGCTGTCATTTTTGTAAGGAAAGGTTCAATGCTTTTTTTAACCTATTTGTTTTTACTCTGAGGATAGATGAAGATATTTTATTTGGGTATCAACTTCTATGCAGAAGACAGTCAATCGAAGTATGGCTATATTTCTTTTAATTTCTTTACCATCTATGCAAGCACTGCAGTTGCATGTTACCTGTCTGATTTATCAGTGTCTTGTAGAAAATCAGTACAAAAGCTTTCCTCTAACCCAAGGGGCCTGGGCTGTTTCAACTAGGCAGCGAGCCTGTGCAAAATTGATTTACCTGCATGTGGTGTTTCAGAACTTGACAATGGTTTTATTCTAGAAATTTTTGCTGGTGCTCCCAGTGTCCAAGAATTTTCGTTTTTCCACATGGTCACTTCCTGCCTTTGATGAGAGAGGCTATTTTATGAAGATTTCTTCTGACTTATAATTTCTAATAGGCAAGAGAGTTATTAAAAATTAATTGGTAGGAAAAGAGGATGGACACTGGCTGCTTACCTTGCTGGTTATCGTACAGTATTTCTGAATACCTGGTGGAATCCTGCTTCTGAGGAGGTACAGCTTGCGTATGCAGTTGAGTCTGTAGTAGCCTCTTTATTGTGCCTGTTGTAGTTAACATCCTGTACTCCCCTATTTATCATCTGTAACACAGGTGTGTGTGGTGTCTCTGTAAGCCTGGGGTTGCTGGAAATCAGTATGTTAGAACTGAGTAACTGTGATACAGCAGAGTTTGGCATCAGTTGAATGCCATGTTGTTTTGTTGGCACCGTGTATAAAGGATTTCCTCCTTTTTGTTTTGCTGTTAATGATCAACTTCAGCTGTTGGAGCATGCTGCAGTTGGTGCTTAGGAGCCTCACTGCATCCTCAGCTTCGCGTGCACCATTATCCATAGATGGAAATTGAACATCTAATTACTTTATAAGATTTGTGAACAGAGATTTAGAGCCTACTCAGCCTCTGCTTGGAACGTACTTTCCGTGGATTTCAAGTCTGCTTTTGCTCTCTTCCTCAGGTCCTTTCACAGATGTTGTCACTACAAACCTGAAACTCGGGAATCCTACAGACAGAAATGTGTGCTTCAAAGTTAAGACCACAGCACCACGTAGATATTGTGTAAGGCCTAACAGTGGAATTATCGATGCAGGAACATCAATTAATGTTTCTGGTAAGCCATTAAAGCAGTTTTTTTGATGACTGAGAATAGTTTCTTTTAATCAGTTATTTCATGGAATGTTTTGCCATCTGAAAGTATTTCGCTGAGTGTTTGTGAAAGTAAGAGGTTGTGATTTCATGTGGAAGCAGCCATTTCATATATCCTTACATCCCTTATTCCTAGACTGGCACTGTTTGTTTTCATCTTCTGTTGAAGGGTAAAGGAGGGAGAAATACATAAATAATTTATATAGTTCATCAACAGCCATAGCCAGACTATCCAAACCAGTACTACTGCAGCACTGCCCTCCCTGTGGGATTATTTTTGTGTAGTTTTTTTGCCAGTTTAATTTCCTGAACCAGCTCATTACAGGGTCAAACAAGTGCTTGGACATGCAAGTTGAGGGAAGAATAAAACTGCAGCCGCACCATTTTGGACTGGTGTTGGGTGTTGCAAAACTGCCTGATATAACCAATAATGAAAACATTTACTTTCAAACCATGCTTGTTTTGTATTTCTGAAGATGCAATATGCTTTGGTGTTAGAAATGTCAAGTGACTAATTCTTTGCTGTTCCATAGGAAAAGTTAATGATTTTCTCTAATGACTCAGTAGCTCTTGACTTGCCTGAGTTTGGTAATGGAAAAGCAAATGAGTGGCTTATTTTGAAAGCAAAAAGAGATGAGTATTTCCCATGAACAATATCTCTGCATTATTAACTTGTTGATGGTACATTCTTGAAAGCAATGCATTTTCTCAGTGACTTCTCCAGTCCATGTTTTTAATAAAGACTTCTTTCAAAGCATGTAATAATGACATACTGCATGAATAAAGGGTGACTTTCTAGTTAAGAAAATTATTTCTGCAAACATAGATTCATTTTATTACTTTTATTATCAATATTAAAATGTATTAAAAGTCATTTGCTGATAGGTTACACAGTTTGCTGTTGGTCTCTTACAAACTTCTACCCTGGAATGGACAATTTTGGGAGTTAAAGCTACTGTTTTGTACTTGGAGGAGGGGGGAAAAAAAAGGGGGAAAACCTAAGACTTTTGGTTTCTTACTTGAGTACTTTAAGCACCTCACCCTTGGGGACCTTGCTAGAACAAAATAACAATTGATCCCAAAACCCAATGTAATGTTAAGAGGCTAATTCTGTAAGTCATTCTGAGCATGTCTACCTTTGCACAGTCACTGATCTGTTGTCTTTGGAATTTCTCTTGTGTCAAATTGAGTGTGAATGTGATTTGAGCATTGTGCCTCACCTGCAGTAAATCTCTAGGGGATGAGAGATTATCACCTGTGCTATATGGTAGCTTCTGGCAGAGCAGGCAAAGCACTTTTCCTTCAGAAGAAGGCTAGCACATACTCAGTAAGCTCTGAAGTGACTAATATGTAAATGAAAAAGCTCTCTAGAGAGAAATTGAGATTTTAAAAACTTGGGACAATTCCCAAGTAAAGCTGTCTGTCATCTATCTTAGCTTCAGGCAAGCATATGAAATGCATAGAAATCAGTGAAGCGATAATGAAAATTAGCATAGTTTCTAGCTACAAATTATCTTCATGCTATAAAGATGAGAATTCTTTTAATCTTGCAGATGAACTTTCAAAACTGAAAACCTTCTTCCTCTGCAGATATATACTGTCCCTTTTAAAATGTCAGTTTGATCTCAGCATTGTTTCCTTAAAATTCTGTTTACAGAGGCCCTTTGCTCTACCTTGAGCAGATGAGAGTGTGTATGAACCATCTTACGCTACCAGCATGACTACAGCTTGCTATTGCAGTCCAGCTCTTCCCAGTGGCATACCATATGGAATATGGATCTAGTCCAGGATTTGAAGTACCCAATTTTGAGCGATTGCTATGCTAACCCTGAGCTGTGTTGTGCTCTTGCTTACACAGCTTTGAAAAATTTCCCTCTTCTGATAACTTTATTTGTAGCAATTTATGATTCAACTGGGTTTGCAAGTGGCTATGGTGTATTTAAGCACAATTTCACAACTGTATTCTACATATTTTCGTGCTGACAATAACTTACTATACAGTGGCTCTAAATTGCCATCCATTCATTAATACTATTTTAAAATGCAAGCATTTAATTGTTCTTTATTTAATATATTAAGGTAAAATTATAGGTAGATGTCTTAAAGATTTCTACAGTTATAAATGTTAATTCTTTATTTCCTAAAATGTTCTGAACTGAAGTAGTCTTTATCTTGTGCTTTGGTTGTATTTCTTTCTAGTAGAGCTGTGTATATTGGACTCCAAGTAGCTCCTTTAAACCAGGCATGAGACCTAATTTTGAACTTAAAGATAGTATTGGTTTTGGTTCTTATTAGCCGTAAAGATATTTTGGTCAAGGAGGATCAAAGAGGGGGCTTTAACTAACTTATAGAACAGAATCAGGTTTGAATTC
The DNA here is from genome assembly GCA_013396835.1 of Psilopogon haemacephalus. Taxonomy (NCBI): domain Eukaryota; kingdom Metazoa; phylum Chordata; class Aves; order Piciformes; family Megalaimidae; genus Psilopogon; species Psilopogon haemacephalus. Next base: position 607,577 of record VWZI01011650.1, read on the forward strand.
ACAGAAAGGGGGGGGATATGTTTAATCTTTGCTTTGGAGTAATGTTTCTTAAGCACAGAAGGCTGATTTTGGAATTAGTGAAGTGAAAAAGAACTTGGGGGTTTGCCTTTGAATCAGTTATTTTTCCATCATGTAACTCAGGTCTGCACAGGGCATAAAAACAGCTCTTGAATTCCTTCAAACCTAGTGAAAATACTACTGATGGGAAATTAGTAGAATATAGTTAATTCAGTAATAACTTCCAGCCACTTAAACTAATTGGGCTGTATTTACTATGTGCAATCTGTCCTCTTGAGAATTGCTGACTGGCTTTAACTCAGCCACTTGGTAGCGCTGCATTGGCACTGCACCTTGTCTATCATTATCAGTGCCTAAGTATAGTGGCATGAAGCTCTGGAACAATTTATTAGTTTCTCAGAACACTACTGACTGAAGCCAAGTTTGGGGCAGCTTTATCTTCCTTGTGCTGTAGCACCCAGATGCCTTCATTACACTCTGCAAAACCGTATCTGTACTATTTTGATGTAAGCATATGAGATGTTCTGCCTTAAGATAGAGGCAGCAGTCAGAACACTATGCCACTTCATTTCGTATTAATATGATGGCTCATGTGAATCTTTTAAAATGCCAGAGAAATAAAGCTTACTTTATTCTAGTGGAGTCTCAAACCCTGGCTTCTTAAGCCATGTCACAGCTTTTCCGTAAATACCAGCAGCAAGGGCCCCATCAGGCTGCACTGCCTGCTGCGGTGTCAGGTTTGTAGCCTGTGTTTTCACCTGTTATATAATGGCATGGTGTGTTAGCAGCTGAGTTTATGTAACTGTTGGGAAGTGTGTGTGTGCTGCCATCTGATTCCATCGCTTTTGCTTTGAAACACTTGGCAAAGAGGACTACTTGCACATGTTCCGTTTTTGTTAAACATGTCTCATTTCAGCAAAGATACCTGACTTTGTGCCTTCCAAGAGGTTGAAATATAAATAAAAGACATGAGTGAATTACAGAGGAAAAGTGGAAAAAATACAAGTAGATGCTGCTGAGTCTGCAGAGTCTGCATGTAACAAGGGAAGAGAGGAAGTACAGATGGTACCATCTGTGCAGTGTCCCGCTGAAGAGAGCAGTCTGAATATGCTTCCTAAAAATTGGGAGACATTATCCTTAGGTTGCTGCTGAATATCCTCAGGGAGTTATTCCTAGCCTTTTGTAAACTTGCCTGACTTTGATAAAGCAGTTTACATTGCCTTCAAGAGGGTGCTCCTGCAGCTCACTTCTATTTGGTTGCAGCGGGTCTGCCCCTTTCACTGAGATCCTGGTTGTGAGGCAGTGTTGCTGCTGCACAGTTTCCCCAGCCCTCCAAGGACTAGGCAGCAAATTTTAAGTTGGTTTTATCTACTTAATTTAGAAGAACCTATCTTGATCTTCACAGATTCAACATTTTTCAGTGTTACTAATGTATTTACAGAAAGAACTATGCATACATGGAACAAATGTGAAGTAATGCAGTGGGTTCTGGCTGTTTTTATGGATGAGAGTGTCCTTTGCTCACCTCTAGCAGAGATGATCAGATTGCAGTGTGTTATTGAGGCTTACCCCTGTAGCTGTTTAGGGTATTTGATGTGAAGGTGACATAAGTGTGATAGATTTGATCCATCCAGATTGTAAAGAATTTTATTCAGTGCCATTTGTGGAAAAGTCATCACTAAAGCTAGAAAAGAAAAGTAGATTCACAGATTATTTGAGTGAGCTGCTTAAGAGTAAACATTGATGTGTAATAGCAGGAAGATACTAGTGACGTTTCTTGAGAATGATTCTTGGTACTAGCCCTGTTTAATGCTTTTATAGGCAATTCTGGCACAAGGATGATGATGTAAAGTTAGGATACTGAAGACGTGCAGCAGAACTGGGTGTCCTTGAATGATACAGTAAGAGAAACAGAGGATGAGTTTCATCAGAGAAACTGCAAAGTCACATATTTGAAGAAAAAGATACTATTATAAATGCGAGCTTGCTGAATGGGGTTGGCTGGCATCACCAAGATGCTGACATGATGTGGCTGTGAATAAGGCAGATGTAGTATGTGTGAGCAGGCTGGATGATGGAAGAGGAAAGAGGGTGTAAGTGCTGTTGTCCAAGGAATTAGTAACATATCCTGGATATACAATTGGAGTAACCCTTACGGAGGAGTTCAGGCTAGAACAGGTGCAAAAAATGAATGGAGAGCCTGGCCTGGAGAGGACCCACTGAGTCTGGCTTGTTCAGTTTACAAGAAGGCCAAGAGTCACTGTGATTGATGTCTTGGAGTGCACCAGAAGTAAGTGACTCTTTCCCTTCGTTGATATTTAAGCATAAGGGCAGCATTGGTCAAGGACCAAGTAAACAGGCCATTAATAAATTTAGTGGAAACTAGAGGAACGTTACTGGCTATCTGAGCAGGGAGACTATTCTGTTCCTTCTGCTCTTACATAGGAGTGCTAGATCCTAGCAGGTGTTAGGGGTAGAGTTTTGCCTCCTTCAATGTTCCTTGCTTCAAATTTCCTCTGTTCCTTGATAAAGCAGGTTTACTCTGGGAAAACCAAAATATTTTAAGGCTTCAGCCTTAAATTTGTTTAAAATACAGGCATTACAGCAGAAATGTGTGTGAAAAAAGTTTTATCCATTTCTTTGGACACATCAGAACAGGATGTACATAAGCTCAGCCCTTTGTATTTGGGGAGACAGGTGGGTTAACAAATACAATTTGTGGTGGTCCGCATCCTGTTGTGCACTCAGACTTTGCAGCTTGGCTTGTGATAGAATACTTCTGCTGCTTTAGTTGTAGAATGACTTGTTTGGAAAGTGGATGAAATACATAAACCTGCCTGAGGGCTGCTGGTGCTAGTAAACCTGAAGATAATGTTAATAATTTTGTTTCTTAGAGCTCTAGGTTCAAATGAAAGCTGCTCAGAAACTTTGAACCAGGTGAGCTGACTGAGCTGATAAGGTGTTTTGTAGGAACATAGGCTTTCCACATAGTTCTTGCATAAGGTATGGAATTTGCAGTCAAAACAGAGTAGCCACATTCATGGTAGCAAATTCTCCAGTAATTAGGGCAGTTCCATGGACCTGATCTTTCACAGATATTCCCAATAGGATGTGGATACATGCTGAAATGGTTTGGTTTCCTGTTGAACAAAGTGCATATTTTTGAGCTCCCCATCTGGTTTACAAGACGTTTGCTGAATAATTTGTGCCAATGTGGTTTTCATGTATTGATCTAAAAATACAAGTGCTAACAACATTTGTGCTGTCAAGCCCTCTATAGCTGCTTGCTCTTAACGTTCAGTGAATGGAATTCAGAGCAGCAGTCATTTGGCATTGGAGAATGACTGGCTTCAGTGCTATCACTTGGGAAATAATGATTTTCAAATGAGCTTGTAGTTGCACTCAGCATAGTGAGCTGATAAAACTGCGGATCTGGAGAAGTTCCATAAATGAGATGGTTTTGACTACCCAGTTGAATTCTTGCGCAATATGTAGATTTGAAATAAGTTAAGTGTCTACTACAGGGGAGAAAAACTGATGCTGCTGCTTTTCAGTGATGTATCATGCAGTGCTTAAATGCCTCTGCTTGCTCAGTGCAGGCACTTCTGTTTAGGAAAACAGTTTTAAAATTAGCTTGTTAATTCTCACACATGAGTTTTGGACTAGGATTTGATTGCTGCAAGGTGAGTTCAAAATGCATGGTAATTTTTAAAGCACCTCAGCTGAGAGAATTTGCTGCCTGCCTTCTCTTCCAGCTTTAAAAGGCATGTGGTTGTTGATAACCACAGAGTGTGTGCACAATAAAAGCAGCACAGCCATAATGTACTCTGCTCAATGAAAGAGGCAAGTTGGTTTGACTTGCCTTCTTTTGCAATAAATGGGATCTTTGGATATCACTTTTATGAGACAAACTTCTGCAATTAGTGCAGATGGATTTGGACACATACGTTAATAGCACTAGTACTTGAAAGCAATCCTAATTCTTGAACCACTTCTTCTGATTGAATTGAGGGACCAGAATAGCCTCATGGGTCATAAAATACGAATTTTTAAACCTTGCACCAATTTTTATATTAGCAGTAATTGCAGTATATGCAAGCTTCGTTTTAAATTGATGGGGCGGAAGCTCTTTGCAGTATCTGTTAACATGTTTGTGTAAACCATTTGCCTTGGTTTTGCCTTGTTTTCATCTATGTTCTGTCTCCACGTGGAAGCCAAACCTATGTTTGTTAATGTCACAGTAGCTGAATATCTAAGTGTCCTACAGGGATTAAAGAATATTCCATGTAGATGAAATATGTAACTTTCTCTTCCAAGTCACTAATGTGCCCATTGTTTATCCAAACAGAAACTACAGGGAAACCCCTAAACTAAATTAAACCCAATAATTTTAAGGAAGCATGCAGGTCTCCCAAACTTGCAATTCCTTGCTCTCTGGCCCATGAACACAGTCATTTTCTGTGTAAATACATTCTGGGATCTTTGTGATTTTTGAACGCTTGTATGGTTTCAGAGACAGGGTTTATATAGCATTTAACTGTAAATTTATAGCTATTAATTAGTAACCAAATTTTTCAGCAGTTTACTTCTGGAAGAGAAAAACTTGTGTTTGGTAAGTCAAATACCATGAGGCTTTCAAACTTTGTAGAGGAAACTTCCATCTTGTGATTTGAACCTCCAAGTTCAAAGTATCTGACTTTGCCTCTGTAGCTTTTCTCTGGAATCACTGTGTGTACAGCTCATCAGAATGCTAGCTTGTGACTTCTGCCCCAAGGATGGAGGAAGGAAAAAAAAAAAAGCTTTATTGGGGAATTTTCCTCTGTGTTCAGAAGATATGTAAATTACCCTATTTACTATAAATCACTGTTATCTTGCCAGAGTTGTGTACACAGTATTCTACAGTAATCAGCATTTCCAAAATTCTCAGACAGTAATCTCACCTGTCTCTCAAAAGTTTTGTTTGAAGGAAGGTTCCTGATGTCAGCTGCTGCTCTGGTCACAATGGACATACAACTTCTAACTGTTCTGACTTCTCAGATGTGGTAAGAGTATCATCAGCATGTGACTGTATGTCAGAGCAACATTAATGTAACATCTTTTGGGGTTTCTCTTGCAGTGATGCTACAGCCTTTTGACTATGACCCTAATGAGAAAAGTAAACACAAGTTTATGGTTCAGTCTATGTTTGCTCCAGCCGATACTTCAGATATGGAAGCAGTAGTAAGTATTGAAATTAATTCAAATGGATTTCTTTTTTATTGTATAATATTATAAGACCTTTTATTGCATTGCCTAGGGGCTGTTGTAGAACCACACTGGAACAATCCTTGAAAGCGCTGCCAGATTTCCATCTCTGAGTGTGACAAGGCCCTTTCTGCTTATTTCAAGCCTCAGGAATTTTGCACTGAAAAACACTGTTCATGTCTGTGGTTTCTTCTTTGGGACACTGCTCTCAGTAACACAATACTGAGCAGTCAAACAAATGTTAGAGTTGTGATTTTTTTTTTTCATTGTATCCTTTTTTGGAAAAGCCCACTAAAACTATATATTCTAAGAATGCATAGAATGTGCTCTCAAGTCTGTGACACCTTTCATAATTTATGCCTCTGCTGTCAGTCTTGAGTCTTTTCTTGAGCAGCTCCTTTTTCCAGAAAGAACCAGGAGGATGATTTACAAGTGTTGCATTTTTCTTTATCCCTTTCTTTATTGTGGCTTAGGTAAATGAAAGGCCCTCATAGATTTTTCTCCTATAACAGGAGCATGTAGGTGCTGAAGCAAAGAAGGACAAAAGATGTAGAAATAAGGTGTGAGGCTACATTAACATGACTTGGAAAGGAACAAACCAGTATGTCAACCTTTTCCTGTAACATCAAGATTTACTATTGCAAGGAGGCAGAAGGAGGCTTTCTCTAGTCTAGCTTTTGTTAGCTTGAGAGAATATTCAGTAGCTATTGATGAGGCAATAAAAGAGAAAATGCCACTGCTCTTGGATTTGGGGCTTGCATGTGTTTGTATGTATGCATATTAAAAGCTGACCCCAAAAAACCTCAGAGTACATCTCATGTCTTTTTTACATTAGTCTTTGCAATACCCATCTTTGAAGCTGCAGCAGTCTGCAGAGTTAAGAGTTTGCCTTCTGAAGAGATTTATGGAACTGTATTTGTTTAATAGCCTCAAAATAAAATCCAGTGGGAAAAACAGCTATAGTAATAAAACGTCTGCATCACTAGAAAGATAAGCCAGTCTGCCTTTCTTTCTAACTCTTTAATTTTTATGATTTACTTTATGCTATGAAAAATGTTATTCTGCTAGCAAAGAACAGATTTGAGGGCCTGGATTGCCCTTTTGAGTTTTCCAGAGCTATCCAGACCAGTAAAATTTCTTTTTCTGTGATCAGTTCTCAGTTTTGTTATCACTCTCCAAATCTCTTCCTATTCAGGATAAACAGGTGAGACAAATTACTGGAGTACTGTAAAGCTTTCAACACTTCACAGGCAGCCAACAAGCTTGAAATAGAATTCTGACTTCAGCCCCAGAAAAGCCAAAGTACGATTCAGCTATTCAGGATGAGTCAAATGCTTCCTCAGGTTGTACAAGGGTCAGCCATAATTTGACACCTACTTGAGATACACTGAGCAATACTATGCTACCAGAAGTGTGGACAAAGTGAAGAGAAGTATGTGAGAACTCCAGGATATAAATGTGGCCACTTCTTGCTATATCACTGCTGTGAATTGGTCTTTTCAATTCAGGGTTCCAGCTGATAACAAGCAAATATTTATAGCTGCTAAGTCCTGTTAAAAATACTGGAAAGAAGCTTGCTTCTGGTGGACTTCTAGTTGAAGAGGGAAGAAGGATGAGAGGAAAAGCTGTCCTGTTCTGTATGTGGCACATCTGTTATTGTTTATAGACTTTGATGCTGAAAAATAAGGAGATGAAGAACATCAAGGAAGGGAGGAACAGTCTTGTAGTTCCTACCAGTCAGGAGGAAAACCTCATGAGGCTGGACAGGCTTAAATAGGAACTGAGCCAAAGAAAGGCTTCAGAACTAATACTGTAACTGATCTGGGCATTCTTTCCTTACTTTTGTCTCTTTGAATGCGGTTTTTTGTTGTTTTTTTTTTTTTTAATGTAGGGTTTTGGTTGGGGTTTTTTTGTTTGTTAATCCAGGATCATAGCTCCCCCTATCTATGCTAATTACTCTTGCACAGTACCCAGCTCATAAATTACCTGGGTTTCAGACTATTTAGAATGATTCCTTCATAGTATCTGCTACTACTTTACCATACCTCTCTGTCATATATTTGGTGTCCTTTTTCCATCATGTATGTGGATCATGGTAATGTGATAAACACTTGTGGGGCTTTTCCTGAGTACCATGATGCAGTTTGTTTACATCCTACACTGTGTGTTCCATCTGCCTTACATTGCTATGTTTAATACTAAATTCATATTAAATTATTCCAGTGGAAAGAAGCCAAACCAGAAGAACTCATGGATTCAAAACTTAGGTGTGTCTTTGAGCTGCCAGCGGAAAATGATAAGCCTGTGAGTACTGTCAGATGCATGTTGGGTATCTTAACTGAATACCACAGTAAATCATGTAAAGTGGCATGTTTATACAGACGGTTGGATAAGCAAAAGGCAGAACCCTCTGTTTCACTGCCTGGATGGTGTCACCCTTTGAAAATAATACAAACTATTTAAGATCTTGGTGGTGCTTAATGTAATTAGCAGCTAATTTGAACAATGAAAGTGCAACACAAGCACAAAGAAATCTTTGGAGTCATTCGGTTTTCATTTAAAGATCACAGGATAAAGAATTTTAAAATTAATGGCCACAAAGCTCAGAGTTCATGCTGAAGCAGCTGTAACACTTCCATTTTCTTCCTTGATATAATACTGACTTTTAGGAGGTACATGGATCAAAAGCTAGCAAGGAAAACAAATGCAGCAGGCTGTGAGTTTCCATTCATATTGTGGGAAGAGGTCTAAGGATGTTCCCCCTTTCTGTATATGCAAAAATCCAGGTCATTCTGCCTGCACTTATTGCTATGGATCTATGAGACAAGAAGGGGATGGAAGTCAAGGTTACAAAAAAGTCCTGTTTATTTTTTTTTATAGAGGCACATTTCAGGTATGCACAGATGATTTTACTTGATTCTCCACATAAATCAGAGGTGTGGTTTTACTAACTAACCAAAAATTACTGTCCTTTTTTAACAGCATGACATAGAAATAAATAAAATAGTATCCACAACTGCAACAAAGACAGATTCCTCTGTAATGTCTAAATCATTAAGTTCTTCTTTGGATGACACTGAAGTTAAGAAAGTAATGGAAGACTATAAGAGGCTTCAAGTAGAAATTCAGAGGTTACGGGAGGAGAATAAACAGTTTAAGGTAAAGATACTATTTTCTTTTTTTATTATTTGACATTTACTCCTTTCCTGAAAAGAAGCTTGTGCCAAGGTTGGGTTACCCAGCCTTGGCACAGTATTTTAATGTTATCTATATATTAAAAGATAATTTGTGTTTCTCTTGAAAGAAAAAGTGTTCAAACCAATGTATTCTTTGAAAAGAGTGTATAAATAGTGCAGCCAGAGAAACTCATTGAAAAGCAGGTAATTAATTCCTTTGCTTTTTTTTCCTTTTCTCACCTAATTTTCTTAGTCTAAATTAAGCAGTCAGTGTTGGATTTGGCCCTGTTCTCAAGCTGCTGGGAGTTCGAGGGCAGTGTTGTGCAAATACTGAGTGTTTTAATAATTTCACCTATAAAGTGCAATTGAAATGCCCAAAATAAGATAGGTTAATAGGAAATATGCTTCCTGTCATATCCAGCACATGACTCTGAAATCAAGTCATTGAGAAGCCTTTGTCACCATGCTGAGAAACTCTTTTCACAGTTGTCTTGTTTGCTGTAAATGTCTAGATTCATAGGTAGCAGCAGCAATGAGAATTTGGAGTTTGACTATTGGGGCCCAATGGAAGGAACTGTTTTGTCAGCTCAGTTTAGTGGCTGATGCATGAAGAAATTATTTAAATGTTTGTAAACAAGTTTTGTTTTGCACATAGAGATAATCAATATAGCTGAGACAAGACCATGACTTCTCCTTCTGTTCTTGTTTTGTCAGCATCTCCCAATGCTATAGGTATTATATGACTTTATTTTATTTTTTTTGCAAATCAGTCATGAATAAACACTCTGCAGGAGGTATCTAGAGTTGAGCTGATGTCTTACAGTAACATCTTAAAATGGTGAGCTGTTTGTTCCCTTTGTGGAGTGTTAAAAACATCTGTAAAACATCAGGAAACAAGGTTAAATTACTGCCAGCCACCAGGTGCTGTTGGTGTCAGGTTAGAGTCACTGTCAAAATGAAGGTAAAACATGTAAAATGAAAATGGGTTGTATCTAGCAGTAACATTACTATATAGGTAAACATTATTTTATTGTTTACAAAAGTCACTTGTCCCCTCAAGACTTATGCAGTAGCAACCTGATCTGGGACTTATTTAATAAGTAATTCTGTAAAATAAGGCTTTCCTCCAGAATATTAGGTGCTCCTTTACATTCAGAAGTGAGGAACACTGATGTATGCTGAGCCTTTTGACACTTAACTTACCTGACAATTCTTAAAGCTGCAGTAATTTTATTATGGTTTTATTTCTTAAATTGTTTTGTAATATATAAACTGGAGGCTTTTGCTTAAGTGTCTTACACTTCTGCACTGTAATACTATATCACTTGAAGCCTAACACTGTTGCCTCACCTGTATACAAGTTGGGTCACAAGAGGCTTTTTTTACCATCTTTTGAAGTGTTCTCTGTGTGTGTGTGGAATGGAGTGGGCTAACACACAGCTGTGCTGCACAACAGTTAAGATCAAGATGGGAGGAACATCATCTGCACTTGATAATATCTGGTGTTAGAATGTGTGAGAACAGAAGATCTTTAAATCAGGAGAGCTGTCAAACTCATACCATGAAAATAGCCCAATTATTACCAATTAGTATCACGTCACAATGTCAGCATTAATATGATGGGAAAAATAAATTTCCCTTCAAAGGCTGGTAAAATTTGCTTGTGACATCTAGCTAGGGGAATGCTGAGTATAATTGCCTTAGTTGCATCCTTTTCACAACCTCTCTTAGTTATATTGAAAAGCATTTTCCCCAACAGCACCTTATTTGCTTATAGAGCAAGAAAAGCATTTTTGTGCCATTCTTTAAGTTCTGGAGCTTGTTTCAGACTTTGGCCAAGTGTTCCTCCAGGATTTCTCATTGCTTCCTCTGTTATTTCATCAGGAGAAAACTTCCAAGGGGGCATAGTTGTTTTTTTCTGCTAGTCAAGTAGTTACAGAATTCCTCTCCTTAGGATTATCTGGGAAAGAGAGCTGTGTGTTAGCAGTAAATTAGCTTTCACCTGTTTTATTATGCCCACCTGAAATAAATGTAAGGGTGACAATTTCAAGTTTCATTCAGTAGAAATGATCAATATATTTTTCTTTAGGAAGAAGATGGACTGCGGATGAGAAAGGCACCCCAGACAAACAACCCAATATCTGCTTCTGCAGCTGCTGTCAAGGATGAAGGGCTCAGCTCCAGACTACTTGCTTTGGTGGTTTTGTTCTTTGTCTTTGGTGTAATTATAGGAAAAATAGCCTTGTAGAGGCAGCATGCTGGAAATTGTAAATTGGTTTGATGGTTCTGCCATATCATTGGATTAAATTTATTCATAACAATGTTTAAAAAAGAAAACCAACAATTAATGTATGACATCTCACAGGTCTTGCCTTTAAATTACCCCTGCACAAATACTATGTAACATAATCTAGAAAGTTTAAAGTGGACAATGAGTGAATGAATGAAAGAGAATATGCTTCAGTGATGAAGGGGGGGAGAAAATGATTCAACACTACAATGGAATATTGTATATGTCATTTTAAACATTCTTAGACCCTGGTACATGTTGCTGGTTTACCTCTTTTTAAAAAAAAAATAAAATAAAAAAAAAGAAAGAAAAAAAGAAAAGGGGAAAAAAAAAAAAGAAAATAAAAGAAAAATAGAACAAACAATTCCTCCACTGCTGGAGCTGGCCCGATCAGATATTTGGAGCTGGGTTAGGCAGGAGGTGTTGATAACTTCTGTAAAATAATGTTAATCCACCATTCTGCTCATAAATTTAACAGTTTCTGTCAGTGTCTTCAACTCTGTGCAAGTTACCAATTTCTTGGCACTTAAATGACTAGTGAGAAGCTGAAAAGAATTGTGTGGGGCACTGCTGAATGTGCGAGGCGTCATTAAGAAGCATATACTGACTGGTATGACGCTCACTTGGAATAAAGGTCAATGCCTTGTTCTCACAAAGGGACCAAGCTACATTGCTGTTGGTTCATTTAGTTGAATTAAAATGTTATTCAGAGATGTTTAATGCATATTTAACTTATTTAATGTATTTCATCTCATGTTTCCTTACTGTCACAAAATTGACTAATACTTTATGGTATGAAAAGGCACCTGTTTAAAGCCAGTGACTAGAACTAAAAATGTGCTGCTGTAGTGACATGATATTCTTCTGCCTCCTGGTGTTTTGGGCACTACACAATTGTTGGGAGTTTTGATCATCTGAGCATTGGAGAAATAGTGGTCGGGAACCTGGTTTTGTATGTAAATAAGTCTATCTAGGGGGGGTAAAAAAATATTAGTAGTAAACTAGTCCTATGCCATAAAAGACCAATCCTGTTTGACTATGTAGCATCTTAAAAAAAAGAAGAAAAAAAAGGAAAAACTTTTAAAAAAAAGAAGAAAAATTAAATAAAGCCCCCAAATTAATGTTTCCTTTGTTACTTTTGTCATGTTCTCAGAGTTCTAGAGGTGGGGGAGGAAACAATATTCTCTGTCAGCTTAGATTATGGTATAAGGAAATTTTTGTAGACTTGTTTCAGGATTAATTTTTTTTTCCCAAAAAAATGTTTGGGGTTTTTTTTCCCAACCTCCTCTCATGAGTCTGATAGAAATAAATGGCATTCATACTGATGTGCTGGCTCCTGGGATACAAGAGAACTCCCCACTTTTCAGTTAATTTGAGGTCAGTAGTGTGAAAGTAAGGTTTAGGTAATTTTGTTTCTGAGCAAAATACACAAGCTCTATGTGTTCTAACACTTTGAACATCGGTAGATGAAATAGCTTTGGAGCAGGTAAATTCCTCTGTGTTCTTAGATACTAGGTCCAAAAGCCATTGATGACAAAAGTTTTTTAACACCTGCAAGGATTAAGATTTGTCTTCTAAAAGTGACTTCTTTTCATTCCTTTATTCCTGTAACTTCTTGAGAAAGCTGTTTGGGCTGCAGCCTGCCTGCTACACTTGTTGACCTTTTTATTTGTTCCACTTGTGTCTCAAGGGTTTCCTGCTTTGCAAGTGCAAATCAGTTAGCTTTTATGTGAGGTTTAAATAGGAGATAGGAGAAAAGGTCTTGTGTTCAGCTTATGGACACAGCTCTGGAAGCACCTCTAGAAGGTTCAACAGAAATGAGGTGCATCTTTAGCATTTTGCAATGCTAGTGTCTTGTCTGCTCAGGATGGACAGGACAAAGCTATTAAAGGGCAGAGAAGGTAGGAGATGAGCTGGAAAGGACAAAACTGTGAGTTCAGTGTAACAAATTGTCCAGAACTTACCAAGCAATAGAAGCTAATGAAAACTTCTACATGAGATCTTTAAAGAACCTTTTCAGAAAGAGGATGCTGTAAGTGATGTCGTAAAACTGGTTTTCATGGCTTTGAAGAATATATTTGAGCAAACCTTTACTGAAGCCAGACTGACCAATGCAGTGGAGGGGTTTTTTTGTCTCACTAAAAATGTGTACTCAGCTGAATTCCTAACTTTCTGCTGAGAAACAGCCTCCAAAAAGTTGGGGGGGCACGAGGAAAGAAGACTTTTAGCAGTGTAAAGGGGGAAGATTGACGCTTTAAACTGGTCTCTTGTTAACATAACTGTAATAATAGTCCAAGTTTTATGCAAATTGTTAGCTACCAGAGATGGTTTTGGTGGCACAGACAGCTCCCAGATGAAGAGGAAAGCCAGCAGGGACACTATCCTCCTCCTGTTGTTCAGTAGTCACTCTTGATCTTTGACAACTTGGAACTTCAGATTGTTTTGTGAGCAGAGTTGTTCCTGTTGTTTGCACTCCAGTTCCCCCAAAAATTCACACTTTGCTTAGATGCCTTACAAACATGATCAAGGAGACCAACAAGCAAAGAACCTTAGTTAAGGATCTGTTGGTAAATGACTAAAGCAGTCCTAAACAGGACTGTTCATTTAACTGCTTGTGTTTTGGAACTTGAAATTCTGAGGTATTTGCTAACCATTTCTGACAACAGCCTGAACAGACAGTAGCACTGCATTGTCTGGGTAACACTTTGCTTTTGCTGAGCTTAAAATAAAATGACTGATGAATGGAGTCCTTAGTAGCTGTCTGTTAGATCAGGCCCTTCTGTAGTACACGGCTGAAAGAAATCTAAGAATGTTTTTCCTTTCAAGATTCTTAAAAGGCCAGTCTGTAGATAGCTTACAAAAAACATCAAATAGATATTCTTAAGCCACCTGGATCTTTTGTACATTGTTCTTTATCTGATGACACCAGAGCAAATGTGAAGTAGTCATGGAAAGTGAATTATTCTGGAGGGCACTGTGTATCTTAGGATGTTATGCATGAAACAGAGTTTCAAAATAAGATTATTGTCTGGTGTCCTCACACAATACCAGCTATTAGAAAATGTAATTGATACATGATAGTAGAGATCAAATTATTTCTTAATTTAATTCTTGTCCTTGCTGTTATTTTAAGATGCCCATTTGCATTTTTTTTAAAGAGCCAGTAGAGGCTGCTTATATAGTTTTGGTTTTGTGAAGCTCTGCACTCCTATCTGCTCTCTTTTGAGCAAATTTGGCATAGAATGTCTTGAAGCCTAGTACTGTGAAATGAATGGAATATGGTTTCTACTACTTTCACAGAGATATCCCCATCTTAAGGAATTTATTCCATGTGAGAGGGATCACGACTATTGCTCTGCACTGGCTGTTTTCAGTTGTGAATGCACAGCTGTGAGTGTGAGGTGGGCACCCAGTTTCAAGTTACTGCCTGGGAGACTGAAGAGCAAGGTAATACCATGTGTGTCATATTGAGAGGGGTTGATGGACCATAATGTAATTCCCTAAAAACACAGGATTGTAATAGTCTGACGATAGAATTCCATGTTACTTTTTTGTCCTGAAATGCTGTTAGTGGGATAAAATTGGAATCTCACTTTGCAGATTGCTGGAGTATCTTCTCACCAATAAAGTATAAAGGGTTTCTATTTGCTGCACATGGAAACTTGCAGTTCTTGTTGTAATCTTGGCTTAGCAGTTACCATGTTCACATAGTGGCGTGCACACAAAACTGGACTGTTAATGTCTTAAGGTACTTGTTGTTGCAGTTGCCCAGTGAAAGAAAACTGTCATCTCTTTAGAAAATGTGTAAGACCCTCACCTCTTCCTTGGAACACTCCCTTAATCCTCAGCACCATAGTGACTGAACTGTAGTATTCTGAGGTTGTGAGACTATACTTCTCTTGCTCTACATGATGTCCTGAAATGTCATATCCTGAGTTCTGTTTGCTATATAAAGTAGCAGGGAAAAAACAGAATCAAAAATCCCTCTGTTTGAAATTAAAGAACATGTAAAACAAGCACTCTGAGCTTTGTGTCTGTGGTGGCTGTGTTACAGCTGCAGTAGTACTTGACAGCAGCACTGGAGCAGCTTGAGTTTGGAGAGCTCCTCCTCCATTGTTCAATAACGGGTTAGATAGAATCCATTGCTCAGATCATCAAGTGAGCAAGTTGAGAAGGGACAGGTGGTGAGTGCTTTTCAGTGTATTTGTTGGAGGCACTTTCACCCAGCTGAAACACTAACACAGAAAGAAGAAAGTGATCTGTACAGGAGTGAGACTGTCACAGTACCACCTGTGGAAGTTGCTGTGCTTTGCAGTCAGATGCATGTCTGCAGATGTAATTTACCAACTAGAAAATGCTGATATATACCAATGGTTAGGCATTTTTGAAAGAAAAAAATAACTCCTGAGCAAGGCTGCGTGTGTCCAGTGAAACCATTGGTTCCCAAGGTACAGAAGTGGGATACAGAGCTCTAGTTTAAATCCTGTTGCACTTAGTTATATAGTGGGATCTGTTGTTCAAGCAGGGCGGTGCTAATCCTTTAACTGCATCCATTTAAGATTTCTTTCTGTTCCACAGACAGCTTCACATACAGTGAATCATTTTGTCTAATGGGTGTCAGTGCAGAAGTGCCATTGGTTGTTGTGCTGTTACTGAACTTTATTTTGACTAGCTTCAGAGGACGAACTGTGTTTCCACCACTCAATTTGGCTTAAGTAAGTTTGTTTTCTTAATGAGTTGATTTTGGTTTACTGGGTAAGCTTAGATTAGTTTTTAAAATAACACAGGAGCCAGACTGAAATCTCTCACATGTAATACCTAATAAGCATCCACTTGCACACTGCCAAAATGACTGTATGCTTGTCAGTTGCTCCACTGTGCCCTGTGACTGCATTTCCTTCTACAGAACTGTTTGCACATTGTAGAGTTTTTGTCTTCAAAACACCAAATTTACCCTAAACTTCCTTGCAGATCTTTTTGCCTCGCTGTCCAGGCCTCAGTTTGACCTGAAGCTTTTGCATGAGTGAAAACTTAGGAACGCTGAGTCTGTGAGCACAGGAACAAGGCTTTTTTTTTTTTTTGTAAGCAAAAGTGAACTTTGGATCTTTCCTTCTCTGCTCTGTCATTAGAACACAGCCTTTTCCAGATGGGAAAACAAAAGAAGTTAAGAAAACAAACGAATTAGGAAGAATTAATTGAAGCTGCATATTACAAGTTGACATTGTACATCTGGTATTTCTGTTTATGTTCCTGCATCAGTGCATTTCATTTTTAAATAAGTTCCTAATTTTATGATTTTTTTTTTTTTAAGATCTGGAAGTGCCTATAGAGAGCTGAAGAACAGCCCATGATGAAGTATTGTTCCCAGTTTAGCTGTACTTCATTATTTTTTTTAATCAAATCTTCAGTGGATAAACTCACAAGATTAGAAAAGCCTCTTGAACTCCCTTATGTTTGAGTTGGCAAAATTCCCACACACAATTATCCACACACAAGTACTTTTGAAAGACCTTTATTAAGGCTGTACAAAGTCAAGCACTCAAAAGTTAGGAAGTGGCAAACCCAAGTTTGGCTATTTCTTGTGATTATTTTGCATTATTTGATCAGGTCTTCCAGTACCAGGTCAAAAAGTGAGCTAAGGCTGTCCAGAAACTGTCCACCTGTGTGTGCCTGACCATATATAATCTTCTGTTCTCTAAAGATATGGGTAATTAGGTTTCTAAAAGTGGAACTTAAAACGGTGTTAGGTATAACCCATGTGTGTCAGGATGGAATCCTTTATGTTCTATGTAACAGAACCCATTCCTGACCTAAGCTGCTGGTGTAATGGTGAAGAACTCTGTGCTGAAGCAGCAGGTTTTGTTTTCATATTTCGCTCAGAGGCCACACAAAAGTGTGATTTGAGCCAGGAATTTTTGCTTCAGATCTGAGCCTAAAAGAGCTTTTCTGTGAAGGCTCTGGATTCTCCTGTCCAGTTTCTTTTCTGATTGGTTCTGCCTGAGCTGTCAAATCTCACTCCATTCCCTCCCTCAGCCCTCTGGTTCAATCCCAGTCATCCTTGTTCCTTCAGTGTTCCTTGGCAAAGAAACCAATATTCAGCCAAGCAGCTTTAAACAGCTTTTCTTCTCTGCTACCTATTTATTTTCTATCTCAGTCTCTTCCCATTGTCCTTCTGTTCTTTCTCTGCCCTGCCTGCCTGTCTTGGTCTTTGGACCCCTGGGTGCACTCTGGCTGCACCAAGGCTGCCTGTCAGGGCACTTCCTTGATGTGGAAGTCCCACTCTAGTCCCAGATGTTTTTTTCCCATCCTAGGCAGCTGCTTACCTTTCTGCTTCCTCTTTGATCAAATATGTTCTTTCTTTGCTCTCCGTAGAGCTTGGGTCAACAATCTCCTGTCTGTCTCCAGCTTTTTTCCTACTGTTTCAATGCAGCATATTTATTTATAGTGATTAACAGGCTTTTATTTTCAGTGCAGATTCTTTATCAGCTGAAGCAGTAGCATGGTGCTGTCAGTATATCTAAAAGTTGTTTTAAAACTTTTATATGTGTTTTGTTTCAGTTTAAGAATTGTTTGGGAAATTGGGAATGCAAATTCCAGGTGTTCTAGAATTCTAAGGTATTGTAAATGGGGGTATGGAGATGGCTAATTGGAAAAAGAAGTTACTGTTAATTGAGCTGAGGAGATCAGACCTGTAACTGTGCTTATCCAGCAAACTCAGCTTATGCTTAAAATTATTGTGCCTGCTAGAGAAGCAGAAAATTACAAAGGCAACTTGTCTGAGTGGCTTAGGATATTAAAGCACGGAAGATTTTCCATGCTCAGGGTCAGTGCAGGGAGCTAGTGTTTGAAAATCATTTTCTCTGCTTTTTGAAGTAGTTAAAAAAGGATTAAACTTTTGAAAAGTACTATATAAGGAGGGAATGGGGGAGAGTTTTCCATGACACCTGTGCCTGTTACCATTGACTGACTTTCGGCTGGTACTGACCCGCTGGTGCATGTGGCTTAGTTTTTCTTCATAGGCACAATAAAGAGATATTGACAGTTGGAAGGTACCCAGTAGTCAGCACTAACAGTTGTTGCCTGTGTGTTACACCCGCTTTTGTAATGCGGTGTTAAACATGCAACATGAAGTTGTTTAGGTTTGTCTTGTGTCAGGTAAAGAATTGCAGAACTGTAAGTTGGAATCCTGGTGACATTCAAGCTAGGCATACAGCTGTGCAAAGCACTAATAAATGTAATTGGTGCTTCAGAAGGGCACAGCTGAGCAAATTTCATCTCCAGTCTGGTAATGAAGAAGAAATTAGATGGAAAACAGAATTAGAAATGTCAGTTTTCTAAGTGAAAGGTATTAAATGGACAAATACCCAATAATTTTACAGTGGAGGAAGACACCTGGCTAACTGCTCATCCTGTTTCAGTGGTGAAATGAAAGGAAGAAAAGTAGATCTAAATACAAAACAAATAAGAGAAAGGGAAGCAGACGGCAACTGACTCAGAGTTATGGAGTGTAGAAATTTAAAAAGGAAAGCAACAGCCAAGGGAAAAGAAAAGCATACAGGTTGGTGTGCTTGGGGATGCTGATAAAGAACAGAAGTTCAGGAGAATCCTTGTGGTGGGTCAAGGGCCATTACTAGATGCAGGTGGCAAAAGTGCTAGTGATGATGAACTGGAAAGGTGATGTCATTCACAAACTGCTTAATATGAAGAATTAACATTCTTAAATTCAGAAGGTCTGGAAGCCTTCTTTCAGTATATCTAAGGTAGCTGCTGGGGGCACACTGAGCTGATGGCACAGGATGGGAGGGCCAATGGAGTGCTTAGCCAGCCTGACACCCCCAGAGAAGGGATGAAAAAGGGGATGAGCATTAATGAGGGAGTGTAATGTCAGTCATTTCATTTTGTCTTTTGTTCTTCAGTTTTCTTGAGGCTTAGAATGCACTGAGTGTATCTAGGTCCCTGCAAAGCTTGGTGTTTTCTTACAATCACACATTTTAGAGGTGGTGGTTTAAATAGAGCCATAATGAAGTGGGGATGCTCATAAAAGGGATTCTTCTGGGACTGGCTAGGGTTGAATGGTTCCAAGTCACTGGTGAAAACAGACATAATCTCACTACTGTTAAATTGTTAACATTACAAGGCAGCCCTGCCCAGGACCAGAGTGACTGAGAGCTCTGCATGTATTCCCAATGCAGTCCCAGGGTGTAAGACTAATGAATGTGTTCTTGGTCTTAATTACCATTAGCTGTAAGTGATTATACTTCTGTATGTCTCAGCTGTTAAGAGTTGGGAATTTTGGATGCCATTTGCATATTTACATTTTAAAAGAGAAGCTGAGTAATTAGAATGGATGCAAAAAAAAGATATTCAGAAATTACTGGTGAAGTGTGAAAATGCCTTAGAGAGGGTGAGAGAAAACTCAGTTGGCTGAGTTTCTGTACCAGAATTGAGACTGATTTGATTACAGTGCACAAGTACCTTCACAGGAAGAAAATACTGAACACTGCAGCTTGCTGATCTTAAAAAGAGCCACACCAAGAATCACTGACTGGAAGCTGAAGCCAGGCAAATTCAAATTGGAAAAAGGCACCAATTCTAAAGAGAGAATAACTCTGTAATTTAGGAATGTTTCTCCCGAAACTGTGAACAGAACAATAAAAGTGATGATATTTATGCAAATAGCTTTTTCATGGCTTGTTCTTTCTTTCAGAGGTGTACTTAAAAGGGTGGAAACAGGACAAGCCTCCTGATGAGGCTTTCCTAGGGAAGATTAGTCAGCATAGCCCATCCCTTCTGCAAAGTTTATGGAACTGTGTCTAAGCCTCACCAGAGCCCAGTGGTGCTTGACTTGCTACAGAAAGTGGTGGAAGCATTCTCAGATGCTTGTTGCAGAAGTATGTGGTATTGTCTTCTAATTTTTACATCATGTTAATGCAGTCACCACCTTGAATTGATCTGTGGTCTTGGATTTTTTTACAGCAGGCAATATCTGAACACTTGATAAGTTTAGTACATTTTCATGTTATGTAAATCAAAGGGAAAAAAAGTATCTGCGCACGGATCTCATTCTTGGGGGTAAATGCAGGGGCATGAATTGCTTTTTATTGCCTCCATGTACCCACCCTCCAAAGACAGTACGAGGCTCTTCCCTACTCTCTCGATGGACACCTTTGGCTCCTGCAGAAATGTGTAGCTCTGCCATTTTCAGTCACAGGAACCTTTCTTCCAAGCTCTAGCATGGTGATGGGAAACTGGTCTGCTGAAGAAGGTCATTTATGGGTATGCCTTACGTGAGATGCAGCTGTGCTACCCTGAACTTGCCCCGATGGATAGCACTTCACTGTGGACATCCTAAAGGACACACCACATTCGCCAAGATGCAGTTCTGGTTCTTCAAACATTTGCCAATGGATCTCCATACAGTAGCAGCCAACAAAACAGGACATCCTTAGATACAGGGAGGTGTTTTGCCTGCTGAACTAAACTCCTTCTCCCCTGACTGCAGAGGGGATCGAAGGTGAGGTAGCCAAGCTTGACCTTTTTGTGTAACTGTTCGCTGCGTGATTAATGTGTGATCAGGCCTGGAACACGTGAACATGCTGACAACATTTATGTCACAACTGAATGCATTTAATGAGCATCTCATTTGAATTATTAGTTAATGTACACATCCCCCAAAAGTATGTTATAAACCCCATAATTTATCTAAATAGAAGCTGCAAGTTCATAAAATACAGCATTAAGAAGGTAGCTATTGCATAGCTGGTTTAACAAAATACCCTTTGTGAGTAAGATATATATAGGCTTATTTGGAGAGGACTTAGCTACTGGTATGAGGGCTTCTCCAAGTAAGTTATTTGCTTCTTGGCTGCAGCAGACAGGGAATATAATTTCTGAGTTTGTCCTTCTTGTCAGTAGAAATCAGTGTGACCAGACTGAGCTGTCTGATTTGTGTGTCTCCTCAGCCCACTGTTCACTAGAGGCAGATTTACAAAACATCTTTACCGGGATGAGGCTGGAAGTGACATCTTGATTGAAAGGAGAGCTGGATTATCAACTGGCATGCCATTACACTTACTAAAAAGGAGACAGTGAAAATTTATTGCCTGAGAAGACTTGGAAGCAATCTTCTGCTTTGCTTTAAGCATGGCAAGTGTGAGCTGTGATTGCCTGGCAGTGCCTCTGTCTACCAGACAGGGCTGGCAGTGATGTGGAGCTACTGCTGATGTCCCACAGGCCAGTGCTGCACAGGAAAGCCAGAATTAAGTAGCGAGGATGCCATGTCTGCAGCTAGGTGTTGCTGGAGGTTGGAGCAGTTGTGCAGAGAAACATTCTCCATTTCTTGTATCTTCTTTCACGATCGGGGTCAGGCATAACAGTCTGTCAAGGTAGTGCTCTGAAAGGGCACATACTAAGTGGAGGACTGTATGTTGCATCTTTGTGTGCCTACATAGGCAGGAAAACTGAAGGAGATGTCTGTAAACTGAGAAAGGCAGGATGAACTGTGCCCTTATCAAGAACACTTGCTGACTGTCTACTGCTGACTGACTCTGCAGATTAAATTTGCAAGAACAGCAACAAGGAGTATGATGGGAGGGAATTTAACCTCAAAGAAACTCAGCAGCTGACACTTTGGATGGTTGAATTACATCTGAATCAAGCTCTTGATTAAATCTGAGCAATGTCAGAAGCTCAAAGCAGCAATTGTAGTTGATGTTTCTGTTTTTCCCCTCATTCTGCTGAATTCTCCATCCCAATGTGCAGCGCATCCATGTCACTACATTAAATGTGTACGCAAAGTGGGGAGATTAGGCAAGAAAGCCAGAGGACAAACAGCATGTCATCAGGAATATCTTCTTGGCTTCATCCACTGCTGTTGGGTGTTTCTAAAAAGTGTTTCCAAAGCTGAGTAAAATGGATTCCAGATGTGCTTATTTGAAGGCTATAAAAATCACGCTAGCACCAGGCCTATCTGAATTCTGTGCTGCACCTGAACGGAGAACTAGTCCCATCTTAAGAACAGAAGTGCTGTGAACAATAAAAAGGCCACAGGCAAAGGTTTTAGTGCTTCATTGCCATTAGCAGCCTTCTTTCCCGAGTATTTTAGGCTGATGTAGTTGGAGAACTCCTGTGACGCCCCTGCACACTGAACCAGAGGTGCCTGATAGGAGGTGGGCCGCTTCTCGGGGCTGTCGGGGCTGGACCCGTCCGTGGGCCTCTCGCCGATGTACAGCAGGCTGCGGTCTCTTGTGTCTTGCTCCATTTTGAAAAGCTCATACTCGGTATGGGGCAGCTTGATGCCCAACGCCAAACATCCGTTTGTGGGGGTTATATCCTGCTCCACCCCAGTGCTCCAGGAGCTTGTCAGCCCACAGCTTCCAGGTGCCGAAGAGTTCAGCATCATCACTGTCACTTGGTCCATCGGTGTCACCCGAGCCTGGGTGACTTTAAAGACCAGCTCTGTGCCACCTCTCACTTTGGAGGAGGGGATGCTCTGGGTGTAATGCCCAGATGCGTAGATGGTGAAGGTCGGCTGTTGGCAGAGCGGGTCTGAGTAGTGATAATAGTAACCTTCCCAGGTGTGGTTGTGACCATGGAATATGAAGTACCTGGTCAGGAAAAGCACAGCAGGTCGGACCTCACAGTGGGTGCTCACCCAGCTGCCGCTGAGCTGCATGGGCGGCTGAGCTCTGGCGGGCAGTATGGGTGGGTGGTGCTCATCGGCTCTGTATATGATCCCACAGGCTGGGCAAGGATGCACATGGTGCTGCAGGACACAAACAATCACAGGTTTGTAAGCTGATAAGAAAAAAACCTCAATCTTTTAAAAGCTCAAACTCCCCTCTTCCACACCAAGGTGTTCAGCTGCAGTGAACTTGGCCCAAGACACCCAAGCAGATTAAGTGAGATAAAGCACTGCCCTGGCTCTTTGCTATTCTGGTAGCCGGGAAGGACAGAGAGGGCTGTGCCCTGAGGCTGTGCTCTGCCTGGGCCGCCAAGGACAGGCTGCAGGGAGGGGGACGAGGCAAGGGCAGAGCTGCTGCTAGGGCAGGGAATGCTCCCTTGGGCGACCCAGCTTGTTCCCCAGAAGTTTTCTACGGCAAGATTGTGCACACCATGGGTGAGGATGAGAGCGCTAGGAGATGTCAGCCACACCCCTACATCTGCACCGATTCAGAAAAAACGCTGCAGCCTTTTCAACAGTGAGAAAGCTGAGAGCTCAGCCCGGGAGCTCCTGTGGCTGGACTGCACCACGCTGGTGGCAGCCTCTCTACCACAGCCAAAAAAGCATGGCATATCCTGCTTCCCTAACCCTGCTTCCCCCTCTTCCCCTTCCTACTGCAGCCCTACAGACCCCTACCCACACTACAGTATCTGTTAGTGGATCGTATCTAGGAGTAGATGAGGGGGGTCAGAAAAGGAGCAACCAGAATGGACACTGCACTGGAGAAGAAGAGGACCCTGTGCAAAACGGGGACCTGACCTTTGCTTCTCCAGCTGTGCTTCGTGCAGAGCTGTGAGTCAAACCAGTCCTGCAGCTGATCCAGTGCCAGGAGAAGGTTTGTGTAGGTTGGAACTTACACTCCATGTATCACAACTGATTTATTTTTAAATAACCAGGGTTTGAACGTTGTATCATTCTCTAGAACACGAGCTAATCTTTACTGAACTGTCGCATGCAACGAGGTTAAATAACTCAGTAGTTAACTGCAGGGTGGGTAATTTACATGCAAGTTGATTGGAGTCTACTGTAATTTAGTCATTTTCAGCTTGCTTTACTGCTACTGTCACGTTAATGAGTGCTGACAGTACACAGTACATTATGGCTAAATAATCCCAGAAGTTGGCAAATATATGTGCTCTGCTTCGACAGGAAATTCTTTGATAATGAAAGGTAATTTGGGGAGAATGGGTTTCTTTAAAACAGATATAAATTTTGAGGGGGGAAAGAGTGATATTTTCATAAAGAAAGTTTAAAAATAATTCCTAACATAGCTGTGCAACTCACCAGCACCAGCAAATGGGTGTTAGTTCAGAGCAAAGAAAAATCCTGTGCCCAATAAAATTATCACCACAGACATGGAGCCAAAAATGGGACTTGCTTAAAGCAGTTGTGTGAAGTTATTTCTAATGTATGGCAGCTTCTAATTACCGCCAAGTGGTGACATCATGTGCTGGTCCATTGGAGAGCTGTTAGCTGATTAATTGCAGTGCTACATTCAGAGAGTGGATTTCAGTATCTTTAGGTTTGGTTTTAAATTAACTTTTTAAAGTGTTTATGTTTACCATCTGGTTTTGCTCATATATATGGTTTTGGCCCAAGATAACACAAGCTGAACCACTTTGAGAATGTTACTTCCAAGGGGCTGAGGGGTGTTGCTCTGTGTTTTTCAGAGTTCCACTGCTGCAGTCTCAGGCATGGGGGAAACGTCCCCAGAATAATTCTATCAATTCAATTCTAGCTGGTAAAATTCCAAGAGCTTTTTTCACCCCATCTCACTGCTCAATCATTTCTGAATTGATTATTCAGATGGAAATGTGCTTTCCTGGAAATTAACTAACCTGCTGCAAAATACAGTAAAATTTAAAATAAAATATAAAATAAAAGGCAACCAAGTCTTCTGCTCGGTTTTATTTATGTAAAAATGAAAGTTTGGTTTGTGTGTAATAACATAATTGCATTCAGGGCAACTTCCTCTTCTAATGGCATTACACCAAGGACTAATGATTTAATGCTAGATGTTGTTTCTCCCTCCTTTCTTAACCTGGAGGACAGAACAAAGAGCAAAAGAGGGGAGAAGGGAAAATGACAGAGCAGGCAGTCTCTAATGACGTGCAGCCCAAAGCTTTCACTGATTTTGTTGTGAGAGACTAGGAAACTGCATTTCCTAGGAACACACAGAGCCAGAGAAAAGCCTTTAACTCCAGGCCCATGGCAGGCTTGCTTCTGGTGGTGGTGTTGCTGAGTTCACACCCTCCCTGGTCTTACTCTCTCCTACATACCATGGAGACACAGACAGCATCCTGGGAACCCACACTCCCTCCTCATCTGTATGCCCTTAGAACAGAAGGGGCTAATGCAGGTGCTATTTTAACAGTAAGGATATCACACGTGCTTGGCAAAGCTCATGGACCCGTGTCAAGGCATCATCCTTACCACAGCGCTCTGCAGCGGTCGCTGGTAACCAGTCGGTCGGTAGTGCAGCCTCTCGACCCACTCCGTGTGAATGTCCCCCAGATACAGCTCCTCCACCAGCTGGCTCCCGCTCTGCTGGGGCTGCAGCAAGGGCTGGTAGTGCTTCTCCACCCGCACCAAGCTGAGCTCATGCATGGCAAAGCCCAAGGCAGCTGTGCAGTCACGCTCAGTCTTGGCACTCAGCAGTTCATAGAGAGCTCCAGGAGCCCAGGTGCGCCCCGGGGGCAGGAACCCACTGCAGCCCTCACTGGAGGTCTGGTTGATCCAGGAGGCCACCTCCTGCATGGCTTTCTGGGTGTGGAAAACGATGCCGACTTTGTGGAGGTGGTAGTCGGCCTCGGTGGCCCCACGGGTGATCCAGGAGGCCTGGCGCAGCCGGAGCTTGCCCTTGATGACCAGCGTGTAGGAGGGGTCGTGGCAGGAGGGGTCCCAGTAGTAGAACTGGTAAGCCTTGAAGAGGCGGTTGGAGTAGAAGAGGTAGGATCGGGTGAGGAACTCGGGTCCTGGCCGCACCTCACACCTGGGAGGAAGGTAGTCCTGAGCCACCCGCAGCCTATGGTCCCTGGTATGCAAGGTCAAATCCCTCCCCAGGGACACCCAGCATATGGGAGCAGAGGGACAAGCACAGGTGGGAGCAGCAGCAAGGGCAAGAGCCTCCCACAGCCAATGGCCACTCTTGGGTGATATTAAAACACGGGCATCTCGTAACAAAAATGTGACAGTGTTGGAGAGAGCATCTTGAGCCCTGTGCCACATGCCTCTTTGAGACAAGTGAGCTCAGCAGCTGCATCCTGGTAGGGGAGGGAAGAGGCTCCAAGGGCACCCGGGAGCAAGAGGACTTCAGGTCTCCCTCCAGCCGGGTGTGGGTGTTTGGGGAGGGGGCAGAAGGGCAGAGGCTTTCTGTGGCTCAGGGATTCGATTCTTCCGAGCCGCCTTGGCCATGGCGGCAGCAGCGGGAGCAGGGCAGGAGCGGAGCGGAGGGGCTGGGCCGGGGCTGGGCCGGGACTGGGCCGGGGCTGGGGGCGCGTTCCCGGTGTCCTTACCCGGTGGAGACCCATCGGCCCTCCAGGCGCGGGGGCAGCCGCGCCGCGATCCTGGCGCCGTCCTGCAGGTGGCGGAGCTGCTGCCGGCACCGCGACTCCCAGCGCAGCGGCGGCTCCGCGGCCGCGCAGGCTGCGCGGGGCGGGGAGAGAGAGAGAGGAGAGAGGGGAGGCTGTCAGCACCCCGAGACCAGCTCGCTACACCGCCCCGGGCGGCAGTGC
This sequence comes from Psilopogon haemacephalus, assembly GCA_013396835.1. Lineage (NCBI taxonomy): Eukaryota > Metazoa > Chordata > Aves > Piciformes > Megalaimidae > Psilopogon > Psilopogon haemacephalus. The sequence goes on from VWZI01011650.1 coordinate 633,761, forward strand.
CCGCCGCACCGCCGCCCTCCCTACGGGCCCCGCCGGCACCGCCTGCACGAGGGTTGCAGATCCCCAGGGCTGCCCTAACATATCGCTGGAGGCGTTTAAAAGCCGCACAGATGTACTGCTGAGGGACACAGTTTAACGTCAGACTTGGTAGAGTTAGATAATAGTTGGACTCGATGATTCTAGAGGCCTTTTCTAACTGAAGCGGTTCTGTGATTCTATTTTCCAACCAAAATGACTCCACGATTCTATCACGGGGTTGCCCTGACACATCCTGGGGCTGCCATCACACATTGAGGTTTCCCAGCACATCCCCGGGTCTGACCTGCAGACAGCTTCAGTCCCAGGCCAGAAGGGGTGCAGAGAACTGCAGGTACCGACAGGAACAGCTCAGATTCTGCCAAGGACTCAGCACTTGGGTTTCCCGAGAGCTTCACTGACACACAAACACTTCAACCACCACTGCCTAGAAGAACTCCTTTGGCTGCATTAGCTGGAAGAGTTAGCTGGAGACTGAAATCCTAACGTGTTAGCTAAGCTGCAAGCTTAGCTAAGGATACAGATTTTGTTTTTATTTTGCTTTTTTTCAATTTCAGTTTCATCTGAATCCAGCTATTTTTTAGATTAAATCTTCAAATACAACTGAGTGTTCTTTGTTCATGTTCTCTCTCTCTCAAGCTATTGTTGAAGCAGCAACTGAAACAGGGAATTACCGCATGGGAACATTAGACTCGCCTGTCGCCCGCCATAAGGACAGTAATTCTGTCACTTACCTCATTTCCCATAACAACGGATGTTATTGGCTTAGGGAATGTGTGAACACTCAGCTAAATCCTGAAGACCTCTGCATGCACACATATATATGTACATGCATTGCTATATATTACTCACTCTTTACTAAGCAAACTTCTGTTGCATTCATTGAGAGTTCGCTTCAGTAAGAAACTTGAGATTTACCTCTTTATAACACCACAAAAGGAGCCCTCAGCGAAGCTTCTCCTGCTTCTCCTGAAATCCCAACAACCTTCTGCTATCTTACAACTGTCCTGCCTGGCAGAGTCTGATCCCTTGGCCTGGTGCTGTTCAGCCCAGCCCAGGCTGCCCAAGGCTCCCCAGGGCTCACTTGCTCTAGCTCTGCTTTACAGTTTGCTTGTAGTGTGCTGGAAATTTTCAAGCCACCTTTTATTCACTACATGCCAATAGTTATGACACAGGTTGCTTTCCATCCTGCTTATCAGCTGTAAAGAAATATGTAATATATACTAACATAAATGTATTACTCTCCCATACAATGAAGATGCTAAATATTTGCAAACCCTGTGCCTTAATCAGTAAAGGAGATCAAGATACAGAGTCACAACTGCTGGTCCTAGTCGCTGTGTTCTTCTATATAGCCTGAACTATCCCATGATCTGTATAGGAAGATTTGCCTAAACCAAACCCTTCACTGACAAGAGAAACCCAAACCACCAGCTGCAAGTGAGAGAAAGGGACAGGTGAGGTAGTGAAGGGCCCAAGCCCAGTTTGAAGACTGCGATCACCTTCTTAACAGAAGAGTTTATAGATGAAACTAGCACATATGAATCTGCTACAGACCATGGACAAGACTATGAGCTGCTGAGCACCATCAGCAGAATTCCCTGTCATAGAAGCTTAGGATATAGCAGAAATATAAACACCCAAGGCAAGATTCACAGCTGGGACCCACCAGTGATGCTCCTCTGATTCCCACAGCAAGTTTATTCAGAGACAGGAGTCTCTCATCCCTGGCATCAATGCATCCTACACATACAGAGAGTTAAAATCCCTGTCACAAATCTTCTGCATCCAAGTTTGCTACAAATACAAGCCCAAACCCAAGTCAAATGGGAACTTGGTAATCAAGTATCTGTCGGACAAGTTGGGAGCTTCTGAACATATGGCAAAGCAGAGAGATTTCCACTCCAATTGTATTTTATTATAAATGTAGTAATAAGGAATTTGGATCTAATGAACTAATTTAGGCACTTCAGTATGGTGCTGCCATTTGCAAAGTTTTAGATGTCACAGTGAGAGGGTCGCTGAAATGTATTTGTGTAATTTAAACACTAAAGCCCTGAAGCTACCACAAGGGGAATAAACAGTTGAAAAGTGAAGCCCTCAGTGAAGCAGGAAAGCAGTAACAGCAGCAGCCTACCTACCCAAAAGCCAGTGAAACCAGCCTTGCATTTGCTGTTACCTCACTCTGCACTGAAGTGTATTTTCAATGCTAAGGGCTCCTTCTGTGGCAGACTCACAATTGTACTGGTTTCATCATCTTCAAGGCTGGATGTGGCAAGCAGGCATAGCCAGTTCCTTTACAACTGCTTGCACTAGGCTTTCTACTTAAAAAAATCAGTTCCTGTGAGTCTTCACATGGAAATAGGAAACCATTGGTTGGCAAATCCCTTTGCTGCTAGCTAAATCTTTACTTTGGCAGCTGCAGCGTGCATAAAGGCTGCCCCATAGCTGCCCGTGTGGTAGAACCCATTAGGAGTCAGGACCCTGCGTCGTTATCCCAATTCTCTCATGACTTTGCTTTGTAGCACCAGGCAAATTTACTGTTGTGCACTCCTTACTTTCAGGTCTTCTGTAACTCACCTGCAGCCTTTTCAGCCATCTGCACTATCGAGAGGCCTAATTACTTTTGGAAAGCCATGAGTACCAGACAGTCCAAACCAACTTACACTTAAACGTTCAATTATTATCCTAGAGAACACATCAAACTTTAACAGTGTATTAGAGGGAAGGGACTCTAAGGGTCAGATTCGCTCTTGCTCTTAACTGCAGAAAATCTTCAGAGGTATGGGTGTACTCTATGGCCATTCCAAAATAACAGCACAGAAAACAGCCCCACTCCCAGCTCACCAACTGCACTCTGGGTGTGCTTACTGCAGCAGGAGCTTGGCCATTCGACTGAACTCTTACTGCTACTTTTGGCAGAAACAGTAAAAGTCTACATTGTTTGAGAGCACAGACACTTTGGCAACACAATCACTTCATTTTGACACATTCAATAGAAAAGGGAATTTCTATAATCAGGATAAAACTCCATGGGAAAAAAAAAATAAAAAGGAAAAAGCCTCCAGAATGTAAATATTTGACATGATGGGAATTCCTCGGGATTTTGTCTGTCTTAACTGTACACAAGACTCCAAGCTGGATGCATCCTCAAACCAAAAGCTGTTGGCTTGCGTCCCAACTCTGTGGCTGCTTCTCTCAAATACTGTAGCCTAGTTAGAGTATTTAATCTCAACAGATCCAAAGATCCTTTAAAGCTGGAAAAGTTCCGTTTCAAACGTAAAATCTGTAGTTAAGGCACATCTTTATTCCAAGAGCAGCATAAAGTGGTTGTCACTCATACGTCATTCTGTTACTTAGCCTCTAGTGAAGCACATTAGAGCAGCTCCTCTCTCCATCTTAAGAGACGCAAATGAACTGCTTTAAAGAGTTGTTGAGCAGGAGGAAGGAATTATTCACAATTCATCTTCACGACAAGAATGCTCATTCATAGGAAAATCTAAAAAAAAAATCCCCAACTGTGATCACTTCCACTCGCTCGTTATCCTGTCTGTCTGTATAGATTAACCACAAGCGTTTCCAGAGAGCTCCTCAGTACAGCAGCTAGACAAAACAGTATCTTTTTCCAGCTTTCCGGTGCGCGCTGCATCCACAGCACTGGCCCAAAGTCTCGGAGCAATGGGGGCTGCACAAGCACTCAGGCAATTAGGAATGTCAGTAACAGGGAACAGCAGCTGATTGCTGCCATCAGCAGAAACTGGATCAAGCCTTGAGACAACAGCAACAGCAAATACTGACCAACCAGTCCACACATTTGTGTAAGTGGCACTCAGAAAAATCAGACCCACAGCATCAAATGGCAACAAGACAGAACTGGAAATCCTCTGTGAAGTAAATTCTTGGTAAAAGTCAGCAGAAAAATTCCTAGGCAATGGCCAGGCCTGAAAACGTGACGCTGCCAATGGGGCTGTGCTACAAAACTGCTCTACACTCCAGATTCAGACCTAATTCTCACTTTTAAAGGAAAAAAATACCAACCATGAGAGAAATACTGGAATATGCCTCTTTGGAAACAAGTCTTGTTTGTGTTCCTCCAAGCCTACTGACTTTGGAAAAAAGCAACGTTGAGTCACACATCTGTTTCTATATAAATGGAGGAAAAAATGCATGCATTACAGTTTGCACCAAATTAGTTACTGCAGATCAACTCTCCTCCAGAGCTAGATTGCTTAATCTGTTACATGTTATTGCCTCCTATGGCCAAAATTTATGATTCCCATTTATAATTCTAATGTTTCGGTTAGTCACCCATTCACGGGGATAAGATCAGCGCCTGAAGTCATGGAGCATTACACATTTCTTCATTTAGAGATGACATAAAGCCTTTGATATTTTCTGAGGAATGTTCAGACTGGAATGAAGTGGATGATAAGAAACATATCAATATATTCTGCACAAGGGAATTATACTCATCCACGCAGACTTCATTACCAGAGCAAAACAGTATTTCTTTAGTGTTTTCTCTTGAGAGCGCACAGAATGGATTTTGGGTTTGAACTAAAGGAACAGGCATTGCTTTTAAAAGCATAGAAAATGTTCATATTTTTTAAATCCATTTTTCTTGCGTCTGTGAGGAGATTAAGTTAGCAGTGCTTTTAATTCAATCAGAAAAAGCCTTTCTCAAGAGAACAATTCTGTGGGAAGAGATACATTTTATATTATAATGTTATAAAGTTATAAAATTTAAACATAACCCACTGGGGCTGGAAAACTCTCACATCAGAACTTTGCCTATCTGCAAACCGAAGGCAGTTCAGGACAGGACTTAAGCACATGCTTAAGTCTAATTGCTTTCAGTGAAACTTAAGCATGTGCTTGAAATTAAGCCAGTGCATGAGCATTTTTCCTGATTAGTAATGCCTCCCTGAACTGAAGCCAGAATGTGGTCAAGTGGTTGAGGGAGGATGCCGACGCTTTCACTGGAGTACTGTTTGGCTTCTGGAAAAGTATTTCTATTATTCATCCCATTTCTTATTTGTCTGTAAAATGGCTATAATCACAGAGAGCTGTTTCACCAGCCTGATGCTCAGCCCATGCTATTGGTAAGATGCTTTGAATTTGTGAGATGTTTCTGTTATTCTTGTAAGGATGGCACAGTAAATGCAGAGCATTGCCCTGAGTTTCCTGCACATAACAGAGCATAATCATATACGAAAATGTGCAGCTCCTAAGAGGAAACTCAGCTGACTCCACAACTTCCCAACCAGTTCAGAACTTTAGAGACATTTTCAAAACACTTTCACCGCTTTGGCAAACAGGTTCAGGCACCACATTCTATAGCTATAGCATAGCTCTATTCTGTGATCACTGCCTAATTTGTCCCACGTCCACCATTAAAATACTGAAGTACTTGTGGTGATTTGACTCACTCACCACACTCACTTGTCCTGAGTTTTAAGGTGTTAAGAGGATATTTTATTCTTGGAATCATGAAATCATTTATTTCTCCCATTAAGTGTCAAATTCAGTGATAGATGACAAGAGAGGTGGGATTTGAGGTAAGGAAGGAGAGAAGGGAGAAGGTATTCTCTCCTGCACCTCAAAGATCACTATACTGAAATAAAAGATCTTTTTAAAACTGACCTCTCTGGCCCTTTATCCTGAAGTAGAAAACAGGCCTAACACTGTAAATGGCGTTGCAGGGCTTGACCCCACTTTTGCCAGAATCTGTAGATAGGAAAGGTTCCATCACCATACCAACACAGCACCAGCACCTTATTCTGAAAATGGCCATCCCTACCTACTGACAATAAACACTCCATCTGGAGAATGAAGGGATGCTAAGGAGAAATGGAACATTCTCAAGTGAGGTGAACTAAGCGAGACATGTAGAAGTTGGCACAGAGGACCTGTGATGACAAATAAAAGCACTGGAGGTGGAAAGCAGAGCATCTTCCCAAGAAATCCACACAGCACACTTTTCAATTACACAGCAAAGCTTTACTCATTACTTACCTGATGTCTTCACAAATACAGGAGCCATTTCACTTCATGTTTTTCCCTTCTACCCCCTGAAAGACACTGCACAGACTGAGGAAGAGGAGTTGTATGCTTTTTCCACAGTTTAAACGGTCAGTGTCAAAAGATGTACTGAAGAACAGCTGAGCAATTCCATATGGCCAGAGGCCCCAGTTGGCCCAACCATTGTGGTCAGCTCAGCAGAAACCAACCCTTAGCTCAGAGCCCTGTCCTGCTGCCAGCACCATACTGGGGGGTCCAGGAGAGTGGAGAAGAATGCTGAGAACAGAGTCCTGTTGTAAGCCAAAATCAGAGAATTCACAGGGCTCCCCTGCAGCAATTCACTACCTCCACACCAACCTACAGGACAGAGGTAAGAACTAATAGGACAATTGTTACGGGCCTTATTCTTTTGACATAGGCAAGCACTGCAAAAAGCAAATGGGTTGAGGCTAGGGGAGCACACATTGTGGCTTACAAAACTCTGATCAGTGTTGCCACACAGGTTTGGCACAGGGAAATATATAACCAAAACACAAAATTAAACAGAGACAGAAGGGTGATGATAGAGGTTTCTTCCTGTAACACTGATGAAAGTTTACGTTTTAATTTGGTGAAATAGATGAGAGCATAGTGAGATGATCCGCTGGAACCTAAGGGGTGAGAAATTGGTAGGAATACCTGGGACAGACTATTTCTTTTCGAAGAGTAAAACAAACCACCAAAGTCCAAGGCTGAGCAATACCCTGGGGGCACTACCATGATTCAGTGACATTCTAACTCGAATTAATTTTCTTACCAAATGGGACATATCGTTTCTATCTTCCTTAGTTTAGATGAGCTGGAAACTCATTAGAAAAAACAGCAGCTGGTTTGGAAATTAATGCCACGCTGTCACTTTGAATGTATGGAGCACCCACGAAGCTTTTGGCAACTCCCTCGAACCCCTGCACAGACACTTTATTAGTGGCTATCATGGCTATTTTTAATAGTGATGGCTAAGCATGTTTTTTTCCTGGAGTACTTTGAAGAGTAGAAGCAGTAATCAGGCCATGGCTTGGCTATAAAATGCCAACCTCATTTTGAACATCTAAATCACTCACATGGTCCACGGAGCACAGAGAGGACCACCCACCACATAAGATTAACATAAATATAGCATTTACCCAAAGCAAAATGAGCAACTGGAACTGACGGGAGTTGAGAGCAGAACAACAAAAAAATGATTAGGGGGTGGGAGAGATTGAGTTACAAAGCAAGATTAAAAGAGCAGAGTGCATCTAGCCTGGCTGAGTGACAGCAGTGGCAAGATGGACATGATAAAAGCCTATAAATATTCACAATGCATAAACACCAAGGAAGGGAAGGAATTCCTTGCAGTGAATAAAGAGGTTCTGTTGGAATTGAATGAGGAAAAAATGTGGGTTTTATATCAGGGTGAACTTCTTGAGGCACAATGTAGTAGGCAGCCCAAGTCCACTTGCTTGGCAGGATTTTGAGGGATTGAACAAAGCATTAGTACAGCCAGGAATAAGCTGCTCTTGGCAGGGACCTGGAGGAATACTCTTGAGTGGCCTTTCAGTCTCCCACTGCCATGGAGCTGTCCCAGTGCCCTGCTCCCACGGCATGCAGCTGCTCTCCTGTGTAAGCACATTGTTTGCCATCCTGCTCATCAAGATCACTGCTTGGCCTCCATGGGACTAGTAACACAGGGTGGATGCACAAAGACATTTAGGTGCCTAAAGACCTAAGTGACTGCAATAGGTACTGAACTGCTGAACACAGCTGGGAATCCCAGTAGGGCCCTGCAATGTCAAGTACTCACCGTTGAAAATCCAAGTCCAGGAAATTAGATTAGAAACCCACCAAAGCAAGAACGATCCTTTTGTTCTCTCCTTATTTAGCACCTAACACAACAGGATTCTTGGCACAAGGAAACTGTTTATAGTAATAAAAATAGGATCTAATAGGATCTAATAGTCCAAGGCCACTTGGCTCCTGTGAAGCCAAGGATGAGAAGGGTATTCAAAAGCAGTCCTAAATATCCTCCGAAAAATGCTCTGCAGGAAGGTGGTAAACTGATACACAGCCCACACCAGAAATACTCACACATGTTTAACTTAGAATCACAAGTGACCGCAGAAAAAGGTTACTTGTTCAGCTGAAGCACAGAATTAAAGTTGCTCCTAACATGTGTTTTGGGGTCTGGGTGTGGTTTCTAGATAGCCTGAAATTTCAGTCTACTGTTTTGCCTGTCAACATTAGCCAAGTTTTGATGTGTTCCAGTTCTCTTAAACACTGCCAACAGATGCTAAAATCAAAGCTGACACTCAACCTATGTGCTGCAAAATCGAGTAACAGGACATGGGCTATGCACAACTAACAAAAACTTAAGAGCTCTTCAGCAGCACAACTTTGCTGTCATTTATATTTTCATTTGTCTTTTCCAGGGAATCGAACTGGCAAAACCTAATATTTTCTCTGAAAAACCTTTTCTGAAAAGCTTGAAAAATAATGTGTCATTGTGTTTTTGTATCAACAGCGGGGAGGAGATGCTTAAAAGCTGTAACCTGCCAGCATCTAGTACTTGTGGCTTTCCTAAGTGTGTGAACAAGGTGAATCCAATTGTCTCAGCAGGGAGTATGGTGTATACATTGATCTCAGAGCACAGGGTGGAAAGCCTGCTTCCAGGGATCTCTGTCTTTGACTTAGACAAGGCCAAAATGTCACATGTTTGGCAGTACAAACCATAGGGGACATCTTCAGTGATCGATTGAAGGGAAACATTCGAGTTTAAAGCATTATTTTAAAAACTACACTCAAAGAGATCTCTTCAGATGCTCAGTGGGGAGACTTCTGTTGATTTATGTACCATCACACCATTTCTAAGTCAAGAGCTGTTGTTGCGCTGATCCAAATGTCTAACAGTGCCGCACGAACTGAGCTTCACTGCAGCACTCTCAGTTTCAGCTGAATTCAACTGTGATGATTTAATAAGCTATTCACTGGAAATGAGAAAACATCAGCATGAAAGACATGATTATCACACTATCACTCTGCTAAAACTCCAAAATAATGATGATATTCAGCCCTCTTATCACTTCACACTCCAGATTTTTGGGACTCCAAATATACCTGAGTTTCTTTCCCTGTAAACAGAAACAGAACTCTCCTAACTATGTATTGGAGCATCAGAGCTTTTAATTGCTTAAAGAAAAAGAACACTGCAGCTTGCAGATTACTAACCCTTTAGGTCTCACACAATTTAAACTAGGTAGAGAAGGAGCTGTTCTATGAATCATATTTTCAGTTTCTGGCAGCACTTGGCCTAGAGAAGAAGGATTACACATGAAAATGTTCACATTCTCACTCAGTTTCTTGGTATCATTATGTCTGAGATGCACCATCTTAAAATCATGAAGTTAGGAATTCTCTTTTTTCCTAGTTTTATTTTCATCAGCAAATAGATAAGAAAGCCAAAGGAATTGCATAACAACATTTTGTAGGTGCTTCATAATTTTGAGGTTGATTTTAACAGTGATTGTGTCTAATGCATGAGAGCATTGTCTTTATAGATGAGATGTGCTGTGTTGTGGGGAAACACAGGATCCCATTGAAAGCAAAACCTCTTTCCAAACTTTGTTCTGCCAGATGCAGCCTCCTCTAGCATTGGATTCCAGCATTGGTTTTCTTCATAGCAATTTCTGGCTTTTGAAAATCTCCTTACTCAACAATTTGTGCTTGTGGGGAAAATATAGAAACCACACCATATTTTTTTCACTTGTGCTTTTTTTACATCTCAGTCCTGTTTTTATCTATATCCATATACTTTGAAACATGGCTAACCTATAATTATGGAAAGAACAAATAGAGTCATGTCACACGATCTGCCATAATATATTAGTTGTTGGGGTTTTTTTGCCAGCTTGAGAAATGAAGAATAACACCCAGTATTTGGTAAAATTAAACAAATTGAGTAAACATTGCCCAAAAACAATTATGTCAACAGTAATTACATATATGTGCAAACACACAAACGCATCTATATTGAATTTATGAGACTGTCTTCCCAATCTTATAACTGAAGGTAAGAGCTGATCTTATCTTAACCCAACACTGTAATCTGCAAACATGAACTCTGAAAGCAAGAATAGATCTTGAATGTTAAAGCCATGTAGGAGAAGCTACACATGAAAAGTATCAGCATGGTGTTACTGCAATGTAAAGACTTCAACGAAAGTTTTACCTAAACTCAGCAAGTCTCTGGGGACTTTTCCAGGAATGAGTGATTCTTTGATGGAGGAGTCTCCAAAATCAGATTCAGTTACCTAACTAGAGTGCATTTTCAACTAATTATGTACTGGTGTCATGCTCATGCTGATGTTCAGTTTTATGTGGTATACAGAATGTCAGTCTTGCTCACAGTGAAGTCATTGGCAAACCTTGCTTTGATTTTAATGAGTTCTGGATCTGACTTAGCTATTTAAACATATGTTTTAAGGTCCAGTTTCTCTGCTTAATGAAATAAATGGAAATTCTTTCACTGACATCAGGACTAAAATTAATTGTATGAAGACTTAAGAAATAAATACTCTAATTAGGCTTAAATGAGTAATCTTAAATAATGCAGTATAGCAGATCTCTGAGCAAAGAAACTTGAGCTCGTAAAATATATGGGGAAGGAAAGTATGTATTTTGTAGCTTAAACCTTATCTTTGAAGGACATATGACAAAGACCCCCCATAAGCACAACAGGAAAGTAACCCCGTAGAAGTACCTTAGAAATTTATTTCTGTAGTTTGGTTCTTTATAGCAAAGGCAAATATTGCCCAACAGCTACACTATTCTTTTGCACTGATCACTGAAGTAAACTCTGAGCCCTGAGAAGCCATGTGGTATTTTGCTGCCCAAAACCTCATATGAGTAAATTAAGTGGTAGAAAGGAAGCCAACAGCAGGAAACCCAGGTGTCTGGACTTCCAGTGTCCAGACTGCCCAGGGGGCCTCAGAGGCACTCTTCCAGCCTTCCTTTCACCTGCCTCTTCTGCTCAGGGGTGCACAGGCTCAACCAAGGAACTGCCATGCGTTTCCTAGGAAAATACTCTGTCCAAGGATGGAGGAGCCTCTCTCAGGCTCTGCTCCTTGTCGTAAACAGAAATTATTTTGCTTTTTTTTCACAGCACCGTTGTCTTTGTTCTCCCATATGGTCTCTTAAGCCAGAACCTTTTCTTCTGAAACTGATCCAAGAACTGCAGAGTTGAAAATGTCTTTCTGAAAGGGAGCCGCAAAGATGCAGCCTGTTCTGCTCCGAGGGTCTGTCTGCGCAGCTGGGGCTCAGTGACATGTCCCTGGAGCAGGACACTACTTGTGAAGTTGTGTCTTGCTGAGGCAGGTGCTGGATCCTCCCAGGGAAATCGCCAGTTCTCAGTGAAACATGACTGAGGATCAGCTCAGAACCCTTTCTGGATCTGAACTCGGCACAAATGCTTACCGTGCTCCGGCCAAGAGCAAGCTGCGATGGTACCACAGAAGCCCGAAACGGTTTCGGCAAAGGGGGAAAGCAACTCCCACCACTCTGGGAACCTCAGGTGGAAGGTGGAGGCTGAGCCCCAGCCCAGTACCATCCTGAGCAGCTCAGTACCAGGCCTACAGCACTTCTGTCATCTTCGCACGCCGTTCGGAGTGGCACACGGGAAGGGCTTCAGAGAAGCCCCTCGGCAGGGGCTGTCCCCCATCCCGTGCCCGACAACTCGACAGCATCCCCGGAGCGCTGGGCTGCCTCCGGGGTTCTGCCCGCTTGTCTTCTCTCCAGGGAAACGGCAGCAGACGGTGCAGGGCAGCAGGGAGCACGTTGTTGTGGCTCATCCGCGGACTCTCCGGCCGGGCACCGCGGGTGCGCACGGCGGAGAAACCCTCCTCGGGTCGGGCAGCATCCCCAGAGCGAGCGGAGGGACACTCCAGGGCATCCTGTCCTGGAAACGACCTCACAGAGCGGCCTCGCCACTGACTTGCTGCACCCTTCTGGCATCCTCACTCGCACTCTCTTCGCGCACGCCTTGAGGAACTTTTGCACCCTCGTTGCCATTTCTTTGCACCGTCTTGGCAAGTTCCTTGTGTTCTCCTTACATCTTCCTTGCACCCTTCCTGCACACTTTTTGCAAACTTCTTGCAATTTCTTTGCATCCTCCTTGCACACTTCTTGCAACTACTTTGCACTCTCCATACAATCCCTTTGTGCTCTAATTCTCTGCACCGTCCTAGCAATCCCCTGCCTTCTCTGCCCCGTCGCAGAGCCCGAGGAGATAGGAAGGTGGCGGGAAGCCCCACTCCGGCACCCGCTCCTCCGTCCCTCCACCCGCCCCACAACTGGAGCGACCCGTCGATGCCACCTACCTACGAGCAGCCCGGTAAGCCACCAGCACCGGACCATGGTGGTCGCTCTGTTTCCTCAACGAACCGGCCGCAGGAGAGGTGCGATCTCCGCCGGTGCCCACGAAGCTCAGCGGGGCGCGGCGCCCGGCGGCGTAGCCATGGGCCGCCTCCGGTGCTCCGGTGCCCGCGGCGACGGGACCCCGGCTTCAACCCGCCGGCGGGAGGGTGAGCGCGGCGGGGCAGGCTGTGGAGCTGTAGTCCTGCTTAGCCCCAAGCCTTGCGATGGGAGAAAATAAAACAAAAAAATCTTAAAAAATAACACCCAGCCCACCCCGCCTTCGCTGTGGACCGCGTCCCCCCGGCCTCTGATAGCTTTAATGGAGCTTGGCAGCCACAGGTTCAAGTTGCCAGAAGAGGTGGAGACTCCGCCGCCTGCGCCCCACATGCGGCCGCGCTCCGCACACGCAGGGGAGGAGGAGGAGGAGGAGGAGGAGGAGGAGGAAGGCTGCCTCCCTGCGCTGCCACGGCCGGCCGGGGCCGGCACCCCCTGATCGGCACTGGCACTTTTGCCGCCGGGATCTGCACTTCCCCCTTTGGACTGGCACTTAGCTCTTAGAGATCAGCACTTCCCCCTCGGGGACTAACAATTTCCCCTCAGGGAGCGGCACTTTCCCCTGACAGACCAACACTTTCCCCTCAGGGACAGACACTGTCCCCTTGGCGATCTGTATTTTCGCCTCAGGGACCGGCACTTTCCCCTCAGGGACAGACACTGTCCCCTTGGCGATCTGTATTTTCACCTCAGGGACCGGCACTTTCCCCTCAGGGACCGGCTGCCATGGCCATGGGCGCAGCGGCTGCAGCAGGCCTCACTGTGTCTGAGGGGCCTTGTGGTGGGTCAAGGTGGGTATCACCTTCACCTCACCCCTGCTGGAGATAATGGGGCTGCCTTGGCTTCCCCAAGGCCCCAGAGGCTGCTGCAGGGGCTTAGCCCAGCACTCCTCGTTGGGTTGCTGCAAGGGTATCATCACCACATCCCCACAGACTGGGCCTGCGCCCCATCATGGGCCATGGTGCCCTCAGATCCACCATCCCTCTTTTATCTTCGTGCCTCAGCTGACAGGCCAACAAGAGATAGCAAGGTGTCCCCTGAGAAAGCCTAAAGTCATTAGAAACCCTGTCAGCATTGCACACTGAAAAATTACATGACCCTTTGAAAGCAGCTCTGAATTGCATGCTTCAGGCAGTGCTTGTCTAGGGCCTTGGCACTCATGCCAGCCATTTCCTTCCCATCACCCAGACAAGGCCTGTGGGCAGAGCCATGGCTGATAAAGGGCACTTAATCAGCTCTTGGCGTGAAGCTGGGCAGAAATCTGAACTTAGATGTGTCTAGGACAAAACTGCTTCTCCTTCTTTTATATTGATGGTTAGCAACGAAGCAGTCTGTTTTTCACCTTTCAAACACAGTAAAACTACCTGGGTCCGATAACGTGTGGGCTCAGTTGTCTTTAGAAGCAGTGAGGGGAAGAGGCTGAGCCATCACGGATCCGATTACCAAACACTCATACCCATACTGACACTGAAAGCTGAAGTTTGGTGCACTTCTCCATTTTTGCAAATGAGGTGAAGAAAATAAAATGTACGAATGCCCCCAGAAGAACCCCAGGGCCCTGCAAACTCACTCTTCCTAGTGCAGCTGGCACTTTCACTGGATAAAGGTAAGCTTTAGGGAGAAAAAAAGCTTGTCTCCAGGTTCACAGCAGTAATCCAGTTGCCTCTGATGAGGAGAAGCTGAGGTCTGAGTCTTCAGTCACATATTTGCTTCAGTGTGCTGGGGTGAGGTCTCAGTGCAGTGGGTTTATTCTTTGTCAAAAATACTGTACGACATCTTTAATGTGGATTGGGACAAACTTATCTGTCATGTGTTCATAAAGAATTAAAGTTTAATGATACTTGCCAAGATAAAAATAACAAAGTCCATTTGTAATGCAGACACTCCTTTTTTCTAGCTGATGTTTTTATCTCTTTTTGTTTCTCAAATTCCCCAAACCAGTCATTCTCGGTACGTGTCCAAACCACTGTGGTTTTATTATATTTACAAATACATAAATTAGCAAATGCATAGGCAAAAAAGAGTTGTCCTTTATAATGGTACTAGAGAGACAGAGAAGAAGAATTTTGAAAGAAGTTACCTTTAAAAAGCAGGGCACACTCCTCCAAGACACAGACACCTGAAACCCAGAGAAAATTGATGGCACAGGTAATCTACCAATAAAAAACCTCAATATCGGCTACACATTTCTCATATAACACTTCCAACTCCTGATGCTAATCTTTATTTCTTTTGGAATATTTTAACAGCACTTGTTTGAGGGAGGGAATAAGCCCAAAGCAGAGTCCTTTTGACACAGGTGTTTGAGAATTTTAGTAATTATGTGTAAGCTATCATGAGCTATTATCATATATCAGACTAACAGGGCATAGCGATGGATTTCATTCATATGGCCCCTTTCATCCCTGTAATTCCCAAAGGACCTTATCAAAGTAACCAAGTAAGAAGCTCTTTTTCTCAGGAAAAATTCTTCCTGCCACCATTGTGTTGCAGAACTGCCCAAGCACAGCAATGCAGTTGTTCCACAGCACGCCACCCCAGCAGGATGAGAAGAGTGCCACAGCCTGTTAGAAATACCAGGAGGATTTAGACAGGCGATCGAGTCTTCCAACCTGGAAGTCTGCCAGGACATCAGGCTTAAATTCTCAACTAGTGTAAAAATCGCAGGGTAATCTTCAGCTCCTGCAGAGGACCAGCGATGTAAAAACGCCTATAATTTTTATTATAAAATAATTACAGACTACTTGCTGGGCAAAGCACGTGGAGGCAGACAAATGACTGCAAATAGCCTGTAATTCCAGCAGAACTATGTGGCCTGATTAATGTGTTCAAAGTGAATAGAAGTTGTTCCTATTCCGATTCAGAAGCACTTTACTCATGGTGCTGTAAATACTAACACAGCTGCAGGGTAACTGGGAACCAGACCAAGGTGTTTTCACATTAGCTATGCTTCACTTGCCTGGCACCTTGTGTAATATTCATTCCTGTGCAAAACAGGTACAGAATATTTGAACTCAGAATCATGCGCTCCTGTCAGCAATACAGGGCAATGAGTTGCCTAGCCCCCAAAGGCCAAATATTTTCTCTTCCCCTTGCCAGACTAGCAAGCAACCACACATGAAGGCAGCAGGCCAGGAAAGCAAAGACTAAAAAGCCAACAGCTCTGAAAATACTGTTTGTCTGAAGAAAGGGATCTTCTGAGTAGATAATCGGGTTCCCAGAAAGCCATATCCATAGGCCATAGGAACTTTGCTTCAGAAGTTCAGACTCTAGAGGTAGAATCATAGAATTGTTTTGATGGGAGAAGACCTCCAAGATCATTGAGTCCAATCATTAAAGCAGTACCAAGGGATACACTGTTTGCAGGGCTGAAAATACTGGGTGACCGTAAGTGCTGTGCATGTGCTTTTACAACTGCTGTTTACCCTGGAGAAGCACTTGCACTTTTATTTCACTTTCAGGGGTGTATTTTACAGATCTGTGGGAATTAGTATGCCCTTAAGGCTTTCTAGGATGACATTTATATTTAAGCTCAAGACTACTGCAAAATTGTTACTGAAAGTAAATGAAAGTACAATGTTTTAAAAGATCTTTCTTAACATTCAGACTTTTTTCGTCTAGGTAAATTCATTGCTGTGGATGATCACCTTCTGCATGTCAGAGTTTTAAAGGTACAGTCAACATCTTTCTCTGCCTGTTATTGTCTTCCAATCTATGACTTCTTATGTCAAGTCTCAGCCAAGATATAATAGAATAATAAATCCCTGGTTTGGAGGGCTTGTGGGAGAAGATCTAGGCATCCCTCATGGCAAAAACTTCACTGAATCTCACTGGGAAACTCTGGAGGGAGCTATATACATTTAACACTAATTCACCAACAGATGGTCTATGATGCAGAGTTGGCAAGTAGGGACAGAAAAAAGATATAAAAAACAAAGTTTGGAAAACATCCTTGAGTTTCTCAGAGAAAAAGTACTCTTAAGGTGTAGATTTTATTTCTTTCCTTCTTACATAAAAACAGTTAATATCTGCAGAGGATTCTTCATTAGAAACACAATGTACAGAGTCTTTATTCGTTAACTCTCATACCATGGCCAAAGGAACATAGCATTATCTTCCGCACAGATACACTGGGGCCAGGGACGATATATTTTGCTCAAACACGCAAATGTTGTCATCAATGCCTGACTGAGGGCATGCTCCAGCTATAATGTAGTATAACAAGTAGTACCCTATTTCTCTCAGTTCAGCACAGGCTGTTACCTGCTGTGCAACATGCTGTTTTATTGTCACAGTCTTCACTATTAGTAAAGAAAACATACCATTGCCCACCTTGATTACCTCTCATCCTCACACCAACTGGATCTCAAGCAGCTATTTTGCTCTTTTTTGTGATGGGTGACAGTTTATTTGGACTCTGCCACTCAAGACTGTTAGTGGCACTTTGGTTGTCTCGATCAGCCACCTGAGTTGAGCACCTTTTAGCAGTGGACCAGTGAAGGAAATATCACCTTCGTTTAGCCTGTGACTTTGTGCTGCTCACTGAGAATTAGCATTTTTAAAAACACTGCAGAGTCATACAGAACATATCCACTGCAGTTTAACGACAGGAAAAGGTGAATAAACCTTCCAGGCTACCTGGTTCAGTGTATCTGTATGTTGAAAAGCACTGGAGTATTATTTACCTGCTTATTTGGAGTTTGTCCTTTCTAGAGAAGTCTGGATTGCTACCTGTTATACTTGGCTCGTGATGATTTAAATAAGAATTTATAGACCCTAAACTATCTGCAAAATGTCCCAGTTCTTCAAGGCCAATGTAAATGCAACGAGGGGGGGAAACCACAGAAAGAAAAGGTTAACAAGGTTTTTCCCTGCCTCCCCCTTGGCACATTTTATAATTAAGTTTATAATGTCTGAGAGCAAAGGTTTGAAGCAGATAATGCTCCCACATCCTTGGACATAATTGCAGCAGTTTGTGTAGCACATTACACCAGAAACAACTTTGTTGGGTTTCATTGAACTGCAAGTTGTTGGCAATGTGTGCACTGCAGGGCACTGTGGAGCTCTGGCTTCACATCTCAACATGAAAGCAGCATGCTGTGATTTCTGTCATCATGCTAATCAGGAATGTGCATTAATGCAAGGCCTCTTTGGGGCTAAGGGAAGAACAAAGGATCAGAAATGGGCCAGTTTTCCATCTTATGCAAGGTGCCACTGTTTCTCAAAGTGTGAAAGTATTAAGTGTTGCCATTAGTTTTTACAGACACTTTAGAAAGCAGCTAGAGGAGAGATCTTGCTGCATGCTGCAGCAAGAGCCACAGGCGACAGAACCTTCTGCCCCTTGACTCTATCAGCATGAAGGAAATATAAAATTTAAATAGATCTTGGAACTCTAGCCCACGTTTTCTTATGAATGACAGATCCTTCCTGCCCTTAGTCCACCACATTTCTCCAAGCCTGAAAACTGATGCTTCCTTCTTAACAGCAAAAAAGTGGGAGAGACGTTTGTGGTCTGGTGGTTACACCATGGGGTTGGAAAGCAGAAGAAGTGTTGTTTCACATCTGGGCCAAGTTTCTTGTTCACGATGGACTTGATCCTGCCAGATACTGAGCACCCATTGATTTTTCAAGGCCAAGCCCTCACACAATTCAAGTGAGTCCAAGATCTTGTTCCAAAGCAAAAACTGGGCCTGTATTCAAAAAAATTGGTGCTGATTCTGTGGTTATGCTGCTTCCTTCACAGTCCCAGCAGCTCAGCATTAATTTCCATTCTTCCTTCTAGTGGCATGAGATCTGGGACAGTCATGCTCCAACACTTGACACCTCCAAAGCCCTGATTCCTCATTAAAATTTCATTTTTTCTCCTCTCTGGGGTTTAGCCTTTTCAGATTAGTGGGAGGTCCTGTTCTCTTCTGTTTCTGTCCATACCCAGAAAGGGAGAAGAATAACAATCTGGAAAGAAATTGCTTTTATTCATATGAATTACAAAATCACCATGAGCTCTGATTTTTGCTGGAGGAGAAGCTACTATAGATACAGATGCAGTCTGTGCTGGCACTGGTTTCTTTAGGGCAGTATGTGGCTTAGAAACAAGCAAGCGTAATGATACGTCGAGTCTGATTGCTGGGCAAGCAAGAAAATTTCCTTAAGCTTTATTAGTGTTCACCCGTTAGGATTGCAGGAATTTAGGTACTTGTGCCTTATAAATACCTTAGATGTGCGATTTTATGTACGTTTTCCATGGACCTTATGGTGACTGTGAACTAATTCTAATGTTCTATAAAAAATAACCAAGAAAAACAGCTCTATTGTCAGTGAATCTATGGGGGTCCATGAATCCTAAAAGACTGCAAACCACCACTGAGATCAGTGGATGTATTATTTAGATTGGATATGGCCTCTTTTTTTTTTTTTTTCACCCTTATATATAACCCAATTTCCAGTGTAAGATTTCAATGAAAGAATTTCCCATTGCACCACTGTGTGCAGAAAACTGCACAGATCTGTCTGACTCCAAAGGTCTGGCTCCAAGCATGGCCTCTGCCATTCTACAGAGACAGAAAAAATAAGAGGGAACTTGGGCCATCAATAAAGTAAGGTAAAATAACCCTATCTTTGTTCAGTGACTATAGTAACCATAAGCAGCTGTTAAAACAGATCGGAGTGTGCTAAAAATCCAAGCTTTTCTGTGGTCCCTAGTTCAGGGCTGTTATAATAAGGCTTGTTTTCTCCTCGTTAAAACAATCATTTACTCTTTACGTTTAGAAAGATAAATGTTCTCAAGGCACATAATGATATCAGCAAAGATAAATTACAAAGGCCACCAGCCAAATTCATGCTACTGTGAGGAATGCATCATAAATCCTTGGAGCAGACACATGTCTACTCTAGGAGCAGTGTTAGCATGCACCTGCTCACGACTCGAGACCAACCCCCTGCATGTTATGTTCCTGCAAAACATGAGAATAGTCTTTACAGGAGTCTGCAAATAGTAACCAAGACTGGTGCCCTGTTCAGGGAAGCACTTAATCACTTATTCAATTCTTCCTTGCTCTAGTTTAAAAAGTAATTTAAGGATGAAATTTTTTAATGAACTTTAGTTCAAGCTTTACAAGACTGTAACCCAGTGTGCATTTTTTCTGTGTTATACCTGTGCGCCTTCCCTGACACTGTACAAACCCATTGCAAAATGTTTTCAAAGCTTCTTTTTAAAGGTGGAAAGAAGCAATGGAATAAAGAATGTCTTCTGAGTGCCCTGGCTTATATAGCACACTTTGCGGGTGCTCCGTGGGTGCCTGGCTGCTTAGCAAATTTGCCAGTTTGTCTCACTGCACAAACCCTCCTTGCTGCCTCATAACAACCACCAACTGTCCCAAACTGCTGACCTATTAACCAAACAAACTCTGATAAATATTGCCATGTGTTAAGTGTACTACTATTTTTCTAATTGCCAAAAACATGTCCTTCCTGCATTCAATAGCTTTTAGAAGAGATTGTTAACATCTGGGTATTTAGCACAATAGAGGCTTTAAACTTAAAGGAACATTTTCCAGGTTAGCCAGTGAATTTCACCACGTATGGTTTTTTTATAGATGATTCCTTCTGTGTCATCCATGTTACATTTGAAACAGTGAATCAATGTCTTTCATGGGGATTAAGTCAGAAGAGAGTATAGTTCATTATAAAAAGAATAGATCTGAGAGAAGATGGATGCAATCTTGGGAAGGTGGTGACTGTTTTTTGACTGGATGTATAGCCTTCTGCTGGGAAATGAGGTGTGGGGAGAACAAAGTCTCTCTTGGTTGTGTAGGATAGCTCTGAGCCTTATGTTTCAAAAAGTCCCAATTGCTCCCAGCCACTTAGGGATCAGTGTGTATGAAGAGTACTCCAGGTTGTGCTTTGCCTGTGGCTTGAGCAGTGAGGGAGTCCCTCTTACATATGGCTGTAATAATTTTGAAACCCTAATTTTACATTCCATCACTAATTTCAAGAGACATTTTCCTCCAACTTTTTGCTTTCTGTGGAGGACAAGTAATTTTTGTTCTTGTTTCTAGATAGCTTCAATTCCTGCAGTTGTGGACTGGTTTGCTGTTACAGCATTCATATTTTAAGCACGAAAAACAGATGTCTAGACCCAGTAGTGTTAGGAAGAGAAATTTCTTTGGTATTTGAACTATAAATATGGAAAATTTCCCCTCATCTTATATTTTGTAAAGCTTTGTTTTCACAAAAGTATCTAATCTTAAATCAAACTGTGTCTCTGTTTAGTTATATCAGTCCTTTTGAGCAAATACAGTCTATCACATCAGCAGCAGTTTAGGTATTCCAAAAATAAGATGAATATAAATCTGAGCTCTGTATCCATATGTCATAAAATTGTGGGAGTATCTCAGTGAGTTGCACATCTGCTGCAAGCAGTGATATTGTTGGGCTCAACAATCAAGCTTTCACAGAAAGAGGTGATTTTTTCTGTGACTTTCAGTGCCAGCCTACCCCTTTTTCTGCATCACCACTGCAGTGTCACAGTACACAGCTGCCTGACTGAACAGATGCTGAGGAAGTTAAAACTGCACAGAGGCTGGAACCACCTCGCAATGACAGCAGCAGGAACATGCAGTCTTAAATATGCTATAGAGCAGAAGGGAGGCAGGGACCTGCACCAAGACCCCAGCTCTTTGAGTAACTGCGCAGTCTGAAATGCAGAGCTGAGACGGGAACCTTTGATCCTCTGAAAACAGAAAGTGCAATTGGTTCTTTTCGCTTAGAAGCATGACTGGTGTTACATTTCCTGAGCTGGACAAGGGTGGTCCAGATGTCTATGACAGATCTTTGCATAAGCACTTTACATTTTTGTTTTTCTAGCTGTTTGCTCTTCTTCCCCAGTTAAAAAAAACCCTTCTTCATACACAGTCACTGTAGTTGAAATCACTGCCCCAAAAAAGGAGTTACATCAGCCTTTAACCTTCAATAGTTTATTGGATCTCTGGTTGCTAGTGGGGAAAACAGACAAAATTAGGCAGACAAGAAAAACTGTGGGAGTTATTTATGTGAAATATGGGTCATTTTTTATTTTTTTTTACTTTCAAACAAGTTAGTAGTACAACCATATGCTGGAAAATTATATGCCAAGTTTTACCCAATTTACTCACAAGTCAAATAATTGGACATATGAACTGATTATTCAACTGCATGTGCATTTTGAACAATCTGGAACATTATTCGTTACAGACCAGATTCCAAATTATTCAGACAATCTGCAAAGAGTCAAAATGCAGTAAGAATGCCATGATTCTGTCTCCATCTCTATTCTTTTGTCTGTTTACATGTCTGCTTCATAATCACTATGTGTACGTGCACAGAGCTGCATAGGATCCCTACAGAGGAGAAATGGGGACCAGTTGTAAACCTCCACATTTCTGTAGATATGGGCAGGTCTAAAATAGATCCATTCACTGTTCAGTAAAAAATCATAATAACCTGAATGTGTTTAGTGTATACTGGTGTACTACCAGTACAGAAAAGACTGCTGTTTGAGCACCGTGCTTTGTGCCCATCTGTACAAGATACAACACAATCAGCAAAAGCATCTTTGCATATGAAAGCTGGTCTAAACTGGGGTCACATTCAGTTGAAAATGCATCAAGATAGGGACATTAGCAGAAAGTATTTGGCTGTCTCTGTATGCTGATCCCAGCTTGCTAAGGTGAGAGGTATCTTCTCTGCATCACCTCTGAGCCTGAGCTGATTTCTGTCTCTGGGAGGAGCAGCCCCAGAAAACAGCTGGTTGCCATCAAGGAGCATTCATGTGTGGACTTGACCCAGACTGACCCAAGATATCCTGGTCAGCCAAAAAATGTTATTGTTAATAAACATACGTAGACATCAGCATTTACTGCCATGCACAATGCAGCTGTAATGACATAGCCACACTTCAAGTCATTTTTAAGCTTGGAGAATGCAAATGCTGCTTAATCCTTTTAGCTAGGTCACCAGGAAGGTGTAAAATCCATGTTTCTCATTAAAGAAATACTTGTTGCTGAGTACGTAGCCATCTACTCCTTTGAAAAATACCATTTTTATCCATGCAGTGCCACCTTCCTTCATGCATCATTACGCTCAGTAGTGATGTATTTCCTTCTGGAGTTTTTTACAGGGTTGTTTCTTATTATTTCTCTTTGTAAGACTTCTAAATAAAGGACAACAGAACATAATGGCCTTCATAAATCTCTCTGCTGAGCCTTTGGGATAGAAAATTTCTAGTGTGCACAGAAATATTTACCTTTTCTAGGCAACTCTGGGCAAGAACTTGCAAGGTCACAAGGAGGTTAGTGCCAGTTAATCATAGTAATGAATAATATATTAATACAGCTCATCATAAATAATATTAGAATCTGAATCTCACAGGTTATCGCACTTGAATATCTTCTTTCCTTTAATATCTAAGGAAATACAAAATGCTGAGTGTACAAGTATTAGTCCATCTTTCTGACCATGCCCCATCAAAGGCCCACAAGGCTCAGCAGAAAGTCTGCTGTCTGCTTCAGAGGGCTGTGGTCACCCCTGTGTGGCTGCAAGACCCTTATTTCTCTGATAGTAAAAATAAACTAAAACAGTTTCTGGGCCATTTCTGAGTTCACTTCTGAAATATCAAACATAACTTTTCATTCTGTTACTTCTTGATTAATGCATTGAACATCATCTTTTTATGGTTGCTTCTAATCAAGGAGAAATGATTCCCCAATGGGCATTTTAATCTTGTTTCTATATTTTCAAAGGAAATTAAATGTTAATTGCTGCTAGGTAAATTCATCTAAACCAGCAATATTCAATTCATCCCACAAACAGTAAGAAAATAAAGATAATTGTGTGGCATTTCCTGATGAATAAAGAGAGCAAAGACTTTTTTCCCCAAATAGTATTTTTAAAATAAAGTATTTTAAAAGATTACTGTTAGTGTATATTTTGAATGTCTATTACTTTCAAATGTCCAACTAAGCCGACTGCAGTAATTGTTAGGAAAATATTTCTCTCCCTGTCTCAGAGGTGACTATGTAAGAACTATGACTTTGTTTAAGGACATTAAAAAGCAACAAGAAATTGCCTTTTCATAGTTGATAGCAGTCTGAAAATAAAAAGCCCAGCTGCCTTAGTGGACTCGTGTGTGACATCTGTGCTTGAGTCCACTGAGGGAAAGACTCAGACACTGGTTATAACACAATCTACTATCATCTTGCAAGTTAAGACCATTGATTTGGGGGTCTCACCACTTGTACATGCCCTTTCATTATGCGTTGGGACTGATCTTCAAATGTTCTGACTACATCATCTCAGGAATCTGGGAGTTTCAAAAGACATTACAGACAGGCTACCCTGAAATCAAGGCATCCCAAAACACACACAAATTGGGATCTACACATCTGGATTTCCAACAGCACTGACCACAGCCATCCAAATTTTAGGACTGAGCTCTTGTATTGCCAAAGATTTAAACCTAAAAAATGGCTTTTGACTAAAATTTCTGAGACTTACCACTAAAAACATCTCTGTAAGCAGCAAGAATGATCCTTGTGGTTTCAAATACTATTTCTTGATCTTTTTGACAAAGTCATTGATATTGTCCTGTGAAGCACAGAAGATGTTGTGAAGATCACGTCTATCACATCATTGCAATCATAAGAAGAAAAAAATCAAAATTGAAAAATGTCTCTATTATATAATCTACACATTAACAGGTGGAAAAACAGCAACATGATTTAGCTTTTGACACAGAAATGTCTTCCTTGGAGCCAAGCAAATTCACTCCAGTGTTTGATCTGAACAGTTGCCAATTTCTGTCTGTAATGGGAATCCAATGGAAACTTGGGGGAGAGAACAAATTAAAGATAAATGCCACTTTTCATGCAGAAGCTTTGTCTAAGCAAATGTCTTAGAGGCTTGAAGAGCGCATTCTCAGGGACCAGAGTCAGCAGTAGTATTGACTATGGAGCCTGCTTTTGGGACTGTCTACCAGAGCACCAAGGTGACTTGGCTAGTGTGTAATATTGTCATGATCAGTTAAAACTTTAGCACAAACATAAGTTCCAGTCCTCCAGACTCACTTGCTCTCACAGACAACACACATGTGCACACACACTCAGTGCTACCATCTTGGCCATGTTCTGGATCACACATTGCAGTGATGCTCTGCAGCCACTCTGTCATGTGGTCCACAGCCAAAGCTGATGCTCATTTCTGGAGCATCCACCCACTACAGTCCTTAAAGTTTCCTACTTTAAAAAAAGTTAGATTGCAATAAAATAAAATAAAATATATTATTTTAAAAGCCCTTGGACTAAAGCAAACTGCTCACAGAAAAATTAAATGCTGAGGAAGGGCTTGCAGGAGTGAAGGGTGGTTTGAATTGGGTCAATATGCCCATTTAAAATTCAGAGGGGGTCAAAATTAATATATTTTTCTAAATTACACAAATGTTGTTTTATTAATAAGAAACCCTGAGATGTTCAAAGGAGGCAGGGAGCTAAGCTGCCAGTGTCATTGAATTTTAATGATAGATGTACTCCTCAGGCTCTTTTAAAATCCCAGCTTTAATGTGTTGCTTCCTGCAAGGCTAGAATGCTTGATTCCAAGCAATAATTAAAAGTCTAATCCCAAGAAAAATTAGATTAAACCAGAGTTGCCCTTTAGAGTGATTAAACAGCTAAAATTGAAGCTTCCTCATAGAAATTACTTCTCTTTTTTTTATTGTTAGTGCCTCACTCTGAATCAAAAGCTGCTAAGTGGGATAAATATGATGTTAAACATGCTAACAATAAAGTTTTCAGTCTAATCAATCTCTCTGTTACTACAGCAAATGCAATTATTTTAATGGAGTGCCAAGATAAGTAAGAAACTGAAAGTGATCTGAAAATTTCTCTAACTGCCTGTTAATGGAGGACTTTCCTTCATTTTCTCCTTTGAAAACATTCCAAGAGTGTTCATATCTTGAGTAAAATATCTCCTTAAATATTACCTAAGAATGACTTTTATGTTGGCTGGTTTAAATGAAAAATTAAAAAAAAAAAATTACTTAAAAAAACCCCCAAAACCTAAAAATACCCCACCACATGTGGAAACCCAAAAAACCCTTCTAAAAATCGCTGCAGTCTTTCCTTTTGCAAAGATGGTGGAAAAAAAAAAACCAAAAACTGAGACTTATTTTGCTTTGTTTGCATTGACATATTTTATTAGGCTACTGGAGACTGAACAGACATTGATCTGTTTAACTTTCAATATAAAAGCAGGGGGAAAAAAAGGAAAATAAATAAAAATACAAGAGGGGAAACTTATAAAACAAGCTAGTTGCACAGTGAGAAAATAACAAACCAAAGTGCTTCTACACCCAACAAGGCTTTAACAAGGACTCTGCAGTAACATGACTTTATTGGAAGGATCACCACAAATTATCAATAGTTTTAAAGTTTTCTTGCCTGTAGGATAGAAGATGAAACATATATAAAGATATGCATATAGCAGAATTATGTCTTCGTCAGGAACTGGTATCCTACTTATATTTTGAACTGGCTACAACTGGGGCAGGTCGTTCCTTTGCTCTGCTGCTCAGAAATCACAGGATCTGTCCTCAGGGGACGGCCATGAGACTCGAGGATCTGGACCCTGTGGTGATTTGATGGGCACATAATATTTTAGCACTTCCACAATAACCTGCCTCAGCAGGGCATCCGGACCACACAGTCTGAGCTCAAAAAATTCTCACCAGTTGCAATCCTCTTCTCCCAGCTCCTTCAGAAGACCCCATGCTGCCACAAAAGAGGCTTTTCCTAGAGCCTGATCCTGCAGGAGCTGCCCCATCCTGGCTGTGGGGCAGGCAGCAGGGTGCAGGCAGCTCTGTCAGAGCCTCCCTGCATCACAACCTGGCAAACATTTTTTACTATCCTCATGACCAATATTCCCCTGTGGTTGTGGCTTGCATACCCTCAGAGAAGTATTTGCAGAAGGAGAGTCAGGGTAGAGAGGTTTTCCACTGGATGTAAATACTTTGAAAATGCTCCATCTTGCTTGGAAAAGGACCTTGGTGTGTCGCCATGTCACGGTGACAAACAGCATGAAATCCTCTTGCACTATTTGTGCTTCTGAATGCCAGCCGTGCTGAACTGCCTGCTGAGAGACTCTGGTACCAGCCTCAACTGGAAAATGTCTCAGCTGTTTGCAGGGGGATCACTGAAATCTATCAACAGCCAAGAGTTACTGGGCAATAAGCATCACTTCCAGAACCGCTATGGCATGAGCGAGAGCTCCCTGCCATGGCATTGCTCCACGTAGGCAGTTTGCAGCCATCCTCCCTGTCTTTCCCCTCCTGCCATGCCAGCACACAGTGCGTCTTTGGGAGACATTGTTCCTTCAGCCTGTGGTATGTTTTGAATGTTGGTGCTGCCATTAACAGGCTCCCTCCCAAGCCCCTCTCTGTCATGCCTTAAATCATCAGTCTGCCATCATTCCAGTGCTTCATCTCAGCTCCTAAGATGAATTGGCAGTTACAATAATGGTTCCCAGTGTAAAGCTTATAAAACATGCCCATTCATGTAGGTTTCTAATACATAACACTGTAAAACATGCCCATTTCTGTGGTTTCCTTCTAAGAGCAACTGAGTTTCAGCAATCAGAGGAAACTAGGCCAGGGCAATTCTGTATCCCGGTTGCTCGTATTTGTTACTCAGAGGAGTTTTCAACATGCCAGCTTTACAATAGCTATAGCTATGTGAAACTCAGCCAGGTGAATGGTTCCCAGAGCTTCATTTCACAAAACTTCTTCCTTTCAGTTTTTTAAAGGGGAAGAATTTCCCTGTAAAGAGTAAATTACTTTAATTTTATTTCTTTGTGAGAAGTTTCACCTAAGCAATTCAGCCAATGACAGACCAGGAAAAAAATGTGCTGTACCTGGTGTTGAGGATATTGTCAATGCAACTTGAGTGGGAAACCCATTGCAGCCCACAAGACATTGGTGTGTGCAGTTCTACTGTCTGTTCTTGCATGTTGAATTACTAGACCAAGTCATGCAACATCTTTTGGAGAAGAAGAATGTAGAAAGGAGGGAAGTGTGGGTGCTCAAGCATCCAATTGTGGTGCAGGAGGAATTCAGACTTTGGTTTGGTGTTTAGAAATGCTAGGCTCCAAATCTCCTGTTGCTTAAGTGTACATAGCTGCAATGTGAACACCAGCAGCTACACACACGTGGAAGTAGATACTCAATAATTGTCCTCATTTCCTTGCTGTATCTGTTTCTCAGTGCTTTTCTTTCACACAGCTATATGAAGTCTACTCTAGGACAGAACAGCTCTGCCCAACTATACAGAAAACTCATCGAACTTTGTGCTGTACAGAAGTGGAAGCAGAGCCTACTGCACATCTCAGTGGTGGGCTGGACAATATCCCAGACACTAACACAGAACTTTTACTTCAGTAAACATGTTTTTCCCTACAGACAGCTTAGTCTACCAAATGACCCCATTTATTGAAATAATCCTTTGGCTTCTTAATAAGTATTCTTTTCCAATGTATGAGCACAGGATAGAGGAGGATTTCAGTTTGCATTTTTTGCTGCACTAGAAGAATTTAAATAATCAATCAATAGGCTCAAATAAAACTAAAATCCAAAAGACTCAGCTTGTGAACAACCTTCAGTTTTTTTCCTGTAAAATCCTTCTGAAGTCTATTGATGCCTGGTATGGTAAACTCAGATTTGTGGAGAGACAGGGTGTACCAGACATCAGAACAGCTCATTCTTCATGGCTTAGGTTTGGGAGAGTTCATATGTCTGAAGCTCTCTAAACATTTACACAGCCCAGTAGTTCACACCTTTGTAATCTAGAGCATCAGTGAGTGCTGCTGTAATCTGCACTGTTTTGATACAGCATGCAAAAGAGTAAAAACACAAAATCTGTTCCATCTGCTCACTGGAGCAGGGGGCAGATGCTCCTAAAGAAGTGCAGAAGGCCAAGGAATTCTTGTGGGTTGTTGTAAAAATCGCAAAGGACTTGAATGCGCACCCCTGCCTCTTTGCAAAGGCTTTTTATCTGCTCCTTACCTCGATGCAGTTGTCAAGAATAGGATTTTAAGCCCTCCCTGAAGAGCCAATACCATTAAACGGCACTGAAAATCACTGCCTCTGTAAGGTTCAAGCCAGTCCTGATAAAGCTCTGTTTCTGCTTTGCATCCATAACTGCCTGTGCATCCCTCCTCTCCTTCACGCTCTTGTCCATATACATATAAGGATCTCTTGGACAGGAATGGCTTCTTATTATATGCTTGTGAAATCCTTAGCTTACAGAGCCCCTGTATGTTATTTTTTTAAACAAGAATAATGAACAGAGTAGATGATAACGTAGATGCTGGCCTGGCTGATCTTGGTCAGCTCTGTACCTGCTTACCCAGTCTGAGCACACATCTGCATGCACAGATTTCCTGTCTGGTTCCTCTCCCACCACTGATACACACATACACAGACATTAAAAATCCAGAAAACCAGTACTGGCCCAACAAGACATTTTTGCAGGCACTTTGAATTGGAACTGAAAAGGAGGCATTTCCAGTCATCTTAAGTACTTACTTCTACTTTCTGGCATGTTTAGCCAGGTGAGAATTTGAGGCAGGTGCCCTCCAGTGACTGCTCCTGTTATGTGCTGAATTTTGTAGTGTAAAAGTCATTCTTCTGCATCAGTGTGTAATGTGTGTTTGTGTATGCAGCTATGGAAGCTGGAAATAAAAATGGATTCCAAAGATGAAATCTTAGCCCAAACTGCTGCAGTACTCCAATATTATCCAATTACTGAAAAAGCAATGTTTAATTTGGAAAGAGGAGGTACCAGTTAATGATGAGTTATGGGGAATTTATTGCAGAGCAAGATTCTTGTTAAATTGGCATTACATGATGTGTGAGTAAAAGTTCTTAGGACTTAATAGCCTGGTCTTCTTGCATTTTTCACCAGCTCTCCTGTTTATTGAGAAAAGTGATCTCTTTGCTCCATGGGCATAAGACCAGTGTCAGGGATTTAGGAACTGGAAATAAAAAGGAGAGGACAAGCAAGTGGAGACAGGGGAACCACTGTCCTTCTAGAAAAACCACAGTCAGGAAAAATGCAATTCCACTCACATTACTCTATTTTCAAGAACGCATTTTGTTCCTAGAAACTTTCCATTCATGTATCAGTTAATCTACTGAGCAAAACACCTGCCACTAAACATTATAGATTTTGTGGTAAGAATATTGTGAACAAAATTTTATTTGTCCACTAGAAACCTCTGAGCAGGCTGGATTGCTTTCCCTTGCTTCTGGCCTGGGGTGATGGAGCCAGATGATGGCATATCACTGCTGGCCCCCTTTCCTTAGGTTTGCCAACATCAGCAGAATCAGCATGGGCTATAAACGTAATTTTTACATTTTCCTTTCCTGCTCAAGTGTAAAAGGCTTTGACTTTAAATCTGGTATTTCAAAAGTTTGGATAAAAACAGCTCAAAAGCTGGTCTTTCAAGTTGTCCCCTCTAGCTCAGGTTGGCAAGGTGACTTGTTACCGAATGCCAGATGCAGGGACCCTGTTGCACACGATGATTCATGCAAAGCTTTCATGGCTAACAGAGAGCCCAGACATGGGATGTGCCAAAGTCAGTGCAAGCTGTAAGCTTCCCACTGCTGTGAAGAATCAAATCCTCTTTTTAAAATGCAGCCCTTGCCGGTCTGTATGACAGAGATAGGAGAAGACAGTGCAGCGCAGTATTTGTGTCAGCTATCACAGAAGTGTGATAAATGTGCTGTCAGAGTCCTACAGCTCTATCTGTTTGCTGTCTGGTGGTTGCATGATTCAGGATCAGTTTATGAGTTTCTTCTGGAACCAGATGGTTGCAAGGCAACAAAACGAATGCCAGCTACATATAAATGTCAAATGTTCAAACCATTACATGTCAACATATACGAGGTGTGCAGCCAGCAGTGCTGCAGAGCACAAAGCCAGAGACAGGCAGCAGGTCTCATCGAGCCAAAGAAATACAGAATTCAGGAAAACTTTCATTCCAGCAGAGATACTTGGTGAAAATAAATCAGCTCCTTATAACAAAAATATGACCAGGTCTCCGTGTCATGAGATAGCCTGCAATATATGTCATGAAAGTGAATTCTGTCAGATTTAATTACTTATTTCTTGCAGCTTTAAACAGAACTGGCTTCAGACTGAAAGCAGCTCCTTATTAAAAATGAAATATAAAAGATGAGATTACTAGCCACAAGGAATTTACCATCAGAGACAGTATCTAGCCCTGTGCAATATCCTGTGCAATCATGCAATGCCTGTGATATCTGCAGCATTCCAAAACATTATACATTGCCATTAATTAGTCTTCTTAATTAGTCTCGTCAGACTGAACCTACCTGCAAGGTCTTTGCAGTGTTGGAGAGCACACTTCAGTGTTACACTAGCAGATGTAATGTGCTTTATTCCAGATCAAAGTATTCTGCCCAGTAGTTCTGCCCTTTTATGCCAAATCCTGATCCCACTGAAATAAACTCTAAAAAATTCAGTGGACTTGAGTGGGGCCAGATTTTGAACTTTGGCTGGTTTCTATATGTTATGGCACAGATGACTGCAATTTTACAATGAACTATTCAAAATCTTTCCAAACAAACTCAGTAATAAAAGGATTTCCCTGCTGTCAGAAGTGAAGTATTTAGATGATTCGTGATGAGTACAACCTTTTCTAATAAAGGATGGATATATTTTCTTTTGAGCTGCACTTCATTCATTTGCTACAAATCCAGGAAACATTTGAATTGAGTTAGGACCAAACAGTGCAGAGGCTGAAATGTGGTTATCATCATGTCATGCACAAGGCAAAGAGTCAGGCAGAATCCACTCCCTCCAGAATGTTGCCATCAATATTATGGGTGTGAGAAGGAGCCTGCAGCCATCTGGCCTTTATTAGCTGTGTTTTTGAGCTTGGTATACATGAGGAAGAAGTCTAACAGACAGTCTGTTACAGTCAGAGATTTGCATCAAATACCCAGGCCCTGGATGAGTGATCCCAGGAAGTTACCTGCTGATGAATATAACAAGGCATTTTGCAACAAGGATGCTGTTGAACTGATAATTTCTAAAATGTGGTTTATTAAAGTCTCCCTTTTTAAAATTAAACAGTGCATATCATCCATTTCAGATTCTTTATAACCCATCATTTATCTCTGCAAGACGTGAAGAGGAAGTCTTTTGGTAAAATCTCTGTCATTCTAAGAATTGTTCCTCACAGGCTGTTGCAAACTTGTTTGCTGTCCCAATACATCAAGTTTTATTGCCATCAGTTACAACTACACAACAGTGTAATATGATTATATTCCATGAAAGAGTCAGCAGCATATCACTGTGGACACCTCTGTGAACATTCCGAGATGGGGTGCTGCCTTATACATGGCGTGCTGAACAGCTGAGACAGTGAGCTCAAGCCTTTACGTGGAGACTGGACTCCTCTGTCCTGAAAAGTGAGACCAGGATGAGTCACAATCCACATTAGACATGACTTTACAAGACCTCTGCAAGCTAAATTTCTACTGACTTCAGTGGGTCATTGAATCTGGGAGGTTGGCAAGAAAGAGGCTGGGATTTTGCTAAGGAACCATTAAAGGACATCCCACCATACATCCCAAAAAGGCTTTCAAGGCCTATTTTAGAGATGGGCACTGAGTTGGTGGTTACAGAGGCTAGAGAGATTTATGTGGAGTCCTCAGAGAACAGGCAGTCACTCCGTCATGGTTGTTTCCTGGGTTTGTTCTCTGCAGTGGTTTGCACAGCATGTGGGGAAACATCTACCAAATCCATCAGCACGTTCTACAAAACTCTGCTCCAGCCCCAGGCAGGACAGTTGTGGATCTGTAATTACCAACGTCAGTGTGGGCCTGGTTCCTCCCTGGGCAAAGCATGAGCTTGCAGAGTCCTGGATCAGAAAATGACATTTCTTTCAGCATGTTGAAAACTGCAGTTCTTCCTTAAAGAAAAACAACCAGCTATTCTAAGATTGATGTGTAAAATAAATCCAACTAATCCAACTGAAGCTGTTAAAATAAAGCTGTTTTTTCTTATCAGGCTGGAGCATTTTGATGTGGCTAAAATCAAATGGTAAAGGCAGAACTCCTGCTATTGACTATTTTAAACGAGATTTCACTTTAATCAATGAGATTTTGCAAAATGTTTCTGACTTGCTTTCCCTGGCTGTTCTCAAAGCCCTGATCTATGAGTATTTATTACTCATATTTTCACACCTGGAATACTAGGTTGCTCCCTACTGTTATTGAACTACTATTGCTGTGAACTTCCTATCACGACTACGCTGTTGTGCTGGCTGTTTCCAGCTCCATGGTTAGCACAGGGATGGGAAGAATCAGGCTTTACTCTTCCATGTGGTTTGAGTTTGTCATCTTCATTTTCAGATTCTTGGCTGCAAAGTGGGAGACAATGTGTGCAATTCTACTAATCCAGAGGTTAAGTTTTCTTTGAGATGCTCAGCTGAATGTCAAGAAATGAGGATGACTTTTGTGTCATTGGCCCCGACGCAAAGGGAAGTTTTTCTACAAATGATAGAGTCCACTTCTCTGTGCTTCCTGCTGGCATAATGTCAACACCTGTGTGGTCTGAAAAGCTCCTCGGCTTCTCCTGAGGAGCAGGGTCCAAACCAGCATGCAAACATAGCATCTTGCACAGTTAGAAGTGCAGAGTCTCTAAACCCCTGCCTTCACCACAAAGGAAGTTGTCCTTCTGGAAGTTGTCTTTCTGCTTCTTGTCCCTCCAAGAACAGACAGATAAAAGCAGCCAGAGTCACAGGAATACCAGAGATTTTAATGGAAAAGTCTCACAGAGAATTTTTGTACTCAACGAATAGAGAAATAGGACTAAAGACTTCTCAGTTATAAAAAATGAGGTACTGTTAAGAAGAGAACTTTTCTGCTTAAAATAATGCTACTGTCAAATTCACAATTAAAACAAACTGACAGGATCCATTCCAAGCCTCAAACGTTCCCAGATCAGCACCTCTTAGCTGCCTGGAGGAACCCTCAGAGGAAAGGTACCAGATACCCAGTGCTTGCATCATGGTGACAAGGCCAAACTGTGATGGGGGACTGAGTTCCTCCCTGTCCCCTCTGTTGGTTCCAAAAGGTCAGAGCAGGGGCATGTGCAAGGAGGCTGCTTTGGGGAACATGGAGGTGCTTTATCACTCTGCTGTCTTTCATGATTGCTGCCTTCCCGCTGATAAATCTTCCTCGCTTTGTCCTTGTGCTCAGCGAAAGGCTTTTCAGATTGCCTGCACAGTTAATTTTATCTCCATCGCCGGGCTCCTCGTTTCTCTTCCCACACAAAACGAGCAGCCTGACAGCAGAAAGCTAATCAGGAGGAGAGCCAGAAGCAGTGCGTGCCAGCGGCCCATAGCGTGCAATCAGCCACTGCCTGAACTGTGTCAAAGCACCTCCATTCACTGCAGGGAAGATTTTTTGATGCCCCAGACAGATACTTGAGACAAGACAGCACTTATATACTTCATTATCTGTCAGGGAGAGATGGAAAATGGGTGATAAAGAAAAGAGGTGGGGTGAGAAGCATTTTGTTGACATTGGTAGTGAAGAGGTGAGCATGGAGACTCCTGGGTGGCCTTGGCAAAGCCACTGTTGCAGATCCTGATTCCCTGAGAGGGGCAAAGCTTGTGTCTCCTCAGCCTGCTGTCATGTATGGAAGGGACCCAGAGGACTGCTAAGTGCAAGCCCTCATACAGCTGGGGCAAAAGATTTACTTTATTTACCAAAGTGAGTGAAGTCAGAGGCCCAGCCCAGTTCCATTTGCCAGGAAAAAAGACTGAAAAGAAAAGATGACGAACTGGGACAGAGACAGTTGCCCTGGCCTACAGGCTATGCACATGGTGTCCACTCTTTGCTGTGCTCATGCAAAAAGATTATCCAATTAGTTTTGTCTCTTCAGCTCTTCAGGCCACTGTCTTTACTGAACGAGAAGTGGTCAAACCCTGTCTCCATCATACCCTGAGGTCAGCCCATGAATGAGTCTGGGAACTCTGCTTTATCCTACTCCCCTGAAGTATGGTAGATCCACATCATTGCCCCATTATTTGGTGAAGTCAGTATTGCAAGACAGCCGCTGCTGTGAGTCACAGACTTACTGATGCGATGCTAGGCCAGCACTGTACCCAGCTGTCTCCAACACAGGTTCCCATGGGAGAAACCCATGGATGTAAACCCCAAACAGGGCCTTGCTTAGCAGACGCCTGCTGAACAGTGACTGTGTTCCCCAGAGGGAACTGGGCTGATTCACATTCAAAATTTTCATACAAGATTTGGGATGGGCAATGTTTCTGCTCTGAGTCACGCTCAGCCATTCCTCTTTATGACTGGAAAGATGCTACCGCAGGCTTTCAGCTGTACACTGTGGTGCAGAAGATTTCACACAGTTGTCATGGGGCCTTTATGGAGGCCACTTTGTTCTCAGGAGGATCAAAGTTGTTTCAGTACTGAAGCCATTCCTGTGACATGCTCTGGGAGTTAAGTTTTGCACAGGAAATGCTCGAAGTAGTCACTGAGCAATTGCAAGTAAATACATAATTGGAGCTCAGCACTCAGAAGTGTCAGGAGCCAATAGCACAACCCTCTGAAGTCATGCTTGCCTGTAAAGATCCCAAGGAGACCCTTGCTGTCCTTATTATAGTTGCATATGAAGACTGAGCTTCTTTTTCTCTCTGAAGACAACAGCTGCTCCACCAAGGCTAGTGGAGAAACTGCTGTGGAGTTCAGCCACTCAGGACCCCAGCAGGCTGCCTGAAACTCTGGCCAAGCATAATATTACAGTACAATGTAGTGAGTTTGTTTTTCACAAGGTTCTCCTAGCTGCCATGGGCTGGGTGCATGACTCAGAATTAATGGAATGCAATAATTAATTTTACTTGTCAAGCCAGCATTACCCTATCTTCTGCACTGAAAGTAATGTTGCATCACACTGGGTCTGTTCAGGGTAGAATCCTGGAGGAAATTGTTCATGGAGAAGTCATGAAGAGGCCGAACCTGGGACTGGATACAGCATATCTGAGAAGGTTACTTTAATGTCTAATAGTTTCTTCTTTTTTATTTTTTTTTTAAGTAAATCATTTGAGTGCAGATACCCAAAGGATAAAAGCAAATAGTTTCCTCCTTCAACAGCACCTTAACTGCCTTAACTGAAGCAGTTTGTCCTCAGATTTGTGGAGAGCATCACTTAGCCCTGGTTGAGCAAAGGAGTAGTGCAAACCATGAGTCTGCTCCCTTGCACCTATGTTTCTTTTTGTAAACTGCAATTGGCTCTCCATACAGGGGGCCTGGACTGAATCATGGACTGGACATCTGAATTCACAAACCCCCAAAGACTTGATACCTAAGTCTCAGTGACTATACTGCAGGTTTCCCTGACAGGGTGAAAAAGAGCACCTGTAGCATGGTGGGACCCACTGCCCACAAGGAAGTATCACTTCCTGCTGTGTAGCAGCAAGTAGAGGCTGGAAGGGTTGGGGCTGTATGAGGCACTATCACAATTACTGGTGTTGCTGGATGAATGTTTTCCTTAGTGCTGTGCAAAGTAGGATTCTCCAGGAAAAGGAGCAGCAAAAAGTTAGTGATAGGACTGAGTATAGTGCAGTTTCTCAGACTGAAGCCATAGCTTGGTTCAGCTGCACTAAAGTACAGGCTCAGATGTATACTTGAGGGATCTGGGATGCCACCTTCTACTAGCTGGGTTCACAACATACCTGTGATTTTTGTCTTGGCAGCATGTGTGTGCCAGTGCTGGAGAGCAGTGAGGCACTGGCTTGTCACTTGAATGATTTCCTCTTACCTTCAGGACATATTTAGTCTTCCTTTCTTTTGATTATGTCCATCCTTCACTCCTAGGAATTAAAATTATATTCTGGACCACCATGATTTTCCCTCCCTTTATTGTTGAAGATTGTTTGCTTCAGGACTGAAGGATCTTGAAAATTATGAAATTATTTTCTTTGAAGAATGCAATCTTACACTAGTTTTCTGCATGAATTATTCTTTGCATCCCTCATTTGTTGCGACCTGAGTTGAGTCTTTGGGCTCTGGCAAATTAGAGAGATACCAAGAATCAGAGCAGGGTGATGTCTGGTGTCCTGGAAATCACAGGCAACACCGCTTCACTGCAAGAGTTCTAGCTCGTATTTTACAATTTTTTAATGATTTAATTTTTAGTGAAAGATTTATACTTAGGAAGATCTGTTCCAAATCAGCTTCAGCAGGGAGCAATGGCATTTTGAGAAATGGATCCCTTTATTCCAAACCACTCTGGGAAAAACACATTCATTGGCATATTTGGTCCAGAGCAGATGTAAATTACTGAACTGATCATGTAAAGCTGCACAATCACAAACTTTCTGCTTGGCTGTCTGAATTTCCTGTTGTTTAACTGCCTAGGCTTTAGTGTGGCAAACAATACCTTTCAGGGATGTACTGTGATCCACTGTATTAAATCTCTGCATACTTAGGGAATTTGAGTTCTCTCATATAATTTATCAAGCAAATGTGGATTATTTTTATATTATTCTTTTAAATTTTGTGAGAACTTTGACCTTGATTTAAAATTATTGACATTAAGATTCGCACTCTATGGACCTCAAAATTCCAGCCTTGTGAAAACCATTTGATCTCTATGAGCGGATCTGAGTTCTTGAAAGGCTATCACGTGCCATGGGGTCATATTTATTTTATGAGATGATTTTTTCCTAGTGAGATCAGTTAAAGGAGCAGCCAGTGTTGCAAAATGTGGAATAAATTTCCAGTGTTATACCACAATACCTAGAAAAGATCTCACCTGCCGTTTAGCAGCCAGTAATAGGTGCATTTTAATAGCCTGCATTTTAGGTAGCTCTGGTTTCATAACTCCCCAGCCCTACTGTATCTCATATAAATATATATATATATAATAGTTTCCTGCTTTCTTACTGAACACCTGGGAATTGAAAGTCAACTTTGCTTCCTTGAGTTGCTGAAAGATTGCTTTCAGGTGCTATAGGAGTCCTTCCCAGGGTTTGCTATAAATCAAGACAGCATCCACACAGACCACTGCATACCCCAAGAGTTTGCATAGCAGCAGGCTAGTTACTTGAAAGACACTAAGGACTAACCCACACAAACCACAGCTTTATGCTGAAAAAAATCCAGTAAGCACTGAAAATTGTATTGTGGTCTTGGAAGATTCTGCTCTAGGTGTTGCCAGTATCTGTTACGGAAAGTCAGAAAGCTGTGTTTTTCCCTTGGCCTTAACATTAGCTGGTACCCATAGCATTTACACAACTTGATGGAAACATTTTTTTGCCTTAGTGGTGCTGCACTGAATGATTTAGTGCCAACACCCCCCCGGCTCTGCCTCCTCCCCACCCCCATCATGGCCATCAGGTCAAGATCTCCTTCTGAAATGCTGCTTTCTGTCGTCAGCACTCCCTCATTTCCAGCCTAGTTATCCTGTCGCTGAACACACCAGAATTTCAAGAAAACAAGCATGACAATTTCCAGGCTAGTGTTAGATGATGGCTGCAGGAAAACTATTAAAAACTGTGTGTTGGGTCCACATTGCACTTAAATCTGTTAGAAACCGTGATGTGTTCACCAGCAACACAAGTAACACCCTTCATTCACCCCGTTCAGGACGGAGTTCCCAGCTTTCACCCGAGGGGGAAAGTTCTCTGCATTCTGGATGCAGACAGAGCCAAGAACTGCTCTTGTTCACACATTTCTTGCTAATTTGAGGTTCCAAAAATGGTATTTTTACCCCCAGTAAAGATTGAAAAATGCTAGGACACTCCCAGGCAAGGGATACATGTGTGTGTTGAGGGAGTTGGGAGGGGATGGGGGTGTGTGGACATTCACACTGTCTAATTTTAGATGTCTAATTCAATTAAGACCTGGCCTTGTTACACAGAGACTGGCCTTCTGATGAGGGTTACTCAGAGCTCTTAAATCAAGAGCCTGCTGCTCGCCATGAGCAGGGCAGGCAGCATAAGCCTGAAGTCAGACAGTGTTTGTACATCCTAGACACGTTAGTTTGTTCAACTTTCTCTCCACTGTGGCATATTGAAATACACCCTTCTTATTTTGTCTCAGAAAAGGCTTTATTGGCTTAGCCTTCTGCCCCATTTTAACCTCTCCTTCCCATTTGTTATTTGTGAAGAGTCAGCCCTGATTAAAACCAGCCCCATCTTTTATACTGTGCGATGGCAGTTGCTTCCTCTCCATGGATTTCTTCCACAGGATTCAGAGTTTCCTCAGCCCAGCACGTAGGAAGCCAGCACACAGAGCAGGCCAGGAACGAGATTTCCTTTGTAGCTTTACTTTAGTTTTCCTTCTGTTTGATTTCCAGGAGAGAGATTTTATGTTGCCTGGGTTTTAATATTTAAAAAAATATGCAGGGCCTGGCTTGCTCAGTCAGGGTGCCAGGACGCCCAGCAAGGCACTTCTTAACTCTTATTAGTCTTATACCATTCTTAGTCACTGTAGCATATTTCTCTGTCCTTCACCTTTCCTCACCTTCCCTTTCAAATGTAAAGTGATCACAGCTGAATTGATATTAATTGTGTCTATTAATAATTTCAGTCAGGAAATGTATTTGCTCACACTGTGATGCCAGGGATTAAAATGATCAAAACAGAAGTGTGTTTTCAGCCTCTCGGCTATTTACCAGTACTAATAAAAATCCCCCATATTTTTCCACTGGTTTTGGGGTACTGAGATTAAACTGGAGGTGTCCCAGACACTAGTCCAATGCAGCCTTCCTAATGACCAGCAAAGTGTGGGAACCCACCTCAATCCTAAAACAGAAACCAGATTAAACCATGTTAACCAACCCATTATTTTCAATTAACTCCACATTCTTCTGGTCTTTTAAACCAGTATGTGCACACAGTGTGGGTTTGTCAGATACAGAAATAGTTAAACATCTGCCATGACACCACTGTCCATTGCACTGAAAAAGTCCTCTCTTCAGCCATGGCAATCTTCCAGGAGTCTAAAGAGGTAAGAGCTGTACACTGGGTATAGTGTACTGGCAAGAGTTTCCTGATGCTTTGAGCAATTCCTTTTAAAATTATGCATAGGAAACCCAGGCTGTAACCCTAAGTCATGCCAAAACAATCTCCCCCTTCTAGATTTATAAAGTTTGCCCAGCTCTCTACCACTGCCACCCAGGTGGTACTTCACCCTACTACAGAAAAACACCTATAATTTTATTTCTTTGAAAAACACGTGAAAGTTTTGGCTCAAAGGCTGGGTGGGAAAAAAGTACATTTCTTAGTGGTTTATTGCCCTTAGGAAAACATACTTCAGTTATGAAGTATTCCCCCCTGAAAACTTACTTGACATTTTGTCGAGAAAATAGTAACATTTCTAAAAAGTTTGCCAAGCTACTTAATATCATAGCAGTAAAGCAAGGACCTGTAGAAATGCCAGTGTGTGGATCAGGCTGGTGACTCTTCTGCTGAGACCCATCCTATGAAGAATTACCCATAGTAGCAGGAGTTGCTCCTCTAAGAGAAGCTGTGTGGGTGTTTGCCTGCAGCAACACCATTGCTGTCTTGCCAAAGGGCTGTTTCACAGTCTGCACAAGGATGGAGGGCAAGAGGAGTTTGGGCATCATGAGCACCTGAGGGACTGAACAGGGCCCTTGGAAGCCCATGCAATCTGAACTCTTTTCAGTGGGCAAATCTGATCACAGAACAGCTTTTTTTCTACATCTTGGAGCCTCAAAACACTCCAAATCCTCTGTCCTTCCCTATCTTGGGCTCCCAGACATGCCATAAGCATCTTAGAATGGGCACAATGACACAGTTCTGTCAGTGTTCACTTATATTCTAAATAAACAAGCCTAGCTTAGATCAAATGAGTTAATTAGTATCTGTCTGTCTCTCTATCTATCATCTGCCTCTTCAGCTTGAGTGAAGTTCTGGCTCTGCCGAAATCAGTGAAGTTTTGCTATTCACATACATGGGACCAGAACTGCACTCCTTATCTCTCTTCTTTTCAGTTCTCAGACAGAAAGTAAATCTCTGTCTCAATTGCCACCATTTCAGGTACATCTCAGGTGTCCCTGATGATTCTTAGCTGCTGTACCACAATGCACCTCCAAACTCCGCAGTTGGTCTCATCTTTCAGAAGCAAGAGAGTTAAATGCTGTGTCTGAATAAATCTGAACTGCAACAAAGTTCAGACCCATGCTGGGATGTGAACTTTATGTCTCAAGCCCATTTCTAGTTTCGCTGTAAACAATTTCAGAATGTGATTAGAATTTAGGGGAAACTTGTAATAGAGCTGTAATAAGATATGATGTAATGGGTAATAATAATAATATATAGCAGCTGTTAAGTAAAGCTTTTTTCTGCATTTATCCCTGAAGGATACAGGGACTCAGCTGCAACTTCATATTTTGAAAGAGGGAATATTAAACACTGGGACCATGATGCAATGATGTTATTGTAAAGGCCAACAGGAAAGCCCAAAGTGTGAGAGTTAAGACCAGCAAAAGATGCACGCAAACAGCTGCTCTGACGTAAATTCCCTCAAGTTTGGTTCATTTTCTTTTATTTAACTCAGAGTTAATACAGTGGGTTTGCAGATATTGCTTTCAATAGGATCTGGGCTGCTGAGAACAGTGAGATTTTAGCTCTTAGGTTCCACTGTTGCCTGAACAAACCCGCAGAGTGTGCCTAAAGAGATTAATGCGAGGTGTCTCTCCAAACGCCTGTCTGAGGCAGCGTCACTCAGCTTCAGGCGACACCCTACCCTCAGTTCATGCCTTTGAGAGAAAAGAAATATAAAGTCAACAAGAGTTAGGAGTGGAACATCAACTTCAAAACGGAATTTCCTGGTGTTTTTCACAGCATGCCATAACTTAAGTGCTAACTAATATTGCTCCGTGTATTTAATCTCCATGCATTGAAGGAAAAAGATCTTTAATGGAAAGGCTAGAACAGATAAACCTATATTTAGCCTTCTATAAACACCTCCTACGGTCACATTTCTTAAATACAGAGGCCAAGGATTGCACAGAGAAAGTGTATGAATGCAGGCACACTTATATTTGACTCAGAGAATGAGCATTTCTCTGTATGATGGACAGAGCCCTATACAAAATGTATTAAAATACAACTTTTATTTGTTGACACTAATAAGAAATGACCCAGCTAGGGAGAAAAGGAAATATAGTTTTTTTATCATTAACCTGGCAGAATGTTTCCAGGTTGAAGATACTAAGCATCAGTATCAAGCAGACAGAAGGCCTGATTCTGCTGGACACAGCTCTTCCTATCCACCTGCCCTTCACCAATGCCAATTCCCTGCCTGCTGGGTTCTGCCGACACATTTCTGACATCAGCTTTGTTTCCCACATAACTCGTTCAGCTTCTGCAGCCCAGGAGAGAGCTCTGGGTCTTATCCTTTCTGATGGTGATAGGGGCGGTTGGGACCTCTTGCTAAGCTGAGGACTCCAGTTAGGCATCTGCAGACGCAATGAAATGGTGAGGGGTTTTTTCTTCCAAACTTAAGGACACGCCGGGATACTTGTGGTGTCAGTGTTAGAGAAGAGAAACAGAGCCCAGTGTCCCATTACACTGGCTTTCAGCTGTATTTGGGAACAACCATTACGTGAGAGGCACTGCCTACTGCCTGCTCTAAGTAATCCAGGCCTGATCCAAAGCCCCAAACCA
Source organism: Psilopogon haemacephalus (assembly GCA_013396835.1). NCBI lineage: Eukaryota > Metazoa > Chordata > Aves > Piciformes > Megalaimidae > Psilopogon > Psilopogon haemacephalus. The sequence goes on from VWZI01011650.1 coordinate 676,067, forward strand.
TCTGTCCTGCCAACAAAAGCATGTTAAATAACTTACCAGAAAGTACATTAAAACAGTCTCCTGTCCTTGGTGTTATTTTGGTATTTTGCTGCCTGTGCAATGTTACCACACTGTGCCTGCCGCTCAACTGTATTTTTAGCATAATAAAACTAGAAAAACAATCATCCCTTCACCTGGATCCCAGAAGTCATTTCGGTTTTAATGTCTGAAGATGTCCTGAATTCAAACTGGGGTTTTATTTTTCTGTAGATTTGGATCTAAGGTTGAGAGGAATTTTCAGTAAGATTTGCCATCTATTTTTACTGACTTAAGAACTGAAGGTCTTTGTGTCATTTTACATTGCTAGCTTCAGGGAGAAAAAGCAGGTAACTGTGCTGATGAATCCAGAAGAATTTGAGAGCGATTAACTTCAAACAAAGAAGCTAGGCTGTTTTAATGATGAGATTGTTATCTGAGTTGAATGCATTTAAATGTGTATTTTACAGTCCGCTGGTCAAGTCGTAAAGGTACTGTAAGCCTTAAAAGAAAAAATGAAGGTTAATAGATCAGAAATCAGCTACAGAATTTTATGGGTCAGGGAACAGTAGAGTTTTATTCTTGACAAGGCACCCTGCAAGACAAGGTGGATGGAGGTCAGAGAGTTGCACGCTGCATGGGGGTGGCTTTTCAGCAGTCACCTCACAGGGAAGGAGGAAGATCACATCACAATCCAGGCTGTCATGTTGAAGTGAACAATGATGCCAAGTATTATCCAGCAAAAGTCCAGTGTCATTTCCCAGCAACACAACACTTTGTTGGCACAGAATTGGTGTCATTTTGTCCTTCAACATCTCTCCTGAATGCCACAGCGGTAGCACCTGGAGCAGCTCAGAGAAAAGGCCACAGCACTGCCTCTGTGTCTGCCTGTGCTTGGTGAAGACTGAACCAAGCACATTTCCCATCTGCAGCTGAGTGGTCTTCCCTTTAGAGACAGGGAATGTTGTTCTCCTGCAATTGTTCTATTTATTTTACGAGTTGTACTAGGAATGTTGTGTGGCACTCTCTTGGCCCCTCTCGCCTATGATTTACAGTAGTTATAAACATTCCAAAGTATACATGTAAGTTAAATGATACATTAATATTGTAAAGTTACAATTCTGGTATAAATGTGTCATCAGTTTGAAAATTCAGTTTTTCCTTTGCCCAGCTTTGTGATTAGGCTGACTGGAATCAGCTTGATGCAAAAGCACCACAGACATGAATCCAGTGTGCCTATGTGTCCCCAAAGTAAAATACTGTGAAGACAGGAAGAGAAGGATATTCTGCCAAGCTGAAACAGTTCAGAATATTTAACTGCTTACATGCATTTTAATTATATTATTCAATAAATAGAGTGAGAGGGAAAAAAGGTAACTGAACCTCATGCCCATGACAAGAAGACAAATGAGACTCTCAGCAATACCCTCCAAGGCCCAGCTCCTCCCATGGGTTCATGCCATTGAGGTTGTTTCTGCAGTGCCAGAAACCACAGAGCTGGACTGGCTGCTTGGAAGGGTATGTCTACACCGACAGCCCTGCCAGAGCTGGCCACATGCTGCCATGGCTCCAAGCTGGTCGGATCCAAGCCAAGTCCACAAGCCCATGGTTGGTCACTGCTGGCCTGAGTGCAAACTGCCCCCAGGACACTTGTATAGACAGACCCAGCCCTGCTGCTTGTAGCAGTGATGGCACCACGGGACTCTCCTTCTCCACTTTGCCCCACTTTTCACTTTATGAAAAGAAGCATTGACATTTGCTAGAAGGAATAACTTGGACTAGGGTTTTCACAGAAGATTGCAGCAAAATTCAGGAGCATCTGTATCTCCTGTTTGCAGAATAACTGCCACAGCAGCAGTGAAACTCTGTGAAATGTTCAAGACCATGGAGGAAATCAGAATCACTGGGAGGAATGAAACCTAACTGTACATACAGACTCTAATATGAACCTACAGAAACTCAGCTGGCAGGTAGTCTGTAAAATATAATCTGGCTATGAAAATAAGACTAGTCACTTACATAATGAATGCAATAGAATAAATTAAGATGAAAGAGGCTATCAAGGGAAAAGGAATTTGTGGCATCAAGAATTTACAGGGTCAGTCTCAAAGTCAGATGGAGATAGGGTATCTGGAAGGAGATGCAGTGAATGTATTTGTTATCTCCATCCGTCTATGTACCACTGCTCTGCAGAACTCCTAGGAATGCTCATTTTCAGAATAAAATGAACTATTTAATAAAAGGAGGTGACCTAATTCTTTACATTCACATCAGAACTCTATTGCTGTCTGATTAAGGTCACTAGCTCAGCTGCTTCATGGGCACGGTGGAATGTCCCTAAATCCCTGAAAATGTCATCTGCGTTACCTTAATAGTCAATTCTTCATCAGTCATTCTGTAAGAAAGTTCTTTTTAAAAGAAACTTAGGAGAAAACAGCTTAGCATTTGGAAGCATAGCTCTTGAGAAACATTTCTCCCTCCTGCCAGACCCAGTAAAGACAACTGGGCGAGCTATCTGATCAAACAAGCCTACCACAGAGCAGCTTCGGTTTTCATTGTTGCAATATGAAAATATTTTATGATGCCTCATAACTCATGCATGAGGCTCTGATAACGGTCACGTCAGCCCCCACATTTCACACTGCATTTAAAAATACGGCTTGTTTATCTACCACATGGGCTGCAGCCTGCAATCAGATTCACATTTGAAAACACCCAGCACCCACATGCAAGTCTCAGAGGCTGTCCTGGCAGAAGCACCTTCACATGATACAAAACTGTTACCCTTCTTGTTGAAATTAATGTTTCAGAACTTCACATTTTTCGTCTCTGGGTTTGAAGACAAACTGAGTTAAATCTACACACTGTGTCCTTTCAGATCTTTAGCACATCACTCTCACCCTGTATCTTCTGCAGATCCCTGGATGGATGGGATTGGCGGGTGGCTGGCTGGAGCAGAGCCACAGTGTGTCTGTGTTAAGGGTTCCCATGTCCTCTTCATTTTATTGTGTTTTTGGTGCATTTGCCATTTTACTGAGAGCCCAATTCCTACAGAGGCTTGTGAGAGGATCTCTGCTCTCAGCAATAAAAAATAGCCTTGCAGCCCACATGATTACACTGAAAATCTCCAATATGCAACTGAGATGAACCTTTGGGTCTTAAGGCAAATGCAATGAACCTCAAGCATGCATTTAAATATACAAACAGATAAAAATAAAACAATGTAATGAGTTCTAAGCCAATTCCACAATTATGCTGCCTGAGTCACCAAACTAAATTGCTTGGACTTGGCAGTAACAGATGAACTTTTATTTAGGTCCATGCTCTCTATATTACATTACTCTATTAGCTCCTTAAATAGCAAAATAAAGTATGACTTAGCATTCAGCAGTAAATCCTTTCCCTTTCTTGTGTCCTATGCTGCAGTAGCATAGTTTAAGTGAAAATAATTTTTGACAAGGACAATAAGTGCAAGATATTGCCCAACTGTAAAGTTGAGCTGGTCTTTCAGTTAACTATTTCTTTCTTAATGCGGTGTATTAAATGTCAAGCAGAGGCATTAGCTAAAGGAGACTGTTGATGGTTTTAAATATTCAAGCAGTGTTTTCCTGCTGTGTTTGTGTAGCCATTGGGCAGCTGACAAGTCGTTTTGCAGAGCATAAGGGTTGCAGTGTCTCAGAGCAGAGCCTAGAGAGAGCCAGCTATTGCCATGTAAAGGACAGAGGCTTCAAGCAGGCAAGCACATGTTGTTCAAAATGTGCTTATCATTCATTCCTGTGTATTCAGGATGTGTAACCTTTTCCTGTGTCCCCAGCTGGCCCATTCCCCCAATACCCCCAGCCCGCACCAGGCCCATACCACCTCCAATGCTGCCTTTATTTCCTTACTTGCTGAGGCTCTCTGCCCACTGCACAGCATCTCTTTAATCTCTGTAAACCAAACTCCCAGCCAGAACAAACTCTGTGTGCCAGAATGCATTTGGGAGGGATGGCAGGGACAAGCTGTGAGAGGCTGCATGGCAGAGGAACAAGCACAGGGGCCTCGTGGGTTAATTTCTGGTCAAGTACCTCCTTTCAGAAGGCCACTGGGCAACAGAGAACTATTAAAAACCCTTAGAGGTTTTTCCATTCATTACAGCACTAGTCTAACCTGTGTTCTCAGCCTTAAAATCACACAAAACCATCTTGATGTGACCTGAATTTCATCCTTGAATGTCTTCTCATGTGGAGTTCCTGGCCAAGAGTTACTTTTTGGGTGTGATTTGAGACAGGAGGGCAGGTCAACCTGCAAAAGCTCAGCTTGAATGCAGGGAATGAGAGGCTTTCATGAAAAGCTTATTCTGATGAAAAATACTGTATATTGTATTTGGAAGCACATGGGGGGTTATCCACACAAGCCAAGTGTTATGTTTTCCAATTGTCCAATAAAACAGATTTACATAGGAGCAGGGAAGAAATAAGGCATTTTACAAGACTATTTCTAACCTCCATGAACTAAGACATTTGATTTAAAACCGCTTAGTGCCCAGCAAGGGGAAATAGTTTAGACTATATGTGAAAAGAGAATAATGGCTCCATCAGGTAGTCTGTCAGCTTGTGTAAATAGGACCAGGTTGGAGTGTAGGAAAGTAGGGTGAATGATCTACTCTCCCAGGAAAGGGCTTCAGTGAGGCATTTAATGAAACTAGAACAGACTTATTGTTCTATGGGACTCGTACAACAGTTCCCCCAGGTCCCTTTGAAAATCACAATCTGAACAGACACACCAGGAAAAATAAAGACTGTATTTACAGGGCAAAAGTTGAGCCCCAAAGCTTTTACAAGCTCAGTCTAAGGCCTGTCAGAAATACAAGCTGAATATACATTTCTTAAAGCCTAACAATTATATCTATAGGAAGATCTCCCTGTCAGTAGGAGCAGCACAAAATGGACCATCTGATGGTAATGCCACACCCTGTGCAAAATCTCACCCAATTTATTTCTCAGGATGTCTCTTTCCTATTTCATTTCAGGCAGAACTCCACAGTGCCAGAAAACTTCAGTGCAGAACAAAGTTTTATGGGCCTAAAGACCAAGGTCGATTGAAAATCAGGAATCATTCATGGAAAATTAGTAAATATGACACACAGAGAGTGAAATCTGCATTCAGAATCACCTCCAACTGGCAAGGGCCGAGCCTACGGGACAGCTTTATTGTGTCTCTCAGGATTACAGCATCATTTTCCCTGACAACCAGTTCATGATCCAAACTAAGCAGAAGCTCTTTTTGGTGGTCTGCTCTGAGCCTGTCTCCTGTGCCAGGATCTGTGAAAAATATCAAGACGAAAACAAGCAGGAGGGATTTTTTTGCTTTGTTGTGCAGGGTGAAGAAATAGGCCTTGATATGGCGAGAGCTTCCATGTGCTGAGACATTGGTTTAGACACTGCAATTCTTCTCTCCAGATGCACATGTGACTCCTGTTAACTTCAGCTGGAGCTACACATGCCACAGAGCAGGAGCAGACACAGCAGCAGCCATAATAACCAGGAACATGTTTCCAGACACCGTCATGCCTCAGGTACGTCTGAGGCACCATGTCAGGACTGAGCTCCTAGGGTAAGTGAAAAAGCCTGAGAGAGCCAATTCACACTATGGAAAAAAATTTGGGGCTCTCAGACATCATCAAATCAGGGCTGGAAGGCACCAAGGATCATCTAGTTCCAACTCCACTGCCATGGGCAGGGACACCTCACACTACATCAGGTTGCTTAGAGTTCCATCCAGTCTGGCCTTAAAAACCTCCTGGGATGGGATACATCACCTCAAGCTCTCTGTGATCCGTTTCCCACTAATGGGAAACCCAGTTGCTAAAGGTGGGAGGAAAATCTTACACAGACACTAGGCAAACAGGCAGGACCAGGAGCTGGGCAGCTGATGGAGAGCACCATCCCCACAGTTTAACAAGGCCTCTGTTGATTTTGATGTGGCTTGGAGCCATCTCCACATGACTCAAGATCCCCAGGGTGCACTGTCCTTACTAAGGGTGCCAGAGGGGCCACACACATTCTGGGCTGTTAAGCAGCAGGCAGTAGTTGTCACCACAGAAACAAGGAGGGGTTTTGAAATGAAAGCACAGAGAGGTTCACTGCAGAAGGAATGTTGAAGGGCAGATTTGAGGGGCAGCTGCAGGATGTGCAGGACAGAGCCTCGTCTAGGTGCAGAGGAAGAGTTACTGTTGCTCATAGGATGTGGGATGCTGATGGGATATGGCCTGGAAAATCAGCAATGATGCATGGAAGGTGTGGCATGGGAAGGCAATGCAGTCTGCACGCTCTGCTGAGATCCACATATGGATTCAATGCCAATAGATGAAAGGCCACACGTCTGGGGAGGACCAATAAAAATGCAAAATACGCTTTGGATGGAAATGTTCATGAGGAAACTAAAGAGGAAACAGACTTGCTGGCAACAGTAGCTGCAAAGCAGTCAGATGGGCGCTGGAAGATATAAGGGTGGGGATTGCAAAACAAAGGAGATAACTGCTCCCCTCCTCTACCCACACCAGGAGTTCTGTAGTTGGTATTACACCATTTTCTTTATAAATTACACTAGGGCAAGGGATTCAAAAGGGGAAAAAATAAGCCTTGTGATAGGAGAGGTGCTGCTTTTCAGAGGACTTTCTCAGTGACAGAATCACAGAATCAAACAGGTTTGAGCAAGGCAAAAGGCAATCTCCATCTTATAGAGGATAAAACAACCTGAATAGGTGTAGAGGTTCTCTGGGATGGGCACCACTGCTTCCCTCATGCAGGTCTGCTGGAAAAGGTGAGAAAACATCGTGCCAAAGTGTTCCAAACAGACACGACACAAACTGCTCAGAATAAGAGATGTAGCTCCTTTTGAGCACAGTAAGCAATGGGGACTGCAGGAGGTAGCCCTGAAGATGCTTCAAGGGTAAATATTCTTCAGGTGTCTTCAGATCCAGCAAGGTCATTGAGGTGAGGGTGGATTTAGACAGGCTAACAAGTCCCTGCTCTTTTCTGTGCTCACATCTGGTAATTGCAAGGGCTGCAGTCTCAGCAGGAACCGTCTTCTGCCTTTATTTCCTCACGTAAGCAGCAAACGGGGTCATGGATGGGAAGTGCCAAAAGTAATCTTTCAGTCTCTTGTTTTCTTTATATGAAAAATGTATTGCATATTTCAAAAAGAAAAAAAGAGAAAGAGACAAAGAAAAATTACTTTGTCTGGAACCAAAAATTAAAAACCCCAAAGCCTTCCTTGTGAAGTGAGCTAGGAGGGACTTGGATAAACACATCTATTGACATTAAAATATAATACTTTTCTTCAGAAGGAATGAATGACACAAAGGGTGTGTGTATCTCAAAAAGCTATTTACATTGCCTTAACCTGAATTCACCTCTTTTTTTCTCTACACTATTTATTTTCTTTGCATAATGTTCTTGTTCACAACAGCCCTTCTGCTTTAATTTCATAAAAGGACGTGGAAGAATGCAGGTTTTATTGTTTGCAGTTTTGCTTTAGTCTTTATTCATCTTTCATTTCCAACAAACTCTAACATTTCACATTCTTCCTTGTTCCTTCTTATTTCATCTTTCTTCTTAGTGATTTCTGTTCTCTTCTTGCATCTTTTCTCCTGTTAGTTGTCAAGAGATAAAACCTGTAGGACCTCTTAGCAAGTGAATATTGGCTTCCCTGAATATGTGGTGAATCTTGTGCTCCAGAAGGCTGAATCTGTGTCTTTTCATGCTTGTAAAAGCACCATAATACAGTTTCTAACCATATTCAACAAAGATCCATTTAAAAGAACCACATGCTGTCAATATTCATACATTTGATTTATTTGTAAACCCATTGGAGGAGGCTTTGCTCTTATCAGGAGGCTGCCAATGTGCAGTAATAGCTGCAGGGCTGTCCCTCCCTCTTCAGCCTCTGCATGTGGGGGATTATTATTCCTTTACAATGTTTTACTTTACTTCCCTCATGTCAGGAGATTTCTGGTATGTGGCCAATGGCCTCATCGCTCTCTAGAACAGCTTGCTAAAATACATGATGGAGAGAAGCTGAAAGTGTATGGGCTTAGTTTATAACCCATGGATGGCTACAAAGAGACTTCAGCACAGCTCTGCAGGAAAGACTTGGGGGTGCCACAAAAGTGCTGTAATAGCTGAGATTACAGGCAGGATCAAAATTATGGCTTTTAAGCCAACATGATTGACAGGGCTGAAGAGCTCTATGCATAAAGTCTCAAAGTAAGAAAACAAAATCATTGCTCATCCAGACACAGTAAAAACAGTGTGGGCAAAGCTGATCTGAAGATGTTTTTAAACACATGAAGCCTGACTAGAAGTCAGAATTTAGTACCCAAGGAAGATTTTGTGATCAAGAATTAAGCTTATTCAGCAACCATATAGGATAAGAAACTTTTCCAGAGCTACTGTTAAATGCTATAAATGTTTTCAAACTTAATGCTTCAGAACTGAAAGTAGCCTTCACCCATCATAGCTTTGGAAGTGTCTAGAGCAGGTAAACCTTCCACACCAGCATCTTTGGCACTTCACACCAGCATAGGCTGGTGTCTGCACAGGGACTGGGATAGATTTTATCAGTAATGAGCATCTTGAAATGAAGATGCCTACATGAATGCTAAAACTCCTTTAAAAATCTTGGCCCAACCCAGCAAGAGAAAGAAAGGGTTCTCCAAGGTACGGTTATTTCTTCAGGCAGTGTTGGGTAGCTGCCAGTTTTAGTCACAAAACTGCCGTTTTCCTCCTTCCATAATTGCAGTGGGCAGAAAGCCACCTCACAGAAAAGAACTGGCACATCCTTGAGCTTCGTCCACCCACCTCAGCAGAGTTCATTAGGATGAGCTGGTTGGCAGGTGCAGCCACTCTCTTCAGTCTACAGAAGTCTACAGAAAATGTAGTGACCTCTCTTTGCTCCTTCCATGCCTGCTCTCAGAGTAGAATTTCCCAGTGCTATGAATGTCAGACTTTAGTTGTTCAGGTGCCTTTGCACATCAAAAGCTTGAAATTTTGCTCCTCCAGCATGCAAAAATTGATTATTTATCCTTCCACAGCTGAGTTTGATCCTGCCTTATGTCATGAGCACCATCAAACCCATGGCAGTTATAACCAAGTCACTAACAAGTTTTCAGTGAATCAGGGTTTTGTGTTGTTGGGAAATGGCAGTTAATTAGAACTGAAGCTTTCTGTGCAAGTGCATTTGCTTTGCTAAATTTAACTCAAGACAAGGTGTGAAAATGCTGAGGAAGGAGGCAGAACAGGAGTGTACCCCTTTCTGTCTCTCCTGCCCTGGTCATCCACAGGAGTATCTGGCATCAAGCCCCATCACCTGCACTGTGTATAGTTATTTGCAAGTACTTTTTATGAAATGGTGTGAAATCTTTCAGCTGGTACCCTACCCAATGCATGAGGGAGCAAAGATGTCACTGGTTTTGCCCTATGAGTGATGGATGCTATAACCTGGTGCCTCAGGTGCTTGTTCTGAGTAAGAAAACAATTCCCTTATTTGTTCTGAAAATAATCCAGAAGTTTTCAATTTCATTCTTGTGCAGAATAAAGCAGATGTTGACACCTGCACATTTCACAACGGGTAACTGTTAGTAGTTCACTTATCTCTGGCGCTGAGTGACAGGATGAACCTTTGGTGACCCACATTCATACTCAGCAGCTTCTCCAGCAACCTGGCACCAGAGCTCCCACTCCATCAGTCCTGGTGCATCTGAAACTTCCAAGATAATTTGCAAGGACAAGTCAAAAGTTCACATTCAATCCACCACTTCTTATTTTTAATTAATGACAGCTCAGGTAATTGGAAGGCTTGGGTGAGGAGTGAGGAAAGTCCTATAGGTGTTATCCTGACTTCCCTTGGTTCTCAATCCTTCAAGTCCAAGTGTACACCACAGATAACTAGAGGGAAAAGCAGAACAGCGAGTTGCAATATCACATTCTTTCCCCCCAAACATGAAGGAACATGTTGTTCCAGCATATTGGGTTTCACAGCCACAGAGTTTAATCAGGTCGGGGAAATAAGCCTGTCTGCCTCTGCTTATCAAAGTGTCTTCAGCTTCTTATCACTATAACTGGTGACAAGAGTGCAAATCTGCCTCACCAGAGAGATGCTACCTGTCTGCAAGCAGCCAGCAAGAAGCCCTTCAGAGACCAAAGTCTGTCCTCTCCATTTGCCCAAGCAATGTGGTTCGTTTGTATGTGTTGAAGAAAGTTTGACACCTTTTAGTTTCTCAAGCAGTGGATGTCAGAGCAATGGGAGAGGAAAGGTGAGGCAGGAAATCTGTCTCCCTTTAAAGGTGCTTTGATAATCTCCTGCACAAGAAGCAAAAGTCTTCAGGTTTCTCACGTTGTAAGATGGAGCATGCACTGCTCGAGACCTACATTTATAGTTCTGTTACTAGGAGTGAAATGCTTTACATGCCACTAGGGACATGTGAAAGGAGAGCTGCCTCTGGTGTACTTCTAGAAGCCATGCCAGCAGTTCAAATAATTTTTTTCCAAGATTTTATGATCTGATGCTTGGATTACATTTGTTTAGCTGTAGAGGTGTGAGGTCTGAACAATTTGTCAAAGTAAAGAATAGCCCCAGCTCCAGACATGTGTGTTTGGAGTTCAGCTTCAACCACGACACTGTGGAATGCTTGAAGAGGGATGAAGTCACAGGACATCTTGTCTGAGACCTAAAGTGTAGGAGACAAGAGAGAGGTAGCTCTTCCCTCCTGGAGAGCAGGTGTTAGGGCACGGTGGTTTGATGCAGTGTTAGGGCACAGTGTCTGCAGGGTCATGAAGAGAAATCTGCAGTGGAAAGATAAACCTTCATCTCCAAATATAATTTTAATAAACTATTTTATTCTGACAACTTTTTCCTCAAATTTCAGGCTTCAGACCTTTATTTACATTGTTCCAGGAGGGCAGTTTAATAGCACAGCATGATTCTTCCCTAAGTCTTCACAGATGTGAACTCAAGCTCACAGCTCCCCAGGCTGGAAGGTGACCGTGGCACTCACCCTGTCGTGTAGGTGGGGCAATGAAGGAAGGAAGCTGGTGGCATTTCCAAGGCTACAGAGCAGATACCCTCTTCCCCAGTCTATGGGAATCCCCTCTTAAAGCCTGAACTATAGGATTAAATGTCAGAGCAGTAACGCCAGGATTCCCACTCCATATCCTCTTTGCATCCCAGTGCCTCCTATCCCAGAGCAATCAACTTTTCTCACCTTTTCCACACCAACAGCTTTCATTCTTCCCCACTTCAGCATACCCAAATCCCCCCATTTCCCATTTATCCATCTTCCTAGCAGATGCCTTTCTTCCAGCCTATGGCAATTCTCATCTTGCCCTGACCCTCCACTACTTCCCTACCTCTCTCAAACATGTACATCCACTGATGTCCTGCATCTGCCTACCATGGCAAACCAAATCCACTCCTACACACGCACATACACTTCAATATTTGAGGAAACTTGGATGTGAGTTGCATCTATCAAAAGTCCATTGGAAAATAACTTCGGGGCAGAAAAGGAAGCAAATGTAAGAAAAAAAAAAAGATGGACATGTGGTAGCCCTAATAAAAAGTGATAAAGCCCTCAGATGTTGCTGGGAAAACTCCCACTTAATTAACCAAGCTTTGGACCAGGCTCCAAAGCAGCTCAGTTTCCAAAGCTGAGATAAGTTCCTGGCTCCTATTTCCAGCTCTTGTGCTGAGACTGCTCAACAAGGCCCATCCTCTTCCTTTTATTTATGTTAGGGAGTCACTCATTCGTAATTCATCTGGGACCAAAGCTCACTTCCCGTGTCAGGATACAGATCGTTTATAAGGCGATAAGGGACTATATTAACATTACAACCCGGTGTTTGTAGATGCTCCCATTCTCTCTCAAGATGTTTATCACCAATAAACACAGTAGAAAATCTGACTTCACTGACCTTTGCTTCACAGATGATTCTCTTTCACACTGTACATAAAACCAGACATTTATTTAGTGTAGTGCTGTGCTGGGTCCAGTATATAATGCAGAAGACAACAACAGCTGTAGGAGCTCAGTACCTTTGAAAATATTGCTCTTGTAAACCTGTTTAGGGTTTTTAGTTGCCACATGTGCCAGCAGTGTATTTTTACTTGCTCATCAGGAAGTTGCCCTACCACTCCAAACTCCAGATTATTCTGTTCTTATGCAAAGAACAGCAAAGCATGTAACTGCCAAGCACATGACAAAGCTTTGTGATGGATTAACAGCATTTCACAGCTGAAAATTAGGTCTGTAGATAAAAAGCAAATGTTAACGGATATTCACTTAGTGAATCACAAATTTCCACCCAGTCTCTCATTGCACTGTCATAGTTGGGATGTGACACATTATTGAAAGGAGAAGCAAACATTAATCTGTTATCTTTGAATCATATTTAAGTTACTTGTCCTCTTCATGGCCTGTAAAACAAAAGTGTCTGTATGCTGGACAGGTAAATATCAAATCAATCTCTCGAGTAAGACAGCACTGATGAACTAAATGGTAACAGCAACCAAGACTGGCCATGGAAGGCTCATACTATTGGGACTACTCATTGGTTCATACTTTATGAGTTTCATTTCTAGGTAACAGGTTTGACTCTACCATGATTTAAGATGATGATCCACCAACAGTGAAGGGTGGAAAGGAAATTCAAGTTACATCTGGTGCTCTTACGATGAAATAACACTAATGGGTCATAGGCCCAATAGATCAACCATACACACAGCAATTCTGAACCTTCTCCTGAGGAACAGAAGAGCTTGGTGAAAGGTCAAGACCCAGAATGATAGTCCCACCATAGACCTTGGGTGACCGTTGCCCATTACTTTAGAAATGACAGAGGAAGACAGGGGGCACCCAGCTCTGAAAACGTGAAGGAATGTGACTTCCAGTAAGTGGCCAGTACTCACCTCTAAAAATAGAGGCACTGGAAATCACTGGTGACTTTTGACAGTCTTGGTCAAAACCAACTATTTTTAGCCCATCTGTTCCCTCTGAGCTCAGTTCTCTCAGGAAGAATGTATATTTTGGGCGAAGGGGAGGAGGCAGAGGTTCTTGTCACAGATTGAAAGTTGAAACACTTTCATATCAAGAGCACTAAAAAATGACAGAACCACTTAATTTCTTTAAATGGGTGTGAGAACGTTGCCAAGTTTTGTGAGCAATTAAATTTAATGCTGGATAAGATGGCAGGGATGAAGGATAATTATATGCTCTCAAAAGCTTGGTCTTTTTGTAAATGAAATGGCCTCAGGGATTTTTCCAGCAACATTTGGGCTCAGCTTTTTAGTTCCAACAAAGCCAGTTGCCAGTCATGGCTCTGCACTGGGCACACGTGAAGTGGTTTTTAATGAATTGTCCATCAGATTCCCATTCAGTTGCCCACCAAACCTGACAATAGGTTCGTTTTTCTTTTGCATTTTTGTGCAATAGAGTCTTATCTCATGTTTGCTTTCCTGCACTCTTAGCACACAAAGAATTCCACATACTGGACACCAAGAAATTTCCCTGATGATTAAATACTGGAGGAGACAGTGTAACAAACGCATCAGTAACAGCAACAGGAACGCTAATTACAGCTCTTGCTAATGAGCCTGCCAGACCTGTGAGGTGTTTGATAGTTCATTAGAGTCACTCAGTTCACCACTGACTTTGCTGGAAGTCCAAAGAATTAATTTATGCCTATTGAAGGGCAGCACAGGTACTGCCTTCACACAGCAGCATGAGAAACAAATCTTGAGCAAGAAAAGAGGCAGGTAGCAGAGACTTTATCTTTCAGACTTCAAGCACACTACTGACTCATTTTCTTTAGAAGTTATTTGTGGGTTTTACATGAAATTATTAATTTCTCAGTATTCAGACAATGTTAGATGATGTATTCATGAAAACTTCTCCAGTTTTCAGTAATGAAAACCTGTTACTACTGATTCTCCACGATGAGTTATTTAAGAAACTCATTACTGTTCTGTTTGGAAAGTTTTGCTTAGCCAGACAGAAGCAGGAACAATATAATATGATTTAGAGAAATACAAAATATCTGAGGGGCAACCTGAAAAAGTTCATGAGTATTCCAGCAGTGGAAATTTTAGGAGAGGACAGATTATGATAAAGATCACAAATGATTGAAACATCATAAGAATGAAGGATTAACAAACCAAAAAATGGTAATTCACTCAGATCACTCATCTGATGTTTGCTATCCACTCTTGCAGGTCGCAATCTGACAGGTTACAAAACGCAGCCTTAGGCCAGACATCAGCTTGTTGGTTCTAAGGTGAGAGAATATTTATAAGCAACTTGTCTAACCATGTGAAAAAGGTATTTCCATTTTTTAAAATCTTCTTCCATTTCCACTTTTTGTTTAATAAATTATTTTGTGTTATTTTGGCAACATTCTCCCTGTGTAAAGAATATTTTATTTACAGCTAATTCCAAAAATATTTCCCAAGTACATTCCAACTAGCTGCAAGGATGATAATCTTACAGACATTTTTCTTTTTATGGTTTAATTATATTTATTTTTAGTTGAATTGCTGGCCTTATTCTTGGGAGCCTGTTGGATCCTGATGATGCTTGCATTTGCTGTTGGGAATATGGCACAAGCAGCAGCACTGAACTGGATAACATTTATAAAAGCTCTAATAGCTTTGCTGCTGGCGAAGAGCTGAGAATGTCATTTTCCCAACCCCACCTACAGATTTCAGGATCTAACAAGCTCTGGAACAAATGTTGCATTTCAATTTTGTGAAAATGATTTTATCTATTGCTGGAAACCCCTCCAGCACTTTAGGAAGGAAAAAAAGAGGGGGAAAAAGAGAGACAGAAAAATGTAGTTCTATCTGATAGCTGCAGGTTTCTCCACTGGTTGCATGCACATGATTCTGACTAGTTCAGTGATATTACCCAGTAGCATAACCATATTCCTACAGAGCCATGTAACTGATATGGCCATGCCAACATCAACTAGGACTTAATCAGCTTGTATAAGCCAGGTCAGGCTAGAGTGGTGCATCCATGCAAGCTGAGCTGGAGTGTCCTTGTCTCTAAGGAAATAGATAATGAAAATGGTTCATGGCCCATTGCAACTGAAAGAATTTACTCTGGCTGTACTAGAGGCTGGATGGAGCCTTTGTGACCAGGATTAGTACACTGTAATGTAGGATACAGGGAAAGCAGTTAATGGGAATCATCTTTTCATGATTAAAGACACCATGTTCTTTTCCATAGGAAACAGCTGACCTAAGATTGTGTCATGCTAATTTCCTGTTGTTTTTTTTTTCCTCTAGTTTTAAGTTTGGTTGTTCCCTATCCCTTTTTTTGTGATGAAAAAAAGATGCTTAACATAGCCAATTGTTTGAAACATTTACATTTCAGTAGCTAGTACCCAGTACAGAATGGATCATTCAGGAAGGAATATACTAAATACAACTCCCTGAAAGTAGGTTGTAGTGAGGTGGGTGTTAATCTCTTCTTCCTAGTATCAGGTGGTAGACCAAGAGGAAATGGCCTTAAACTGTGCTAGGGAAATTTAGATTGGATATTAGGAAAAAGATTGTTTACTGAAAGAGTGGTCAAGCACTGGGAGAGGGTGCAAAGGAGGTGGTGGAATCACCGTATCTGGAGGTGTTCAAGAAGCATGTAGTCATGGCATTTTGAGACATGGCTTAAGAGCCATGATGGTGTTGGGTTGATGGCTGGACTATCTCAGAGGTCTTTTCCAACCAAAAGTATTCTATAATTCTAGGAAATGTGGGGTACGCTGAGGCACATATTTATAGTATGTGTTCCCAGTTAACATTAGTTTGGTATTTTTCAAGATTTTGAGGAGTAGTGTCATATTTGAGAAAATAAAAAGTAGCATCTGAGTAAAAATTTCCTGAGGAAATATTTCACAGAAGCAAAACCTGAAGTCAAAGCTGTCTCCCTGGTTTGTGCTTAGGTGCCATTAGCACACTGCACATGGCATTGCCTGTTTGCCCATTGGTTATGATTACAGTGCTTTATATACCTGATAACAGCAATCACTGGGTGGTCTCACGTTCCTGAGCTACCCATGCATCCAGACTCTATGGCTTGAAAGCTCCAGAGAGAGACATGGTTCTCATGTGTGTGCATCAGAGTGCTGCAAAGTGTGTGCATCAGAACTCTTTCTACTAATTGTCTGGAGGGGTCTTGTGCATTTATATTGGCAGAATCCTATACCATGAGCACAGAAAATTAATACTTTGGCTTCAGGAAGGAAAATGGATCCACAACAAATGGTGGTGTATTGCCTAATGGTTTCCTGACAAATCCCTGTCTCTGCTTTGGAGCTGTGAAAACAGATGCAGAGTCTGCTCTCATTTCAGTCTCGGGAGGAACCTGGCAGGTGCAGTGAGCAATCTGGTCAGAAAAATAAGAGCCATGGGTTCAGGATGCTGTTTAAAAAGGCTTTGTGAGATGTTTGGATGCTTAGCTCTGTCGAGGGGAGACAGGAGAGAGGAGAGGTCCTGTGTAGCTGGTGTGTTCAATGCTCCTCTGTGCCCAACTCCCTTGAAAATGTTGAGAAGAGGGAAGGAAGCTCTCTGTTAACTGGCATGAAGTCCAACTGCCTCCCCAAGATCACAGTGGCACAGAATGGGGACAAGTCAGATCAGAAGATGAGGTGAACTATTCACATAGGGAATATATACCTGGAGACCTAGTTTCTATGCTTTTTTCTTTTTTGCAGGACTCACTATGAGTTCAGCCCTGGGTCAGCTGGAGCCCAAGGTTTTTTTCTCTCAACATTACATTCCACAGTAATTTCTGCTCCACAGATTCTTTGCCATGTGAAGGATGGCATTGGATAAAATTTCCTTAGTTAGTTGAAAAGTCTTACAGAGCTAAACGGACTGTCCAAAAATCTTGAAAATGGATAGATCACCTCTTGCTCTATGAGAGTGACAGAGCTGGAAGGGAGTATCTAAAGTAACAACCCTTCTCTTTCTCTTCAACTCTCCAGCCTAGACTAGCTTGTCTGGGTCCTTTCTCACAATTTATCTAGCCTGCTCCTAGAGCCAGCAGCCTGCACAGTGTGCAGCTGTGATTCTCAACCCTCACTCTAAGGAAGCTTTTTCTGATGTCTTGCCTAAAACTTTTTAGCTTCAGTTTAAACCCACTGCTTTTAGCCCAAGCCACTTATGTGCAGAGGAAGGGTTTATTTCTAAAATACTTCATAAATCGATAGAAGGTAAGATGGAGCCTTTCTGCGTCCATTGTTACTTATTTATTTTTAAACAGAAATTTGGGGGATTTGTTAACTTCTTCAGAGCAGTTCGAATAAACCATACAGAAGAGCAATGGCTTTCTGTGTAGTGCTTTAGAGGAGAATAGTTTCATGCAGTAGTTAAGCCTGGTATACTGAAGTCATGGTGATGTTTTGCCATAGCCTGAATGTCAGCCACTAACTGGCAATTTTCATATCCAAATATTCATTACAGTCCATTGGGTCATCTATCCTGAGAGTATCTTACTGTCTTTCAGGTAAATACAGGTTAAAAAAAAAGCTTGTGAGGTCTTGCTGAGCTATGGCCTCCCTCCAGGGCAGAAACAAAAGAGCTCCTTAAAGCAGGGTTATATGGAGCTAGATGGACTTTAAGTAGAGAAGAAATAGCTGAGAGCATAAGCGTCTTACAAGGAGAACAGAGGTTTGAAGGAAGAAAATAAATACAGATTCTGGAAGAGGTGGAGACTTGTGGCAGAATGGATATTGGTGGATAGCCTCAGACCCATCCATCCATCACTCCAGGCACAGAACAGAAGTCTTATCAGTCCCAAAAGTCTATTCATGTCAGATGACTCCAGCTCCCAGCAGGAACGATGGGACCAGCACCAAGCAAAGGTGGTTTGAATCTTCTGGGCTTATCGCAGAGGGGTTTCAAAAAGTTCACATTGCAGAGCCCTGGTACATTTTACAGCTCAGTTGAAGGGAAAGGACTGAAACATCCAATATATCTCCCATAGGCTGACAACCTAGTAAACACTCCAACAGGATAACCCTGAGCCTTGGAACAATGGAAACATTTTAGTTAGAAACTGTAGAAGTTACAAGACAAAGATTTATGTGCTGTGGGGCAAATAAATATTCAGTTCCCATTAATGTTAATGGGAGTTAAGTGGCTAATTCCCCACACATTATGCTGAAGATTTACTTCTCTGTGTTTTGTAGAATAAATGAATTTATAGTCTTCTTGGAGGTTAGACCTGAGAAAAACAAAGAGCTCAGAGTGTACTCCATTTTTATGAGGCCTTTTTTTTTTTTTAAGGGAGGTTTATTCCCCAAACAGAAGGAAAGGTTAGAAGAGCACCAAACTACAGCAATCCCCTCCGTGGGATGCCGGGGAGATTTGTGGCAGGCATTTAATCCAAGCTCATAGACAGAGACACGCAAATATCCGTATAAAATGTCTTAATAACAGAAGCCGGAAATTCGTAACAATAATAAAGGCTGACATTTATACAGAGCCTTTCATCCACACATCTATAAGCTGGATTTTGTGAAATTCCCTTGCAAACCACATGTGATTTCACACTAAGAGGGCAAAATGCATCAAGTAGGCTGACTTCAGTGTTACCAAAACTCAGCCAACACTGCAGCAGCCATTTAGTGCCCCAGGAAGGCAGTTAAGCTTGTTGCTATTTTAAAGCTCAGAGTATTCTCATTAACTTCAACTGATTTCTCACGGGGCAGAGGCAGAAATGGGTGTACATACTTTGATGTACATACCTGTACCAGCACTTCACACTTATGCGTTGTATCTCCATGCAAAAATCTCACAGAATTAGTTATTTTCTGGTCTCTAAAATGACCCCGTAAATTTTCATTGCTGGTTAAAAAACATTTTAAGTCAGTTTTGCTAACAGTATAGAAGTCACAAGAATCATTTGCCCAAGATGCATAGAGAATGTTGTAGTCTCTGTGTTTAGAGATGCCCAAATGTTCATTCCAAACAATTGCACTTTTCTCTCCCTCTGTTAAGGATGACTAAGTACTTGTGCTGAAACTGAGATTAAAGATTATGTATGAGACAATTTCACATTTGTTTCCCTTTGGCCTGATCTGCAAAAGAACAGCTTCAGAGAGAGGGAGAGAAAAATTCATAGCACTATTGTCAATAGGGCACAGTGATCTGCTACAGATAAGCTGCAGCCTTTTTTTTCCTTATTCAAATGTTAAGCTTTCCCAGGCAAATAATATTTTCCCCTATCTGGTTATACAGTGTTCTATAACTCCACACAAGCAAGTCTTTTTCATTAGCAGAGTCACTCTCACAGTTTCATTTTAATCAGACATTACTTTTGTAGTGTGCAGGTTGGATTTGTTTTGTTTTGTTTTTTGGCAGCAAAACAGCCTGTCAAGACCTTTGACAGTAACTCCATGCACTCATCTTTCATTAAGACTAAGCTGTCTCACATTGCTTCATGTTTATCAGAGCCAGCAGCTGAAGAGGATCAAGTGGAGCAGGCACCCATGTGCCAGCTTCACCCAGCACCCTGGTGCCAAGAGTGGGCCACGGTGCTTTTCTGCATCCCCTCCCTCCTTGGCTTCTCTTACATGCTCTTGATGCAGCTGGGTGTCTCTAGGCTTACTGGAAATGGCAGAGTAAAGCAGCACACTCCAATGAAGTTATAGTCCAGGTATATTATGCTTGGCCTGGAACAAACACAGAACACAAATTCATACCCTGGAGAGCTTAGGGCTGAAATCTAGAGGAAGAAAAAAGCTGTGAATGGACAGACAGCTGATAGCTCGGGGTGCTGATGGGGAGCTATAGCTCAGAGCCAGCCAGTGACCAAACAGGGGCATGCCCAGTAAACACAACACTTTAATCTTCTGTCATCTGCCAAATTTGTAGGCTATAAGCACACAGAGCAGTGGACCACAGCATGACCTAAGGGCTTGGATGGCTTCCCCTCCTACTCAAGACAGGTTTGCTGCTGGTCTTTTGGGGATTTACAGCGCTCAGTGAAGCCTTCTGATTAGGATGATGAGCTTTAGGGCAGGCTTTGGAGGGTGTTCTGAGTTTGCTGGGAGAGAATCACACACCAGCTATGGGCTGCAGGCCATTAGCAGCTTGGAGTCAGCTAGAGCAGCTGATCTGGGCTGTCTACAGGTGTATCCCAGACAGCAAACATCAGGCTCAATATTAAAGTGAGAAGCTCATTGAGAGTAGGAATTTACTGCTTGGGCTTCTGCTGTTGTGGAAACTTCTGCTCTTCTTCCCTCTCCTGCTCCTGAGGACTGTTTAGTGTGACCACTGTACTGTTGCTGAGCTGAGTGTAACTTTATATTGGCATTGGTGTTAGTTTTCTTGTTCCACTAAATCTGTTTTCTTGTTCCATTAAATCTGTTTTCATTTCAACATGTGGTTCTTCTCTCCTTTTCCTGATCCTCCTTCTCTGCTGGAAAGGGGTCATCAGATGACTGAGCAATTGCTGCAGTTTAGCCCCAGATAGGAGTTGCACTTATGCAGAGGGTCTGTCTCTTCCCATCGGCCGTGAAAGCCACACAAGGAGGTTGGCCAGCCAACACAGGCATCTAAATTATGTCTTGTATGAAGTGGTGCAAATATTCTCCAAAATTATAAATGCTTGAGTTTACCCTGGACTTGCCACAGGTAGAGCAGATCCCAGAGAAAAGGAAGGCAGCAGAGAGAGAGCAGGACTGGAATGCATATTTGAAATGTTATTTACTATCTAGTAAAGCCATTTTATTGCACCCTGCACTTTATTTTCAAACACTTCTATGGCCACGCGCTGTATATCAGTCACTATCTGATTATGGAAGCTTTCACAATCATTTCCGGACAGCTTTATAAAGCTGCCAAAGAATTCAGTGTGGCAGAGGTTTGAACTTTGTTGCTGTGTTTTCACAAAAAGGCTGAAGAACAAATAACAGAGATGAGGGGAAATGGATTTCAATGACCTGAGTGAATGCAGGAGGCCTCAAACCATGGGGAAAAGAAAAAAAAAAAAAAAGAAGAGGTCCTTTTTCAGGGTTATATGGTTCAGATAACCTGCTCGCAACTTTCTGCGAGAGGATCATGAGATCCACAGCCCCTCTGGCTTTTTTATTAATTCTGGAAGAAGAGCAATAAATAAATGTCATGTTGTTACTGAAAAAAGCACCTACGAGACACAGAACAAATATTAATTGTACTTAAAGCAGTGCAGCTATTTGGTATGTGCACATCCTAGAGAGATGATGGACAGGTAAAGAAAGAAATCTCTCCATTTAGAAGAGATAGCTGGCTCAACTGGCTTGTTTTTGCTGGCCACACATGAATAGGATCACGCCTGTACAGATTACTTTGACATTCTCCGCCTGTCCTCGGGGACAATACCTTGTCTTCTTAAGCCATTTAGTCGTGTTGATAATTTTTATTCTTTACACTAGGCTGTTGGCCAAGGCAAATGTTTGTGTTGTTTTAAAAACTTGAAGTGTATCACTGTGGGAAACTTAAAATATACAGATAACTTCAGAAAGCATTTTTGGAAAAAAATCGTGATAATATCCTATGTTATTTCACTTTCCTTCTATTGGTTTTACATGAAGCCACGTTCAGTGCCCTCGCTGGCTGTTTTTCTGTCCCACTCCCTTTCCGTTCCAAATATATTAAAATACAGATGTGATTTTAACTGGACTGAATTATCAACATTTCTGTAGTGACAAACGTTCCAGAAAAAAAAAAATCAAGAAACTAAAACCAAGCATTATTTCTGCCTTTGGAAGAATGTGTGAAATATGTAGCTGAAATAACAAAACCACTTTGAAGTGTGTATTTATTAAATATTAGCACTAAACAGAACCCAAAAGGTAATGGAAGGACAGGCAAAGTTTAATTGAAAATGACAAAATTAAATAAGACACAGCCTCTGAGCTCACATAGAGAACATTTGTCTCAGTCAAATGCTACCAGTGCTGCATACCAACGATACGGCGTGTGCTGCTGAGCATGCAGGGACTCAAATCAAAAAGATTACAAGTTTGGCTTATGAAGCCTGCCTCAGACTCTAAGTAAAACAAAGTTAGACAGCTGAAAATATTCAAGGCCTGCTAAGTACGGACTGAGAAAGTTTGGGGGAAGGAGCAGGCAAGGAGGAAGGTGTCTGGGTTCTTTTGCAGAGCCAGCTGTCTTCCCAGCAGCTCTTCCTTATCCCAGAGACAAAAGGAGGCTCCACCACTCCAAGGTTCACCTCTATTACCAGCTCTGTCCTGGAACTGGATCCTGGTAAGATCCACCAGCCGAGGGCATAGTGCTTACTGTAGAAGGAAATACTAGTTAACAGTGAACCCGAACTGCAAAACCTGGGCTTGCATATCAAACCCAAGTTAACTCAGTCTAGCCCACTGGTTTTGATACAGCATTAGCAAGTAAATCAAGTGAGCATCTGTCATCAGCCCAGCATCCCATATTTCTGCCTTGTTTTTCATGGTGAGGGCATTGCTATGTGTTTAGATAAGCCAAAGGCTGTCCTGCCAGGTAAGATCTCTATGTGTATCTATCAATCAGACAATGATCAAGCTCCCATGTGTCTTTAAAATAATAGTGGCCCTACCATATTAGAGTGTACCCAGATCTATATCCCAGCTTGTCCTTGGTGAGTCATCATAACCTCAAGAGCCACCTGCCTTCTCCAAGACACACACAAGCACAAGTCCCCACAGGTTTGTTGTTTCAAGAGCAGATGACATTCAAGCAGTGTGGAGTTGTGTAATGTAGCTTTAATAAGCATGTGCTTTCTATTTGTCACTGCTTAAACCGTACTTTTACACACAGAGCCCAGCAGTCTTGCTGAAATCTGCAAAACATTAGCAGCAGCAACGATGAAGGGGCTTCAGACACTCCACAGGCTGGGGAGGCTGGCTTGGGAAGAAGTCATTTTGATGGAATTAAAGGAAATAGTAATCAGGGTTGTAGTGAGAACTTTCTTCCTCCAGTTAATGTATTTTCTTAAACAAAGAACAGGAAGTTATAACAGAAAGCTCCTCTGTGTTCCTTAGGCAAACAGCGACTGGCATCCTTCAGCTTAGCACAAATCCCCTTTGACTGGGGGCAAATGGGCGATCCTCCTGTTAGCAGCACAAATCCTGGGCATGCTCCATTCAGTCCCCTCATTTCCCAGTCCAGGATGCTTTTCCTTTTCCGTACACTTTCTTAAATGGATGATCTGTTGGTAGAACAAAAAGAGACATGTCCATTTTCCCTCCTTTTCACTGAACTCCATCTCTCTGTCTCTCTTGCTGGCTGTGAGGGTTCTTAGAGCGTCTGTTTTTCAGCAATAACCATTGCCTAACCAAGGTCACACATACTGTCTAAGTGCCAGCAACCAGAAACCTTAAATAAAGTGTTACTGAAGTAACTGTACAAATATCTCTTTTGCAATAATCTGCTCACTGTCTTTCATGTGTTTGCTAATGAGCTTTACCTCCTGTGGAAAGCCAATGAGCTCTAGCTGCACAGATTTCCAGTATTCAAAAAATATATTGGTTTTGCTGGAAAGGGAGCTGGTGTTTGTTTTTTTGTGGTGAATTTTGTTTTTATTGCTCTAACTGCAGCTTCAGAAAATGAAATGTCTGTCAAAACAAATCAGGCATAGGAATGCTCAAAACTTACATTTTTGGCACCACTCCGCAACATTAAGTGTTCATAGTCCCAACTTCTTTAAATGCTGAACGTGGTTAAAATGAGCCTCAAGACCAAAAATTAGTAGATGTCCCATTAATTATGTTTCAATGTGCAGTAAGCTTCCTAAGTGGAACTTGAGGCCATACGGAGTTTTTCTGATGCCAAAGCCTGAAGGCTTCTCCAGCTCTACTATTGCTGCTCCAGTTACTCTCAACACATTCCATCCCCACAACTCACTAATAGCAGAAGAGACTGGAGAAATCCCAGTTTTGCAAACATGTGCCACTGATCACATTCATCATATTGCTAGCACCAGTACTGGTAGCATTTACTGCTGGGAAGAATAGCACTAGTTGCCATGAAGTATAGTATACTTCATATATAAGCATGAGAAATCTTTGCAGGTCCTAACAAATGTTCTCAAAGCAATTCAGTGCAGTGAACTCAAGCATCGTAGATTATGAGCTGGTAATAAAAGCAGGGATGCTAAGATACAAAGCAATTTGTCTTTGAAAATCAACCTACATCAACTCCTAATAAAGCACAAGTCAGCATGCGTAAGTAAGTCAGGTCCATGTGCCCTAGAATACAGCTCCTTAGCAGAGCCCTGTGATTTGGGTGAAGGCTAGAGCCCACACTGGACATATCTGTGGTAATGCCAAATATTTTTAGCCTATTAAGTCTTCACCTAATTAGTAAAGAAAGGTTAAAAAGGACAAGCTGTAAGCTGAATAACATTATCATGGCATTAGGGTTCAGCTGCTGACAATGATGGAAATGTGTAATGTTTATCATATCAATTATTATTCATCAAAGTATTTTTCAAGGGATGTCTGATAATAATAATAGTACTATCAGGGATGTCTGATAGTAATAACAGTACTCAAATAACAACAAAGAGCTAGTAGCTGTGCAAAGAGATGTGTTCTTAGGCTTTTGTGCTGCTGGGCCACATGTACACCTCTTTGTGTGCAAATTCCAAGCCCCTGACTGAACAGGTGGCTTCGTAGGAATGTGGATAAATACTTTCCTAAACAAAAAATAAATAATAGAAAGCACAGGCAGACTACCACATTTAATATTTTCCATATGCAAGTGCAGAATCATGAAGTCCAGAGATTAGTAAGGGGGAAATTATTCCATGTCAACACTAGGGAAAGCTTTTGAGGCCAAAATACTCTTAAGTCTGAGAATATTCCCTTAGTGAAGAACCAGGATTCTCTGGTAATAAAATAATGGGAAAAATAATGCATTGCACTTGCACGGTGCTGCATGGGAAGTGGCAAATAAGGACAGTGGTTGCATCCCTGTAAAAACAAACCCCAGGCTGGGCTCAAAGCCAGCTCTGCTGTTCACCTACACTACTTTGCTGCTGTAGCAACCTGAGTCAGCTCTGGGTTGAGCCATCTGGCAGTTGAAGGAGAGAATTTGATGTGTTCTCTGCACTATGCAGCACACTCACAGCATATGTAGGTCCCAGAGCTCCAAGCCTAGTTCTGCAGCTTCCCTCTGTCCCATCTGCCTGTGTGCTGGTTCTGTCTCATTAATACCAGCCAGACAAGACCACTTGAAACCTTTCCTAGAGGGCCATAATGTTAACTGCTTGCCAGGGCAGATGGAATTTTGAAACATTTCAGTCTGAACCAAACTGCACACAATGACAATAATGAATGCAAGCTTCTGGAATTTAGAAAATACCCCAGACTTCAGGACAGCCCCAGACTAGCCAGTTAAACTTTGAGGTACCCACAGAGACAACCTCTGTCTAGACCTATAGGATGGATCATGGTGACCACTGTGGCCAGGCTCTGTCCTCCAGCTAGCACAAAGGTAGGGAGCATTTGATTTAAAGTGTTGCACACCACCATTCCTAAACACCATGCAGGCAAAAGACGTGGGACATGGTGAAGGAGAAGAGGTGGCTAAGAAAGGCTCTGCTGGCCATGCCACTTCTCTGGATGAGTAGTCACCATCCCTGAGGTTGCTCAGTCACACTATAGGTTAAATAGCCATCCTGAAAAATCAAGAGTAGCTACTTACTGCTCACCCTCCTCTCTGCAGTGTGCTGAGCAAACATTTAGACTGACAGACTATATTTAATCTGAGGGGAAGAAGTATCTTTATCAGTTTGTGGTGTCATTTTTCTTTCAAGTCCCATTAACAAGGTTTTGTGTATCTTTAGATAGTGCTTTGTCATGATTTTTAAATGGTAGCATAAATCCTGTTGTTCACCAGTATATCTGCACTGATCTTCATTAATTCCTATATTTGCTTCCACAGATTTTATTAATTTTATTCAGCATATAATTGAACTTTTAAGAAGCATCATTACATTTCTAGCATTCAGCATAGTCCTCAAAGAGTCACGCTGCAAGTGTGACCAGCTCCAAGCCCTTTTTCCCTTTGTAAGAAGTGCTGTAAGATCTTTTGGTTTATTCATGAAATGTCACATTGTCTAATATCGCAGCACCGCATCACATAACACATCCACCCCTCGAGTAGTAAATCCCTTTATGTTTTTACATTGTATTCCAATTTGCAATATTAATGCTGCAAGTAACACATAGTGACAAATGAAGCTTTCAGAAGAACATACAATTTCCATTCCAGACACCCAATATCATTTCCAGTAATGGGTATCCAGTCTGGATGTATGGCTCCAGCAGACTGTAAGAGTATGGCCGTTAAAGTCCCAGTGATTCTTGTGAAACCACAAATAAGCAAGTTATCTGTGAACAGTAAAACCTTTCCAACAGTTTTGGCTTTTCCATTTCAAANATCGTAATGAGAATGATAATAACAGTAACAGTGAATGGCAGAGTAACTCGGAATTGTCTTACAGTGCACAACTACATTTTTGTACGTGGCACAGAAATCCATCCAATTCTGTCTAGAAAGACCCAAGATCTGATGACTAAACCATGAATATTGTCAAAAGGCAATTCTGATTTTAGCTTTTGAAGATCTCAGAGGGTTCCCAACTGCCTCTACCACCAGATTTATGCAAGCATTGCTGTCCTCTCACCAAGTGAGTCTTTCCCCATACCCTTGGCAGAAGTCCATTCCTTCAATGCTTCAAATCAGCCATATCAGAGACTCCTTTTCACCTCTTCAGAAATAGCTCAGACATCTGCATACATGATGTTTCTGCTCTGTCTGCAGCTGTACTAATCTCTGAAAATGTGAGAAAAGAAAAATGAGAGTTAGCTTTTGAAATTTAGAAAGAGGTTCAAATGAAGATAGCCCCATCCCCGCCTCCTAGCACACCTCGACCACAAGTTTAGATTTGTTCAAGTTCAAGTTTTTCCTGAGGCCTCCTTCTCCATTAGGAAGTTTTAACCTTTCTTTACTAACTGTTTATACCAGAGGTAAATCCTCCCAGCTGCCCATGAGGAGCCAAGAGGTTCCCACAGCACTATCTCAGGGAGCACAGCATGCCTCAGGGGAACATTTAAGAGGTACATACATACCGCATGTCAGGGCCAGATTTTTTTTCAGGCAATAGTGATTCAAGCTTTTAATTATCTTCTTAGATATGTCAGGATGGTGACAACATTGCAGGCAAAGCTCTGCTGGCACTGCATCAGTGATAAAGCCTGGCTGTGAAGCTGTGAGGGTGCTTGAAGATAAATGAGTCCCTGCATCCCAGCCTCTCCAAGCATAGCCACTTTAACCCTGGGGATTTTGCAGGTCACATTGGCTTCAGCAGGTCAATAATTGTGCCTTGGGGTTCTGCATTTACCCATTTATTTTGCATCAAAAGAATGTTCCTAGCAAGCCAAAAGATCCCTGCCATGCTGGGAGAGGCATATTCAGGTCATCAAAACTCTTGGGTAAGGAACAGCCATCACACAACCTGGCTCAGCTCTCAGCTGCACCAGGTTCATGCTCTGCTTCCATTTCACTGAAGCTGAGCAAAACTTGCGCTCAAAGGGTTTCCAGGATACCTCGGGATGGCCTTGGGGCTGCTGCAGCACACCACAGCTGCAGCCAGCTGCTGGCCCAGCAAAGGAGATGGCTGAGCACTATGTGCTGTGACTCATGTGTGAAGGCAAGGCCAGAGGCCAGGCAGCAGCCAGAGGCTCCAATGTGAGTAGAGAATCCTCCACTGCTCTGAAGGGCCATAGCTTTGCCTGCTTTCTGCTGCCTCACTAGAGAAAGAACGCACTACACAATACAGGATTCTACCAAATTCCAAGGATTTAGTCCAGAAATCTCAAGGCTTTTTTTTTTTTTTTTTTTTTTTTTCCTTNTCACAGATGTCAATGTTTTCCAAGCAGTTATAGGCTACCTTGGTGAAGTGCAAAGAAAATATAAACCATGTCTGAAATTAATGAAGGGTAAAGTAGAATAGCACATATTGGATTAATGCAGCAATCAAGATTAGATAAGGAGGATGTGCCCAGTGCTGGATCTGCCCAATTAGCAGGAGTGTGAAAGACATCTGGAGTTTCTGATATAAAGTCACTTTTGCTCAGAGGAAAAACACACTGTGCACTAGTACTGATGTTTTCTTCCCTGATCCATCAGGTGAAAGCATATTGGAAGAGGCAGGATAATGCTATTTCACCATGGGTACAATTTTCTTCTTGCTAGAAATAGATTTATTGTGCCTTCTCAGTCAAAGCTGATAGCATCCAGCGTACTCCCATTTACCTCTCGCTGCTTCTGTCATCTGACATTTTTCTATAAACAGACAATGATTTAAGATTTTGGCAGAAATTAAATCATTTTGCCTGATAGAGGATGGTAAGCTTTGAGGCTGTGCAGTCTGAATTATACAGATTTAACACGAAGATACACCATACATATGAAACTTACTTCCTTTTTTTTTTTTTTTAACCAAACTTAACAGTTCAGGGACAGTTGCTTTCATCATCCATCATCATGATAACAGTGTTGATGAAAAGATGTATTAGCCACACTTAAGTTATTTACTCAAAAAACTAAGTCCTAATATGGAAGTACTATAAAAAAAAATTTGGAAACTCAGGAATAAAGGTTTTCATGTTAGCTGAAATGTGGCAGTTCAGATGCACCTACCAGTTCAGAGAATTCTGAGGTCCTTAGGATTCAGGAATCCCAGTCTCAATTGTATTCATATAAGCAGTTTTCATTGACAATGTTTGGCAGCTGTAATGACATGAGAAAAGCTTCAACCTGCTCTTGAGAGTCTGTAACAGATCTGATGGAGATTTATGAACCCTCATGTTGGTACTATGGATCCAACAGCCAGGGACTGCTCTGTCCTTCTGACTCACCCTCCAGAGCAGCCCCAGTCTCCCTCTGTGGGAGTCTGGCAACATGAGCTGTCTATTTTAGGGACTCACTTTAAGGCTAAACAGGAGAGAATACTCCTACAGATACAGAAAAGTCTTTTGCAAAGAGCGGCTGAACACCTGGACCATTGCTGCAATTATTTCTGCATATTTTCTGGTTCTATCATGTACAGCCCCAGCTGTTTTCCAAACTCAGGTGAGATCTGCAGTTGAATACAAACTCGAGACATCTATCTCAGCAGGGCAGCAATGAACTACCATTTAGTTAACCCTGTGGCACCGCTCTTAGACCACTCCCCTCAAAACTCCTACTTTTACTTCTACATTATTCTTTATACCAGCAACAAATTAGTCCCACAGCACATGGCTGTCCACAACACAGCCATTAGCTTCTCATATGTGATGCTTGTCTGTTGTTATTTCCAACACATCAAAATCCCAGGGCTGGAATACACGATCTCCTCCTTCTCCCTTCCCACTAAAGGGAATCTCAATACATTTATTATGAGGTTGTACACTCCCACAGAGCAAGGGAAAACATGCTGCTGCTCTTGTGTGTGGGTATCTTATAAAAGAAATTCTTTTGTGAAAGAAGCCACACAAATTACAGCCTGCAGCATAAAAAAGCGATCTAGATCCCGACTCGGATTGAGATGTGAACACACTGTGATCAAAGATCTTGGAACTAAAGATAATTACACCCTACTGCCATGATTATTGCTGCTTTAAAAATAAATCAAGATGGTTAGAATCTTGAAAGCATTTCCAAAGCAAAACTGGGACTTGGGTCAAATGCGATTTTAGGAAAATGTTCTTTTTCAGCTGTTTAAAAAGATACTAGAAATTTTCAGGCACAATTTGGAATTTTCTATTAATTATATTTTCACTCGAAGCAGATGTAACATTGACATTCTGTTATCTTTAGAAAGCTCCCACCGAACATTTCAACTGCAAAAATTGTAAGCAGATCTCATGGTGGATGAGAAGTTGGACATGGGCAGACAGTGTGTGCTTGCATCTCAGAAAGGAAATCATGTCCTGGGCTGCATCAAACGTAATATGGCCAGCAGATCCAGAGAGGTAATTCTGCCACTTTGCTCTGGTGAGACCTCATCTGGAGTACTATGTTCAGTTCTGGAGCCCTTATTATAGGAAGGACATGACCTGATGGAGCAGGTCCAGAGGAAGGTTATGAAAATTACCAGAGGGTTAGAGCACTTCTGCTATGATGAGAGGCTTGAGGGATCTGGGGTTGTTCAGTCTGGAGTGAAGG
Organism: Psilopogon haemacephalus; assembly: GCA_013396835.1. Taxonomy (NCBI): domain Eukaryota; kingdom Metazoa; phylum Chordata; class Aves; order Piciformes; family Megalaimidae; genus Psilopogon; species Psilopogon haemacephalus. The sequence goes on from VWZI01011650.1 coordinate 706,322, forward strand.
AGGATCTATGGGGACCTAATAGCAGCCTTCCAGTATCTGAAGGGGGCCTAGAGGAAGGATGGAGAGAAGCTGTTTACAAAGGCCTGCAGTGGCAAGAGGCAATGGGTACAAGCTTGAGAAGAGCAGGATTAGATTGAATGTTAGGAACAAGTTATAGAATCACAGAATGGTTTAAGTTGGAAGGGACCACAAAGTTCTTCCAGTTTCAACCCTCTGGCATAGGCAGAGACACCTCCTACTAGAACAAGTCACTCAAGGCCTCATCCAACCTGGCTTTGAACACCTCCAGGGAGGGAGCAAGTTCTTTACTATGAGGGTGGTGGAGCACTGGAACAGGTTGTCCAGGGAGATGGTTGAGGCTCCTTCCCTGGAGACATTCAAGGTGAGGCTTGATGGAGTCCTGAGTGACCGGGGCTAGCAAGGATGTCCCTGCTGACTGCAGAGGGGCCAGACTAGATGGCCTCTAGAGGCCCCTTCTGTCCTGGACCATTCTATGATTCTGATTCAGTAAAAAAATTTACAAGAAAAAAAACACTAAAACCCCAAAAAACTTAACTGGAGAAATCTATGCTTCTATATGCAGGAAAATTGATTAATTTTCACTTATAAAAGCACAGGTTTTAAATAGACACAAACCCAGCTCTTACACGTGTGAGCCCAACATATTGTCACCAGTACAACTAAATACAGTCACTGCTAAATCTGACTGGTGACATGTTGATGTCTCAATGCCTGAGCTGAGGAAATGATTGCTGTCAGGCACAATCATGTGTCTTACCAATTGGATGGAAATCAAAATCTCTTATTACCGTGAGCACAAAATTACAGGGATGTATTTAGGAACTACTTTCAGATGTTCAGTATTCCTGTGCCATTAATCCCTCTCTCTGCTTCCCTCATTATTACTATATTAAGTTAATAAGAGCCCACAGCCAGGAGATCTGTCACAGTGTGTTGGTTTGTCCACTGGTAACTAATATAAATAATCTATTTCAATTCAGAGATTAATCAATATATGGCCCAATTTTTCTAGGTGTATTTTTAATGTGTGTAGTAAATGCACCCAATTTCAATGGCCATTTCAGAATCCTTTTTAAAAACTGAACATTAGTGATCATATTTTCCACACCTGCCCCATCTGTCTCTCCCAATTAATGATGTGGAGCACTGAAATAGGTGGCTGTGTATTTTATAAAGTGTTGCTTGGAGCTGGACTCATATGACTGTCATTGGCTTGCACAGCTGTTGCCATGAAAACTCCAAATCATGGTTAAAAAAAAAAAAAAAGGACAGCAGAATAAAGGCAGAAGTAGCAAATAACCTGCTGAGAATTGAATGTGCCTAATTAAGTGTGCCAGCACTGCTACATACCAAAGATTCCTCCTCCAAACTGAGCTCCCTTCAAGAAGAGAAATAGCAGTGACATGAGTTCTTGTGCCTTGAGCTCAGCAGCACAATTAGCACCAGCACCTTTTGAACCTGCTTAGCAGGATGGAGATCAATGAGTCATTTCACAAGAGAAGTCAAAACCCGATCAGCTGAGAGCAGCTTTTGATCACATTCTCTTCTGTGGCCTTTCCCTAGCCATGGGCCACCAGCTTACTTCAGTGACCCCTGTGAGAGGGCCAGTGGCCCACAGAAGCTGGCAGCTTCCTCAAGAGCAACGTACGACTGTGGATTCTTTTGCTTGTGGATCTATTCATAAATGTGTCCTGTTTAAAACCACCCAGCTGCAGAAACTTGGCAAGGAGACTGTTCCCAACACGAGCACTAACTCAGTTGTCACTCTGGATACAGGGCTTTTACACAGTGTGACACTTGCTCTGATGGATGATGTACCCAAACATGGTGTCTATGTAATGAATGCATATGAGTGAGTAAGCACATTTCATTCCCAAACAAAAATCATGCCTAGGAGAACAAGAAATCAACAGACACGTTCAGGAAGGGAAAGGTCACAGGAGAGAGCTTTTCTCTTTAACCCTTTAACTACTGAGAAACTGAAAAGAGTAGTCAGTCAATGTATGGGGAGCTAAACATCTTTATCCTTCTTCCTTCCCATCCATACCAGCAACAGTGTATGAAGAGATTTCTGATATTGCAAAATGTTTTATGTTTTAGTATAAACAAAAATTACTGAGATAGCTACCTGCAGTTGTCAAGATCTGAAATATTTTGGCCCATTGCCTATAGGTTTAGCTTCTTCCACTCTGCTATAGCAGAGGTGTAGCAGCACTACCTCTCTATTAGCATATGCATCATTAAATTCAGCTAGTGTCTTATGGAAATGACCCCACAAAGCAGATGCTCTGCTGGGTGAAATCCTTCCTGTTGCATGCACTACATGATCAGCAGCTCTGTCTTGCCTGCTGGTTCTCCAGGTTCCTCAAGGTTTGTTCCACCAATACTGCACATCTCCCCGTGCGCACTTTGCTAAGCCACCCTTTGTGCACTATTGCTAAACAACCCTGATGTCTTTTACAGTTTGAGTTACAAGGTAAAGCTTCACCTAAAGCCCATGCCTCTGACTTTTCTGAGTCAAACACTGTCAGGGCCTTAGTATGGTGAGTTATCTCAGTCTGAAACAATCTGCCATATTTACTGCACCATTTAATATCTTTCTGATACTGTTTCTTGCTGCAGATCACAAAGTGAAGCCTGGCTTTCCACAGCTCTCCTAATTTTCCAGTCACTGCAAATGACTATCCTTTTCTTCCCCTATTTTCTGCATGCCATTTCAAAGTCTTCCTCTTCTTCATCCCATTAGCTATGGCAGGAGGTGAGCAGGGGACCTACTGCAGAGTGGGTGCAGATCTACTTGTGGCACAGAAGCAGGCTGTCCTGCAGTGTGTTACTGGGGTGTAGCACACTGCAGGAAAACTCTCTCCAGCCATCGGGTGGTCCAGAATCCATAATCTGAGAAACACTGACAGGGAGAAACAGGCTTTCTCTGTTCTAGTCCAACACCATTTGGTGTTTTCTCTTATAGGCTGTTCTCTCCACCTCAGTGCACAGAGAAAACACCCCAGAGTATCCTGTTCAGAGCCACTTCCTTACTCTACATCCCAGTGGATGCAGCTTCTGAAAGGAAGCAGAGTCGGCAAGGATGGAGTGCTTTTGGGAATCATTCCCAGCATATGGAGACTGCATTCTGCAGCGAGCGAGGGCAGTTCCCTCAGCAAGTGGAAAATGGGCTTCACCTCCCTGTGGTCTCACTGTGGTTTGCTTCCCTTGCGATATTATTTTTGAACAGCAGGCAGGAGCTCTGTGTTTCTTGTTCTGTTTAGTAAATCCAATAACCAAACCTGGCCCACTTCTGGGTGGTCCTCCCAAAATACCAGAAAACCAGGCCAAGGCCATGTGATATAACAATCATAAGAAGTAGAGGGATTGCTTTGACAGATACCTCAAAATCAGTTTTTCATGAAATTAGATGTTTCAACCAATGTGTCCATTCCATTTGTGGCTTTCCCCCCTACCCCAGTTCCTTTTACTTTGTTCTTCATTCTGGTAAGCCAGAATTACCAGCCTGGAAAGTGAAGATCACTGATGCATGATGCTTGACTTGGTCTTCGGCTGGGAGACATTACACTGCACAAAATGCCTTCCAGGTTAAAGAATTCAAATCTGAATAGCAGGCAGGCTGGCTGCTTTCATGACCAAGAGTAAGAAAGACGCAAAGAGCCAGCCAGTGAAGCTCAAACGTATGCATGGTTTCCTTTTATTTTCCTGAATACTTTGTGGGTAATGTTAGTGCTCAAGGACTAATCTCTGCACAGGGCCAGCATGAACCTTGCCAAGCAGTCTGGTGCCTACGCACCCACAGCCCTGCCAGCGGTCATCACTTGCAGCAGCTGCCATCACACCCCAGGGCCTCTGCATTCACCGTTTGCCAATGCACTTCAGCCATGACTTCCAATGCCTGTGGTCCTGCTCTGGCCCTCCTTGCTGACATCCAACCCAGCTCCAAGAGTGTCTCCTCTTTCCTGCCTCTAGAATTGATTTTGGAATGTATCAGCCTCCAGAGTGGAGAAGGGTGGTATGAGATGGGCTAAGGAAAAGGAAATAATCCAAGTGCCTTCTGACTGGAGCAGTTGTGGATCCAGGAGCACAGACTGCTCACAAACTTACTCTGCCGCCTGGTCCCTTGCAGGACCAGGGGCACAGCAGATCATCATCCAGTTCATCCCCCTGCACGTTGGGATATCCCTGAATAACTCAGAGGGAAAATAAACTGCATTTCATCACTAACATACTCCTTCCCAGCTACCAACTATTAATGATGTTACACTCAACTCACATTTTTTCATTCACGGCTTCTTACAGCTGCACTGTATATACACACAATCATTTCTGGGGAGGATAGGAACTCAAGTCTCTTCTGCTCAAGAGGACAGGCTGGCCAGAGACACAGTAGTAAATTCCTGTTCTGATAGCAATCAAATTAACAATTATTCGGAGCAGAAGTACTCTTCCTTCTTAAAGGCCTGATCTAAATCACATTACGTCAGACAAACTTTTTTTCTTTTCTTCAGCTGCCTGTGTGACAGTGCCTAATTGGGCATCTGTGTTCCTATTTGTCACTGCCCTGATTTAATTAATTGCTGTAGGATAAAGATAGTAATTTAATTCATGCTCGCATTAATATTAATGATTCTTGTTTCTTTTCATAAACACAGGCCCTAATTCAAGTATCATAATTCTACACAGCAAACAGCCAAAAATGTGATAAAGAAGCATTTCACGATCAGAGCTTGGCTGATACAGAAGCATAGTACAGAAACATGACCAAAGCAGAACAATGTGATTGATTTTTCTCTTCCTTTACTCCCAGCTGCTATGATTTGTGTGAAATCTGTCTTGAGACAATGGGATCCCACAAAGGGAGCAATCAGAGCTGGGAAGAACAGGCAGCATTAAAGGAGATATACATCCTCCCTCTTCTCCTTGCATGGATATACATCTGGATAGTCATTGCACTCCTGAATGCTCTGTCATTTCCTTGAGGAAATATGGAAACTTAGCTGCTAAGCCACACTTACAGAAATGCTCAGGGTTAAAGAGGCAGACCCCAACCCTTCTGAAACCTTCACCTGCTCTCACCTGGCACTTCACAACGCTGCTAGCTTTACTTTGCCACTTTCTGAAAGAGCTGCTTCTGCTCTCCCAGCATATAAATAATATTTTAAAAGACTGTTCTCTGTGTATTCAGTTAGTGAGGGCAAATGATTTTGTGGTTAATGGACCAGGTGGGGACTCAGGAGATGTGACTTCAATTCCCAGCACTGCCACACACTTTTTGAACAACCTTAGCTTCCCACACAGCCTCGTCACATTCACCCAAGCCTAAAGGAGACTAACAGAGCAAGTGTGATTTCAAACAGCAAGCCCCAGGTGCCAAACCCAACAGTCATCAAAAGACTTGGCACCAGTGACACCAGTATGCTGCTGCCTGCACATGGCTTTGTGCAATCGGGGTCACAGCCTGAGCGGAGCACGGTGCGGCGCCGTCTTTCCTCCTGTTCAGCAGGAAAACTCCACTGCAGTGTTTCTGACTACAGTGATTTAGTGTCTGTTCCCTTGCACTGCATTGGACAGAGCCAGCCAGGGCGTAGGGAAGCTGAGGACAAGCTGTGATGAAAGGGGCATCACCACAAAGACAGAGAAGGGTTTGTATAACTGCAGAGGCAAAAGGTCAAATCCTTTATTAAAAAAAAAAAAATCTGTAAACAATTAAAGTAGCCATGAACAGGGGAGGTATGAGTGCAGCCATTAATATTTAGGGGAGTGGAGGAAGGAAGACAGAGAGATGAAAGCTGAACACCTTTTTGAACCTCAGCCAAAGCTTTATCAACCATATAACTAAGAGAACATATCCTGCTCAGTGAGACACGTATTCACCCTGTTTCATTACATTCTGTTCTGTCCTCAGTCATGATGGATCCTGCTGAGACTCGTGTTTAACAGCTCCTTCCTGGAGTGGCTCGAGCAACAACAAGAAAAAAAATATTGTGAAAGTCACACTCCATTGAAATTGCATCCTAAAGGGACCCGGCGAGGGCAGTAATTACCAGTATGACTCGGAACATCGGGGCCACACTCAGCTTGGAGACTGCCCTACACGTTAAAATTAAAAAGGACTTTAAGCAGATGCAAGAAAAGTGGAAATTAGGGACCAAAGTGTAGGCACAAGAGTGATTCATCATCCCTGATAAGGAGCCATTAGGCTGGATTTTGATGGGAGCAGAACCTGGGGAAGCCGGCCTTTCTAAGCTTACAAATGCAGCGTAATCCCCAACTGTTTCAGATAATGGAGAACTGCATTAACCTTCTAATGCTTCCCCAGTGACTCTAACACATTCACCCTCTTAGAAGTCTCTCTGCTCCTTTTTTTGCACCCTCTTGATTTCTCCAGATTCTGATTTCCAACCTCTGGAGCCAATGCAAAATGCCTTGGTAGATGAGATCAGAATCTAACCCCATGTTATTTCAGCCGTAAGGAGATTCCTGGCTTGTTTTAGCCATCAGGATAGCCTTGACATGCTTTGACTTGTCTCCACCAAAAATGTAAACAGCAATGCTAAGTACAACAATTAACATTGTGTCTCTGCAGATGTTTGTTTCCCTTGATGGAGCTTGGAATTTGAGTGGGGAAAAGCAGGGTAGGCAGCGAATAGAGGCTAATGCAGTCTGGGGCAAACTTCCCAACTGCAGTTTTATAAACAGCTCAAGCTGCTCCCCTTTCTATCAGTGATGTCACTCCTAACCTTCGAGCAGGCTGCAGCATTGCTATCCATCATCTGCCAGATGCTATTCCTTCCCCACCAGAAGCAGGAGGAACATGGTGTGTGAAGGCGGCTAGAGTCTTGAGGTGTTTCAGCTTCATGTGAGTGGAAGCCAATAAAGCTTCAGATTCCCTGGATTTTTCATGCAGATTATCTCACCCAAGTCTGCAGATAATGCAGTCTAACAGTTGTAGGTTATGATTTCCAAACAGCAAGATAACCTTCATCATCAAGCAAAGGCAAAAATGCCATTAGCAGATAGAGAGGTGATTTAACTCACCCTAGCCATTTGCTCACAAGTCTGAATTTATGTCATCAGCTGTGATGAAATGAGTGTTTTCTTAGATAGATATGGACGACTAACACAGCGCAGAACTCGGCAGCCTTCAAAGGACTCTCAGTTTTAAATTCTCTGGCTAAAGTCAAACATTTGTCTTTCTTATCACTTTCACTCAAAGGATGTGTTTTTGCAATATTACACCAGGTTCATTTGCCAACAGAAGAGGCCAAAAGGTGATGTCCAAGAGATGAACGCTGCCTTCGCTTACATGACAGTAACCTATCAGCTCCACTGGAATTACTCTGGGTTTCCAGTGAACGACTTGACAGCAGAACCATAACACTCTGCTAGAACATTTCTTGTATCACCATTGCAAGAGTTTTGTAAACCCAGCACTTTCCAGATGAGACATTTCAGATGAGACCTCAAAGTTGAGGTAATCAAACAACTAGCAATGAGGCAACTGAACAATGCGTAACAGTAAGACACTGTCTTCCCTCATCCAAAAAATGTTTTAAGTTCAAGCAATGCTAAATGCAGTGTTATTCTGTGTCTAAACCTATTTTGTCTGCAATTATACCCCTTCCAAGCACGAGACCTGGAGGCTTTGGGAACAGGATGTGTTCTTTAACAGGCCACTTGCATTTTCTCATTCTCTTCTCAAATGACAGCACCTTGTACCCTCCTTTAAACTGTTTCTGAGTCAATCATGTATGATTTCTTGTGGTGCTGCTCTCATCCCTCAACAAGCCATGAAAAACAAAGCAACTTTCATTTGCTTTGGAAGCAGATGGCTTGTGGAAAAGCCTCTGTCTGCTTAGCAGCATGGTGGATTTATTCCTCCTGCAGTCAAAAGGTTTTAAGTTCAGTGAGGTCACATAGCCAGCAATTGGCCAATTGAATACTCACCCAAGAACCTCTGCATAAGTCTGATGTGATTCTACAGGACAGAGAAGTACCTTCAGCGTCAAACAGAATATTGAGGCACCTTTCATTATTCAAAAAGCTGAAGTGGTTTCACTGCAGTACATTGTTGTTGTTATTATTATACACAGCAAATGTTGCTACATCAATTTGCCTTTCCTGCAGCCTCCCGTGGGCTCACAGCACAAGCAAATGAAGTGAGCAAAGAATGATCATGGGCACCAGACCCCTTCAGGCATAGGAAAGGCTGAAGGTGACTGACTGTTTTATGCAATACATGACTACAAATCCTGAGCTGGTCGTTTGCCACTTTTATACCAAGATAAATAAAACATGCCCCTACTCTGTGCATGCAATTTTCCATAATGCTGTGAACTCTGCAGGTGACAGCCTGGGCAGGGGAACAGAGCCAGCTCTGCACACATGCTGATTGGATTTCAATACACAATTGTGACAGACGTGGATATTTTTCAAAGATTTCTGTGTACTGGAGCATTTGAAATGTTTCTTACCTGAGGCTACCTGCAATAACTACTACTATTCTTTGCAGCTGTAAACACTGTCAGAATAAAGGCAATGTTCCAACTCAGCCTGATGTTCAAACTCCAGCTCCAGCTTTAAGGTATGTGAAGGATTCAGTCAACCTACTTGTGCATCTTGTGGAACAAAGATGAGTTGTTTTTCATGCTCACAGTTTTTGGACAGTCGTGCCAACCTTTTTGCTGTACCTAGACAATGACTCACACAAACCCAGATGCATCTATAGGTTAATGAGGTTAGGTCATGCCAACGTCTGCACAGTGACATTAAGGAGAGCAACAGTCTTTGCATCACAAGTAGCTACATTCACCTCAGCACCTTATGTGACTTGAAACACATGGGTCTGCTGGGAATACCTTGGCAAGGATGACCAGAAGGTTTCTGCACAGAAGAAGCTGAAGCAAAGAACCTCTAGCATTTAGCCATCACTAACACTTACCAAGTGCATCATTTGAAACAAAAATAAAAGTAGCCATAATTCCAGTCTCTGCACTCCTTGTCTTCAAAGAGCTTCCCAGAGCAGCTTGGATTCTTCATCTTTTTGCTAGCATGCTCAGAGTGACATTAGAAGCCACTTCTGGCACTAGCTGTTATCACATCCTGGTAACTGCAGCCCCCAGCTAGCCACATGTTGGCGGCAGCCAAGGAAGGCAGCTGTAACAGTATCTGACACACACCAGGAGTCTATGGAGCCCCACTCACAACTCCACCACGCAGCAGATATCAGCCCTACATGCTAACTATAGACTTGCTGAAACATTATCATACATGAAGGACTAATTAGGTGTGCTGGGCCATTAGCCATCTCTGAACATTGACTGATGAAAAACATAATTAATGGCAGCTTTCATAAACAGACTCAAGAATGGAGAATTAAATTAAAAGGAAACCAGCTGTTGCTAATGGAAATAAGGACCATTGCTTGATTAAAATATCTGCCTGACTTTCCATGGGAGTTTTTCCAGAATGGTGGGATGGAAGAGTGTAACGAGATCTGGGAGCAGAGAATCTGCAAAGCTTCCTGCTGAAGAAAACACAACTTCTCTGATGAGTCACAATGTTGGGGTTTTTTTGCAGATTGGAGCAGGGGAAGGAGATGTACAATTGCCTTGCTCATCTCACTGCCAGTCTGAATGTCTTTATAAACCTTGGAGATCAACCCTGACATAAAAGAATCCAGTTCAGCTTTACCATAAGGTAATATTTCATATTACATGAGCCTACAGATATAGGAGGGCCTAGATTTTAAAATCTCCTTGCGAAGTCCCTATGTAGTAGTACAGAGCTCTGAAGCCAGAAGACAGTCTCCACAAATCTCATTTAAGCTCATACATTGATTCTGATGCCAAACTGCAGCAATGAATGCACAGCTGGGAGCATCTGTCAGAGGGAGACTTCCACCCAGAGTGAGCCACTGCACTCTCGATAAAAGTTTGATGACATTAGTATAACAGTCTGAAGAATAGAAAATGTCAGAGTCAAGATTTTTTTCAGGTCATGAGGCCTTTTCTTCATGCAGTGAGACTCTGATCTTCTATGGCAAGAAGTACTGCAGGAGGAACCTAGAGCACAGGAGAGTTAACATGCAGATTTTCATGGACACCAAGCGACACAGCTTCATCTGCCTCACACCATCTACTGTGTGACAGAAGCCACACACCTGTAGAGTGAAAGTCTTCTTTCTCAGTCCTCAGAGGAATTTACTTTTACATTTACTTCTTTTAGCATAAAAAAGTTCAGTGTGCTTCCAAGTGCCATTGGGACCCTTGTGGCATCAAGCATGGACTTCACACAGTTTACCCTGTATGTTTCAGCATGTTCTCTCTAAGGCTCACAGACACTTCAGACTGTCTTCATACAAAGTCCTGAATCATTGGCTTGATTCTCTGGGAGGGCCCTAAGTGCTGTGTGTTACAAATTCATACTGGAACTTAACTGTTGAGCAGCTCTTTGTAGGCTTATACCCCATTCTCTACCTGGGGCATTAGAGCCTCTGCTTTGCTGCAACCAGCTCCATCAGTCTTGCTCTGTGTTGTTCAGAATGATAGATCTTTTCCATCAGTGATGCCTGAGAGCTAAGCCCTGGAAATCCTATGCCCCATGAAGCCTGCTGACAAGGAAATACATGCTCCATACCACCTGTGCCTTCAGGAATGAAGGTGTATGAAAGGCTGCGTTCATGCTGCAATATCAGATTCAAAATGGAAACTAAAGAGAGAGAAACATCTGAAAGATGAGCCAGATAGAAATGCCTGTTGCTTTCACCTTTGATCCATGTAGAGCTTTGATGTGGTTTTTCAGTCCTTCAGACAAGGTAACTTATCCCAGTCTGCAGCTCATGGCACCTCCGATGGATATAAATGAGGCAGCAAGCTGTGCTCTTCACTCTCGCTGAGGCACTGCTGGTTAGCAGCATAATTCAGTCCCAGTTCCTTCCCATCCCCATTTTTTTCTAAAAGAGTCTAAAAGAAAATTCCCTCAACTAAATACAAAAGCACTTGATGTTCATCTAATGGCATTTCAGGGAAAGGAAGCATGAAACCACACAAGTTATTCATCTTCATAAAATGGTTTTATCAGGGGCCCAGAACACAATTCCTTAGCCTGAGGAGGTCTGATCTTCCCCAGGAGATGCAAATGCATGACATTATGTGCAGAATGGGTGCTGCTTAAGAACCCAGATAGATACAGAGCAGGCATGTGGGAATGATCAGCATAAAATATTTCCTTTTAATGATGTGCACACTTCTGTTGCTTCGAGAGAGAACAATATGTGCACTGAATGCTGCAGAACATTCTTCCAGTAATATGGAGGTCTTGATCTGCTGGTGAGGGCTCAGGCTCAAGATGTTATCTGCTTCACTTGCTCAGCCAAAGGTTTGACTCTCCATTGTTCATGATCACTTAGCTTTCCTGCGCCAGGGTTTTTCCACCTGCAAAAGGGAACCAAAGTTCATGTCTATGAGTTCACCATTTGGGCAATGACCTGAGATGGAAAACCTCAGCTCTAAACTTCCTGGGATTTGCCCCTCTGCAGTCAACAGCAGCAGAGTTTATTTTCCTCCCACAACATTATTCCTTGCACTCTTACAACAGCACTAGCATGAGCCTGAAGTCCCAAACCCAGGGTGACCGAATCTGTGTTTGGAAGAGCCCAAAGGCAGTGTGGAAATGCTGACTTTCTTGCTGGCAGCCTGGGTACAGAACAAAGGGGTTCCAGTGGGTGGAAAAGGATCTGTCATGCTCAGTTGTGGCAGTTCGAGATGGTGGCACTGAAGGTGATCACTGCTGCTCTGCGGGAAGCTGCTGTCACAGCCCAGCAGCTATGGCAGAAATCACAGCTCGCAGCCACTGCAGTTCACAGTTCACTGCCATAAATTAAATCACCAGCGTAAGGTTATACAGCAGACTGGGAATTGCGGAGGCCAAGAGCCTGGCAGACATTTGTGCCTCTCTCCCCTTCCATTATAAAAACAGAGGCTTGTTCCTTCTCTGCCCCAGGAAGATTTGGCACAGTTTGTCTGTCAGAGTCTCGGACAGCTCGCTGGAGGTCATGCAGGAAATGTATGTCAGCACCCATCGCCGGGCAGGGTGTTGGATTTGTGTCTCCAGAGGCCCAGGCAAACATCTCCCCAGGAGACAGCTTCTGCTGCAAGCAGGAGCTGGCTGGAAGCAGCAGCCCTGAGCCCTTCGGGTACCACTGCTGCTGCCTGCTGGGTGTGCGCCCGTCAGGCCTCCTTGCGAGTGGCTGGCACCTGGGTTATGTGGAGCATTATTCTGTAAATACCTCACTAAAGCCCTGCTGAAAATTCTGTCCCAAAGAACAGAAAGAGGGGTATTAGTTTCAACAAGTTTAAACAAACTCCGTAACGTGCATATGAAATAAGCCCTGGAAAGTGAGCAGAGCTGGAGTTATTCTTACTTGCTACCTCCTGTGCAGGCTTTAATTGCACATTATTCATTAATCCTTTGCTCTTCAGAACAAACAGATATGTTTCCAGACACTTGTGTTACATAAACAACCAGAAAACCTTCTGGATGAGTGCATGTGTGTGCATCCACCCAAAGGAGCTCTACAGACATGTCAGAGATTCTCATCTCTCTTTGCAAGCACTGTTTTAGAACCAACAGAAATTACTATTCATTGTGTGACTTTGTTGGGCTGCTTTGGAAACCAGTTTTGAGAAGTCCATGTGGGAACCACGGATAATTGCCTAGCTCTTGGTTAAGTTAGGAACAGAGATGCTTTCAAGAGTGGTGCTTGGAGGTAGCTGGATACCTGCAGGACTGCTCTGAGGTAGAGGAGGCATCTCACTGAGATGTGGTTCATAACACCGTCTCCAGAAAGAGGGAGGTTCCTCTGTTAACCCACCAGATGTTTGTCTCTGCTCCCAGTCCTATCCACTGGCTCTGCTGTCAGACCACGCACAGGTTAGAAAGGCAGCTCTGGGTCTACAACTCCTAGTGCACACAGAAGTGACACAGTTTCATGGTTGCTCTATAGAGAACATCCTTCTGGAACTGGGGCCAGAAAGGAACTAACAATGGAGCTGCAGAACAGAGTGAATTCTTCTCACCCAGCACTTTGATGTCTGTAACACAGCTGCCATCTTGCTTGAAATGACAGAAGAGTTACCAGGAAACAGAAATGAGGGAGAGAAAGGTAAAGAAGCAAATGCAGGGAGCACAGAAAGGTGTTCATGGATCTCTGTCACCTTTATACCACACATTCAGGAGAACTGAATACAAGCACAGCTCTGTCATTCCTCAATTCAATAGGGAAGCAGGCGTCTGGTCCTGTGGGGAGGAGGACAGGATAACTGGCAATCCATGCAGCAGGGAGACATTTTGAACTGGATCTGGAGCCAAACTAACTATTGGCCAAAGCTGTCTCTGATATAACACTGCCAAAAGCAGCTCAGCATTCTTCACCTCCCTCGAGCTTCACCAGGGACAAAACTGGCTGAGCTCTGCTCAGCCCAGATAATCCAGCTGTGGCAGGACCCAAGCCCAGCAAACCAAAGGGCCTTGTGGGCACTTGCCAACCTGACACATTTGAGTTCACGAACTGCAGATGGTGCTGGCCCATGTGTTTCATTTTCCCTTGACATCCCCAAGCAAAGCAAGTCAAGCGTGCCTTACCACAGCGCCTGGGAGACCACGGGCAGGAAGGGATCAAATTTTCCAGTTTTGCCTCAAGCATGTCACCACATCAGCAGACAACTCCTTCACCTAATGCCAGTGTATTGTGTGTCACCTCGTATTTCACATGGTACAACACAGTCCAGTGATGCAAGTGCCTTCTCCTGCTGGCCAACTGGTATTTATGGAGATAGCAATTACCAGGAAGCCAGGATTTAGGGCACACAAGGGCTAGTGGTGGCACAAAGCCCTTACTACTGGTGGGTGGGATTCTTTTACCTCTCCCTGAATTCCTGCCAGGCCACTCAGCACATCCCCAGCCACAAGAAGTTTGCAGCTGTTTTGGTTTGAAGCTCCAGAGAAGGGGGAGGCTCTATCAGCTCTTCCCAGGGAATGTGGTTCAGTTCCTCGCACCTCATCTTTGGTCAGGAAACCGAGATGGGGTTAGGCAAAGCTGCTGAGCCTACTTAGACAGAGTACCTCAAGAAAACATGTGGAGCCAAATTATATCCCATTAACCTTTCCCAGCCCACCATCTTCCACAGCTATGCTGTAGGGAATGCAGCTCAGCATTTGGACTATCACCTAGGCTCTCTGCGACTGAGCACATTCTGGTTCTCCAACATGCTCTCATCTGCAGTGGTGGGGATAGCCACTGCTCTTAGTTAGGACATTGAAAAACCAAGAATAACTCATATTTAGGGACCTTAAATCCCACTGTGGCTCTCATGACCAGCGTTGTTGACTGAGTGCTTCTGCTGAAGTCTTCAACAGTTTCTGAGGGGATAGAGTTGATAGAAGCCAGGGCAGACATTTTCATTCAAGGAAAATGGGATAGCTGTATCAGTATAACCAGCCTGATAACTGTACTGGCACAGACTGAATCCATCACCCCCTCATGTGCAAGAGTTTGGACATGGGTCTCTTTTTTTCCTACAGTTTGGCTCAGGGCTCTAAGGATCCTGAACTCTCTATAGCAAATAGCAGATACACTCCAAGCACAGAAAGATGTGAGCACCTCTTCAGCATACAGCCAAAGGGCACCAGCCTGCCTTTCCCAGCAGAGATGAAATATGGACAGCAATGGGGCCATGCACCCTGGAGACCACAGAGCCCGATCAGCCTATACATTGCAGCACAGAGACTTGAGATCAAAATAACCTCTGCCCACTCTGACCACTGCTGCCATCATTCACAGTGCTTTGGATGATTCTCTCCACATAGTGGGGGTGAGTGGGGAGACAGTTGAAGGGGATATTCACTACCACCACAGACCAGCTGGAGCCCACAGGCATCAGCTGAAGGGTTGTGGCCTAAAGCCAGCCACTAGGATGTCAGTGGGAGGTAAATTAGTTGAATTTGGGATGCATGGGTAATCAAAGGCCAGAAATCCATGTCTTCAGAGGGATCAAACGAGGATAGCTGGGAGAAAAACTGATTGTCAAATCAGCATCATGCTCACTTGCCTCAGTTTCTTCATGTACAAACTGGAAACAGTAAGATGTGTTCCCCTGAGGCCTTGTTCTGTGGAGTGGAAGTTCACAGATGGTGGCGAAAGTATTTATAAAAACATTGTAATTCTTTTATCTGAGCAACAGGAAGAAAAGAGAAAGAAATGAGAGCAGTTCCCTTTTGGAGCTGCTGTTCTGCTGCTCCTTGCAACCCCTTTGTTTTGATTTCAGATTTATGCTTTGCTCCATTTTAAAATTTTACTTTAACCTGCAATGCTATTTAAGATAGAAAGGGAATTTCATCATCTCCCTGTGGCCACTCTCAGCTGCAGCTCTGACCACCCTCCCCTTCCTCACCTTGCTCCACTTGGTCTAATAATTTTTTTTTTTTTTTTTTTGTTGGTCTAGTTTCCTTCCTCGCATTATTACATCATCTTTGTACTTATCTCAGATTCTAGCATTTCCCATTTCTAAGCACCTCTGAGAATAGCAATAAACACCATGTACAGCAATATCCTGGCAAAACATGTCAGCTGCAAGCAGCAGCCCAAAACCAGAAAAACAGTAGAGATCTATGACTCCTTCTTCAGAGGACACCCACTTCTAGCCATTAGGCACCAATTCATTAAGAAAGTCAGTATTTAGAGTTCATGATTCTAGAGGAAAATTCAGTCAAAAAAAAAAAAGTGAGGATTTGTTAAGGAGAAGCCTGCTCTTCCATGCCCTCTGCTGCTCCCAAACAACATTGAACCTAGCCAGGTCATTCCTTCTTTCCCTCTTGTTTCAGGATGATTTATGGCTAAACGCTATTCATTGCAAAGCAGAGTCAGACTGCTTCTGTGCAAGATAATGCTCATTATGTAGGCTTTCTGACTAGACTTTTTTTTTTTCTTCACTATCTCATTGATTATTTTTTGCATTGTAATGGGCAAAAGCCTATTAATATCTTTATTATCCTGACTTGTTTCCTATGTTTATGAAAAAGATCTTTCTTTGATAATGGTTGTTATTGCTGGAATGAATATCAGGCCATGATCTACTGTAATACATCTTTTTGAACTGCCTTTTGTAATTTTACTAGTTGAAAAAAACCAGCACCTAATTTAAAGAGATAAAACCTGCTGGAAGTGGAACATTGCCACCAATTAGGATAACAAGAACATAGGTATAAGTTGCTCAGCATACTGGAATCTATGCTTCTTTTTCTAACACAAGCACAGACATCTTTTTCTGGAACACTTTTCCTTCTCTTTCTGAAATTGTGCTTTTGGGGAAATTATTGACATTAATCTCCTTATCCATGATTTCCTTGGGAAAAATGGACCCAGTAGCTCCAGATTCAGGCCCTGGGTTTGCTATAATTACCCTGTGTGACCTTGAGCAAGCCACTATTGTTCTGTGACTTGGTTTTTCCATCTGTAAAATGGCAGCGATGATGAATCCTGTGTTTTATTGCCAGCTCTTACATTATGCATATCTGCAGGGGAACTGCTCACTGAATCTCTTCATGGTTTGGCTCCTCATGTCCCGAGAAAAAATAATAATACTTCCCTTTTCTACTTATTTTGATTACAACCTTTTTGCGCATAGATGTACTGCAGGTCTCTGCCACAGTATGCAAACAACACATTTACCTCCTCTCTTAGTCCAGACCTGGCAGTGTTCAGCCCTCAGTGTGGCTTTGCAGAGTGGCATTTAGCTAACTCCCCTCAGCACTCCAGAGTGTCAGCTGTGGGGGCCTGACCTCTCAAGGAAAGCTGCTATATTAATACCTAAACTGATCGACTTGCACTAAAGCACATGGCAAGCACTCACAGAACACACTGTGCTACCTAAATGGCAGGGTAACATCACTGCTGTGGTCGACATCAAGCAGCTAGGGGCCTGAAACATCGTGAATTCAGTGTGCTATTTCTGGGGATGCACATCTAACCGCTGCTCTACAGCCAGCCCCACCACTTTTGCTCAGCTAAAACATACATCCATGGCAACTAGGCATCGCATCTCAATCTGAAATCTCTGGATATATATCTCACAAAAAAGAGACCAGTAACAGTTTTTCATGTTTGACTACTGGAGAGGTAATTTGGCTAAGCAGAGTTATAAATGGCTACAATAAGCAATCCTTTATATTTGCAGCAGAGGTGACCTAACATCCTGGTGACACAGACAATTTAATACAGTGTCCAGCTGAAGAAAGAATTTTGCACAATATTGGATGACAAAGTTGTTCCATTGTTTAAGTACCATAGGCATTATTAGCCTGTCACGAGACTAGGATACGAGCTCATAAACTCTCGTATCTGCCTTTGAACAAGGTTTCCTGGTTAATTATGTATGTGAAGTATGTCTGCCTGTAAATACCAAATTTGAGCAGCTGAATTTTGATTTAAAATTCCTCCCAGTCCTCCAAGCAGACACAGCAGTCTTCACTGCCTACCCAGCTTAAAGTAAGAATTTATTCCACCTGGATAGATTCATTTCAATAGCAGGGGTGCAGTAAAGACACTTTTTCCAGATCCATTTTGCCATTTTTCAGCGTGCAGAAGAGCAGATGAACTCAAGGCAACATTTGAGTGCAGAGCAAAAGAGGGCAGAGTCCATTTAGAGATGTGAATTTCTTTGTTAAATAGATTTGTCCATTAATTAGAGTCTCTGTATGCCTAAACTATTATGAATTTTCAGCTGTGTTTCTCTAATACTTAAGGTTCTACAATCTGCTGTTAAAATTCTGGTAAAAGTATATCAATATGAAAAGACAGTTTGATCAACTGCAGCTCTCCAGGAAGAGTACAAAATGCCAAGAGTTTGAACCCAGAGAAAATAAGAGTTCTCCTCTGGTTATATTTCTAATGGATGCATTCAGATTGTAGCTCATCAAAATCAAGACATTATGAGCAAGTGTGTCTACTTTTCTTTTAAGAAAGTTGAAATACCAAGAGCTGATTAAGAAACCAAAAGGATTGACTTCCGTAAATAGCACAGGAGATTCTTGCATCTCACTGCCTTGCAGCACCACCTACAGAGAGGCTGTCAGAACCACACTCGCAGCCAAAACTCGAGAACTCCCAGTTCAGTGACCAAGCAAACACTGGTTCAGTGATTAGCACGTTCTGGAAACTGCGAGTTCCACAGGCCTGAAAATCTTTTGTTACAGGAGAAGGGCAGGAAGATAGTCTATTTTTCCAAGACCCCCTCAGTTCCCATGCAACAAATGAGCCCCATGCAATCGCAGAGCTAACCTGGCCACTTTGATGATTTTCAATTTAGAAACTTTAGTGCAGAAGAACTTTTCTGGTAGCCAAGTGCCACAGCTGCAAAGGGATGGTGGGATTTTCCAGGGCAAAATGCATGTAATGGTCCATTAATTCTACCTTTGGCACAAGCTGATTGTTCGGGCTTCAAAGGACTGCAATGTTTCACCTCCTCCGTGTATCTACTCAATTACGCAAGATAAAATGTCAGGGAGAATGACCTTCATCTGATCGCCCAAGCATAAGGTCTGTTTGTCCTTGAGCTAGCCTGAGTAGCAAAACAGTGGTGATACAGGGACTGGACTGTGAGGAGGGAGTTTGCAAGCACAGTTGAAAGGCTGGCTTTTGAAATGTGGCTCTGATTATCTTTCCATTAAAAAAAAAAATAAAAAGCTTAGTTATTCACCCAAAAATAGAATGTTCTTCTGAAATGTGGACTATTGTTGTCTTCCTCCAGAAGCCTGCCACAGTAGTAGCTGAAAAGTTCCCAGCATTTTGGACCAGTCCAAGTCTGTGGGAGGTGGTGGGTGCAAGAATGTGTGAGTGCAGGCAGCTTTAGCACTAAGAAGCAAATGCCCAAAATAGTCACAGAAAGATATATTTAGGGGAGGGGAAAATATGATCCTTTATGTGAACGAATCGAGTGCTAATGCATTTGTTTGTCTTTGCCATGCCTGTAGGAAGGATATGCCAGGACCTCATTCCTCTCTTATGATTTCCAGCCTACATTTACTCATTACAAGATAGAACAGATCTGCTGTCAGCTTTTCTGTTTAGAAAACTAGTTACCTTACAAAGTCATCAGGTTAGTCCAGCACTACCCACCATTGGTAAATGTATGTTGTATTTTAGCCCATTTCTATCTGTCATCCTGTCTAGTATTATTCAGTCCTGCTAAATTTATCCCAAAGTCTTGTATTTTATTTGGATCAGACTTCAATCATTTTTCCTCTTTTTCAGTGCTGGAACATTTTTTTTTCTGCTCTCGAATTATGTTATGTTGCTCTCGGAGTGATGCTGTTACACTGCCAGATATGATCTCAATAGGTCAATGCTGTTAGATGGCTGGGTCAGAAATTAGAATATTTCCACTGAAAGGGACCTATAATGACCATTTAATTCAAGTTATCATCACATTATGATCTTTATGATTTGTTCCATTTGGATGACATAATTTCTATCTCCACGCATTCATTTCCTCTGTGGACATTTCCACGATATGTTGTGCATTCATTTGTGTCCTGCTTCTTCCCTTTCATGATCCCTACCTCTTCTCCCCTTCATCTCCTGGTATGAATGCTTGAGGAACATTTGCTATTTGTTTTAATTTCCCTTGCAAGGTCTAACTCAGCTTTTCTGTTGGCACATTTCCCTTTATGCCTACACTTCCTAACTTCTAAGATGTAGTTTTATTTGATTGATCTTTTTTTCCATTCCTTCTACTCCCTTTACTTATTCCTAATATCGACTTTGAAGTGGTTTTGCACTGAGTTAGGTCTGGATCCCTTCCTTGCAGAGTTTTATCCCTCTGTGCACAAGTCACAAACAAATTTTATAGCCTCTGCTTGAATTCCAAGTCTGCCCAACACTCAAACCTTTTTCAGCTGACAAAAAAATTGGGAATCAAAAGATGTTAATTATCGATGTGTACAACCTTCCAGCACATAAGGCTTCCTGTTGAGTTTGTGTTTGCCATCACACTGTGTGAGATAGTCCAATCAGTTTTCCCTGCCTGTGCATCCAGAGATAAAAGATCGTGTTGAGCCCACAGGAGAAACTCTTCTTGACAAACAGCCATGGCAGCAGTGCCAAGAGAAGGCTGGAATGTCATTAGCTGAAACTGTTCTCATTGAATAATAAAAAAAAAGAAATTACTACAGTAGGTTAAAAATTAGCATGAAGAAATTAAGTACGTACATATATATTTAAAGCCTCTGTCAGGCAGCCAAAATGAAAACAGATTTCATCAGACCACAAAAAAATTACACACATTCATTAGTCCTTGTATGACTGGAGCTTATTCCCTTACTAAATTCCAAGTTTTGGGTCTCTCTCACTGAGACAGAAGGGCTGCTGAAAAAAGCTGCCCAAACGTTTTACAATAGCAAAGGCCTCTTTTTTTCTCCCCCTCCCCTATTTCTCATGATAAGTTTGCCCAGGGGTGTTAGATAAAACGGGGTAACATTTCTGAAAATATAGTGGTGATTATAGTCATTGTTCCCACTGTATGTGTAAGTACTAGTTGCTTTGCAGGGCATTTTTTGAGTTTAATCTTGGGAGCCTCCCAAGCTCAGCATGCAGCAGCTGTCCTGGCCATGCTGTGCAGTGGTCACTGCTGCTATCACAAAGGACATGTTGGATGTCCCTTGAGGCGCAGGCACAAAGTGCAGACCCGGCATGAGGTGCACAAGAGGAAGCCCAAATTCCACCTTGGTCCACATACGCTCCATGTTGGGGGTAGTCAGGCTGGCATGACAGAGTAAAAGAAAAAGTAATTCCAGTNGGATGTCCCTTGAGGCGCAGGCACAAAGTGCAGACCCGGCATGAGGTGCACAAGAGGAAGCCCAAATTCCACCTTGGTCCACATACGCTCCATGTTGGGGGTAGTCAGGCTGGCATGACAGAGTAAAAGAAAAAGTAATTCATTTACAATGGCTTGTTATGGGGAAGGTACTGAGGGAGATTGGGGGAAAGAAAGAAGAAAAAAAAAAAAAGTGTGAGGGTTTTTTTTGGNTTTTTTGGGAAACAGGAAATCCACTGGAAGCAAAGGAAATTGGAGGGAGAAGATGCGGAGAGATTCAGAGTTTTTAGAAGGGGAGTAGGGTGGGAAGAAAAGCCATCAAACCAAAACGGCCATGCTTTGCTTGTGCTTTGCTTTAATCCAAACTTCTGCCTTTTGAGGATGATTTGAGGATGCTTCACAGCAGTGGGAGTGAGCGAGTTAATAGGAAAGGCTATGGAAATGTTAGGGCTTCTTTGTACCAAGCTATTTGATCAGGTTTCCCCACCAAGGAAAAGCAGGGGTCGGACCCCCAGGGCCAGCTGTGGAGACAGAGCAGCTAGCATCACTCACAGGCCAGCACCTGGCTCTCCTTACGGGCAACCAACTAACACAAACACCCACTCGCTCCACTCCTCCCCTTATGGGGCCAGGAGCGGCAGAAGGCGGGGGTCTGTCAGTCCTAAGGCCGTTTTACACCTTCTGGGTCGGACGTGCGGCGTTGCTGGCCGCAGGAGGGCCGGAACGTTGTTGCGGCGGCCGGCGGGCCCGGTCGGAGCGAGGCGGCGGGCCGGGCGGAAGGCGCTGAGCGATGCACAACGCGGAAGTGAGCCGGGCCGCTGCTGGGGCGGCAGTCGGATCCGGGGGGGATGGATGGGGCAGGCGGCCGGGGGGGCCCGGCGGCGGCCTCCGCCCTGTGAGCGGCTAGCGGGCCTCGCCGGGGGCGGCCGCCGTCTGTGCCCGCGGGC